>JALPQI010030245.1:0-600000 GCA_025490895.1 Thaumatotibia leucotreta | reverse complement strand
TATGTATGTATCTTATATTATATATATATCGTCGCTTGGTACCCATATCACAAGCCTTAATGGAGCTTACCGTGGGACTAGGTCGATTTGAGCAAGATGTTCCAAGATATTTATTTATTTAAGGGTATTTCTATGTATTCCGATGAGGAAAAAGTGGGAGATTTTTTGAAAAAAAAAATACGGACAAGGTAACCCCGCATACAAAGAGGTCAACACACGAAAAAAAATACATAAAAAGCTGGGAGCATTTCAATACCATCATTTTCCTAATCAGACTAGATACTTACTACTTAAATGTGCCCTGAAAAGGATCACCGTTATTTCGGGTGCACTCTAAAAATATCTGCAGGAACTAAATACAGTAAGCACCTTTAAAAATCGCGATAGTCCTCTATTTTTAGGGTTCTGTAGCCAAAACGGCAATAACGGAACCCTTATAGATCCCTCAGGTCCGTCTGTTTGTCATAGCCGATTTACTCGGAAACTATAAATACCATTTATATTTGATTTTCTACAGATGAACCGCTACAAAATTATGATACTAAATAGTAAATAAAACCGGCCAGGAGCATGTCGGTCTATTCTCAGTGTAGGGTTCTGTAGTTATATAAAAAACGGCTGGGCCGATTATGTTCAAAAAAGTTTTATTTTAAAGTACCTATTCTATTAGTGATTCTTGATTTTTTTCTTATTTTTGGACCCACGAATCAAAAGTTACAGTTAAGTTTTATTTTATTCTGGAGCGGTTATCTCCGAAAATACTGACTTTAGAAAAAAACTATTTTTTGAGACCCTTATTCTTTTTAAACTACCTATTTAACGATACCACCACACTATAGGATTACAGCAAAATAAAAAATCGTACCCATTTTCTTTATTCTATTCTACCACGTTGTCGGCGGGATTCATACGTATTTATTTTATAATAAATAAATAATTTCTAGTACTAACAGCCAAGGACCTATGCTGTGGACAGACAGACAGACGGACATGACGAAACATGGCGATTGGGCCCCTCGCTTGTCCCTCGGGATGAGATGGTATTGTTTCTTTTCGATGTTTGAAACTTTTAAAATGATATAATGGTTCCTGGAAGACATTTTATATGTGTATATAGTGTGTTACCATGATACAAGCTCTTATTGAAACCGAAGAACGCGATGCAGATTTTTGGCCAAACCGTGAGCATTATTTAATTCAGAATTCGAATTTTAAATATAATTAACTTTCTAAGCAAAGTTAGTTAAGAAGCAATGTACTTAAAATGAATCGTTAATTTCCACCTGACAATGACAGATCGCAGCCACTCGCAACGTTTGACAACCAAGCAGTACACGCGTTACATTGATCGTTCGGAGAAAATAAATTTAATTGTACAGTAAATTTAAATATTGCCAAATGTTATTACTTGAAAAAGATTCCTAGTAATGCATGTTATTCGTAAATTTAATTTTTTATATTTGCTGCTAAGGGATCCCACGTGCGCGAGTCCGACTCGCACTTAGCCGGTTTTCATAGATCACAGCATCAAATTATTTTACGAGACTGATAAATCTTGCATATTAATAATTGCATTGCATATTAATAATTGCAAATGCATATTAATAAATAATTAAACTCTTTCAACGATTTTTGGTTTGATCAAAGTATGTTATATTTTTTAAGGTAGGTTTATTTAATTGTAATTTTTATATTTACTGCTACGGGATCCCATGTGCGCGAGTCCGACTCGCACTTAGCCGGTTTTCGTAGCTCATACCATCAAATTATTTTGCGAGACTGATATGATAAATCTTAATTAAACCCTAACGTTTACGTCGCTTAATAAAAAAAGTAGTGTAGTGTTTTAACCGACTTCAAAATAAGAGGAAGTTTTCATTTCGCCTGTTTTGTTTTTGGATTTTATAGTCTTTCATACTTAGTCTCTCAATTACGAAATGCGTTAGTAATATTCAAGTTATATTTATGTACATGAAAATTGAGAATATTCTTATCGAACGACATGTTGGATGTTCTTTAAGTATCATTTTAAAAAGTGGATATTTTTGGAAAGATAACCATACAGATAGTCTAAGGAAAGTGGGTATTGAACCGTAAGGCGTAAGTGAGGAGGAAAATGTGGCATAATATAACTTTACTCAAAAACTAGGTCTAACTAGGCAATCAGCCTTTTTAGTCTAGTAGTAGTGATCTTACCTTACTATCTAGAGGTTCCGTTTTCGAATCCCGGCGAGGGCACTATATAGGTATGTGTATTTATTTATCACAAAAATTAGTTCATTGTTCATAGCTGTCTAGATATTCAAGTATGTCATGGATGGGGGTGGCAAAGGACCAATCATTGTGGCAATATTTGGGGGTGGCCTATGTTCAGCAGTGGACGTCTTTCGGCTGATATGATGATGATGTGTGTATGTCTATTACACATGTGTATAAGTAGACCTCATTATCTTGTCGCATTGACATTGCTCTTTCGCGGGGATTGAATGTTTTTTTTTTCCCTCACTAGCTCGTAAAGTGATCGTTTATCCTTTAATACGAACGTGTAAAAACGCATATTATTCACTTGTGTGGCAAAGTAATGACCTTGGTTTTGGAATAACAAAACGTAAAATGCTCATGGAAATTGTTCCATATTAATGATAATTAAATAATTTGTTTGAGAATTTAGTGTCAAATACAAACCTTTATATAATATGATGATTTTAACATATAAATCCTAAAATTCCATAAGTAACAATTGTTTTAGTGAATGATGATAAGATAACTAGATGCAATCACAAAACGCAGAAAATGTCAACGTCAACATTGTCAAAGAATATTATAGGTTATAATCTTTATTTACCGACTCGAACACGCATAAAAATAGTAAACTAAACAACTTTCAGGGTGTTCTGTTATAATTTTGTAAAAATAATGAATGAGAATGATTTAATAATGCATTGGCGTTGGTGTGCAACTACAGGAATGTGTTAAAATCGTGCTGCGTTTACTTTTTCGTAGTAAGTTTACTGCGCCAAAATCTTGCATGATGATTGTAATGTGAACAAATAATTACCTTTTTCGAGTTTCCTCGCTATAGTGAGGGGAAAAGTTTTGTGTTACACACGGGTGCAAATGTATTTTACTTCTCGTATGTTAAAACACTCGCAGCGCTCAGGATTCTATTTTAGAACCACTCGCTTCGCTCGTGGTTCAACTATAGAATCCTTTCGCTTGCTCGTGTTTCAATTTCATACTCGCGGGTAAAATACAACTTTGCACCCTTGTATAACAAATAACTATTATCGACCATCACAGTATCGATGTTTATGCTATACAATACAATGAGATGAGATTGATTTTTCAATTATACAATTGAAAAATCAATTTTAATTTAAGTATTTTGGCTTTATCGGCAGGTGTCGGTTTTATTTTTACAGACTTCAAAAAAAGGAGGAGGTTCTCATCTCAATACGACTGATTTTTTTTGTTGTATGTATGTTACCTGGGTGCTTAGACAAGTTGCCAATCGCCAACGCTTAATCGTCAATCGTAAACGAAAGGCAGCTACCATTAGTGGCAACTTGGCTAAGCATCCGGAATGCTTAGCCAAGTTGCCAATCGCTTGCGCCTAGTAGCGTATCGTAGTTTTCCCTCTCTGTCACTCTTTCATATTAGTGCGACAAAGACAGTTAGCTGCCTTTCGTTTACCTACGATTGACGATTAAGCGTTAGCGATTGGTAACTTGTCTAAGCACCCTGATATCTCCGATTATTGTGAACCGATTTCAATTGTATTTTTGTGATCGAGCATGTATAACCCCGAGATGGTCCCGTTGGCACCATGTTGCGGTCTGATGATAGGATCTTGGAGAAATTGAGGGATCTCTTCAAATGTTAAATGTAATGCCCCGGCCACGACATTGGTCTAAGGCGACCAGCGGCGAGCGAATCCATGAGTTGGAGCAGGATACCGATGTGGGTACGAGAGGGAGCACCATACGTTTTCCGCTAAGCCGGTCGCCTTAGAACGATGTCGTGGCCGCGGCGTAAGGCGCTTTTGGTAATTTTCATTCATTTAGTTACAAGAATTTGCATTCAGAAAGTAGGATTTGAGGAAACAAATGATGGAAACAAATCGGGGATCTGGAGAAATCGGTTGAAGTAGTTTTTTTTTAATTTGGTGATTATTTTAATTTGGTGATTATTTTCAAAAGCTCTTACGCATCGAGACATACGACGAAATTGCGAGCGCTTTACTGAGGCCGTTCCCGCGGTTTGGGAGCGGTGCGGACTAATCTCCACTGTAGCCGTACCATGAGCTGCGCGTTAATAACGTAGCGGCAGCTCATGGTACGGCTACAGGCTTTCGCACTCGCTTCAGTAAACGAATCGAGAAATACCTAACGTACGTAGGCACGGCTACTGAACCCAAGTTTTGGCAAGGCTACGGCTACGGGGGAACTTTGCCAAAGCATACCTATAAAAAAATTATACTAATAATATCGGAGACCTAGATCAAATCAAAACAGTATTTAGAGTTAATATTGTTTGGGTCTAGGTGTGCTATTAGTGGTGGCACACTGTTTCATAGACAGAAGTTTCATAGAATTTCGTTTCACAGAAATTTGTTCATATATTATTTGGATCATATACTTTCTGTTCCAATATTATTGTTTCATAGACTATTCAATTGCTTAAAACATATTTCACAGACATTCAGTTCCATGTATATTGCTATCTAACTTTTTTACTTTACAAAGTAACCAAACACTAGAATTACATTTCATGTATTTTTGTTTTGTAGGCACTTATTTCATAGATTGTTGTTTTATAGTTACTAGTTTATATAATATTTAGTTCCACTATTTACTTTATTGCATAGTGATATTCTTACCTAATGAGTCATATTTCATGTAAGTATTTTGTTTCTTATACACTGATTCGCCCTCCCTCTAAAAAAACCAAACTGCTACCAGAAAAAGTAAGTAGATTGTAGGAATAGTAGGTTAGGTAGGGTAGGTTAGGTTAGGTTAGTTAGCTTTTCAATCTGTTCTAGCCTCGAAACCTAACCAATCCAAGTAATAAATCAGGGTAAAACCGACTTGGATTGGTTAGGTTTCGAGCGTAGTTTCCCGGATAAATAAAATACCTACTTACTTTTAATTTATTGTTTACGTATCGTCATCCTTGCGAAACCAAAAAAGGGGGGACGGGGGGGCGAAGCCCAATAAGCGCATTAAAAAATAACAAATTTGTACCTCCCCTGCTCTAACCTGAATAGGTTCGTTAGGTACCTTTTATCCCTTAGAGCAGAAATAGAAGCCCCGCGCAGCGGGGCTTCGTCGACCGGTTCCCAGGTCTAAATCGCTTACTAAAATTCTTTGGACAAAGGTATTTCTTTTGTATTTGTGTAATGGTATGTAATGATAATTCTATAGTTTAATTAATATGACTAAATAATAGTACATTACTACCGAGGCCGGGAAGTGACTGGTTGCCGGCCGAATATATGTAGACGGCCGAGCGAAGCGAGGCCGGATAGTATTCGGACGGCAACCCGTCTCTTCATGGCCGAGGTATGTATAATGCTTTTCTCAAACATGCAATGAAATGAAACAAAAAATGTATCTTCTTTCTAAGAAATTATAAGACAACTACATAATTAAGTCTTTGAAACACAACAAAAGTCAAATACGACACCTCATTTTTTTTTAAGATTGACCTGTTTGAAAGGTGGCAAATTTTCACTTTGAAAAAGCGGTATTAGACGACGCGGTCGGTTGGATCCAATTAATCGCATGCGATGATCGGGGCCGACGGATCGGCCCCGATCATCGCATACGGCCGTATAATACTGCTTTTTAAATATTATTTTGAGTAGTTATTGTACATTTATTTTAAATTATATAATTTAAATACCTAATTATAACTGCAAAAATTTACCAATCATTTTTTTAATACTAATATTACTTACAGATAATTATTGGCTAAAAGCCAAGATGCCAGGTCACAACCCTATGTCAAATGAAAATTAAAAAAGAGGCACTTGCCGGCCTAGGCCGGCAACGAGGTACTTCCCGGCCACTTTTTAGGCACGTAACTACAACATTTCATTGCATGTTTGAGAAAAAAATATTATGTTTGATACAATGACAAACAACATTCTATGAATAATCAGTTTTTGAAACAACTGTTCTAGACAAAAAATACTATACGAACTAATAATATTTGATTGAATACGCTATGAAATGAAATTCTAAGAACTAAATATCTGAACAATAAAAAATATACAAAACCAGATTATACAATGTAAGAGCTCTGAAAAATGATCATTCTATGAAATGAAAATACGAGAAACATTTTCTATGAACCAATATTCTGCGAAAATGTTGTCTATGAAACAACGTACAACCGCTATTAGTATTATATCATTCACTTTTAGTCTTTCGTATACACCCCTGACCCTAATATGATTATGAGTTATGAGACTCGCTGTAATATCCTAATAAGTGAAGATCACATTGTTTGCCGACCCTACTTCTACTCTAAACACGAAATTAACTAACGATGTGGGCATACACCTACACCTGCGCCGACATCACGTTCCAATAATGCCCACCAACCACCAACTACCGCGAGCGGAGCGGAGTCATTAATAGCTTCGTTTCACGATCATCGCTTGCGAAGGTTTAGTATGCAGATAACATTTGCGAGAGTCACCAGCAATGTAAGTTAAACTGACATATTAATGAGTCCCATGAAGTCTCTTTCAATCGCAGGTGGGGATAAGATTAGGGTAATCTATATCTATTCTTGAAAATTCCCATTCATTTATATTACCTGCAACTTTGTTGGGATCGTAAAACTGCACGCTTCTATGAACCAACAACAAGTGTTGTTAAGATAAATGCCGGAAAAATATTGTCATTACTAATAATGTACAATAGCTTTTATTATCTTGAATTGACAAGTGGATGATCAACAATATTTATTGCCTGCTACTTTATGAATGACTTGTCTAGTCATAAATGCCACGTTGTAGCAGATACAAAATATTCACTCTTTGAACCGCTTGGTGACGGCAATGAGAATACCTTTGTTAACTACCACTCCAACTCATCCCGTGGTCGTTGTAAGAGTCGACTAAGGGATTGAAGTTGCACTGGATCATTCATTTATTGATGATTGATGGTTCCTTGTTTACTGCGGAACCCTAAAAAGGCGACACCGGCTACCTATTCGGATTGCAAGACCGACCAATAAGTAATTAAGTTTTCTTGCCCTTAACTTTTACAATTTCCACAGAAAAGGCACGAATTAATTTCTCTTTATGATCCATGATCAGAAACATTAATGATATTATACAGTGTGAATCTTTATAATGTGCACAACGAAAAATGAAGGCAAGTACTCTTAGATATATCGAAGAAATAATTGAAAAATGAGTTATTTTTTTCTCATTTCTTTGTCGGTAAATTTTGCGTTTACTTTCCTTAATTTTTCGTTGTGCGTTGTATAAAGATTCACACTATATGGCAATATAATATCTTGTTAGATCTTCAAACCCCGATTCAGCCACAAAATATTAATAAAACAGCAGATAATAGATAATAAATATCTTGGGACATCTTACACAAATCAACTTAGTCCTACGCAAAATAGGCACCATTATCAAATCGCAGTTACTCTATTATTTATGCGATGAAGGGATTGGTTAGAATCTCCATCTCATTGGTAGGTTTCAAGAAAAGCCTACGTGCTGGTAACATACGGTAGGTATACTGCGACATTGCGTTCAGCTCAGTGAAGTCAAAAAGATCGTAAATAAATTGAATTAAATAGGTACTTATTTCTTAAGGTCCGGTTTATATCGAAGATATAAATTCCGATGTTCGATTGAAAAAAGGAGTAAGTACCTGGTAAATCTCTGTACCGAGATAGGTAACTGAAATGGCGCTGCCTTGAATACTCGTTTTATGGGTGGGCACTGAACTCGAAACGGTACTTAGAATTCTTTGATAACTTTTTTTTAACACTATTTCTGACACTAACTTGGGTGCGATATCTACTTAAGGTAGAAGTACTAGTTCGCAACATGTCAACAGAGAATATTTATTTGAATAACGATAATTTGCTCATATACCTATAAACCTACATAAAGTATTGTCATGTGTTTTGGGTGAGATGACATTAAATGTCTAACCAGCTTGTCAGTAGAAAAAGCGGTCAAATTCAAATTTTCAATGGACTTGGACAACCAACTTAAAGCTTATAAAGCTTACTTCTACTTACCTACTAGCTTGTTCTCACCTCTAGGAAATCGCGTACCTAGTTTAGAGTTTTTGAGATAATAATAATCTTGGTCACCGATTACTCTCGATTTTTTCATGAACCATAAACATTCAGATGTTATTGGGTTAACGTTCTAAATATATTTTAATAATACCTTATAGAGGTTAGATGGTAGGAATTTGGAAATTTATGGAGCTAGGACAGCGAAAGTATCAATCATGTGGAATGTAGTAAAATTTAATGATCATTAATTGCCTACGTTCTTTACATTTTATTAGAAAAAACGATTGTATTCAAATAATAAAGCACGTCTACTTCCTTAGTGTTGATTTGTTTAAATTAGATAATTGTGTGTTGTTTAGTTTCTAGTCATTATGTTGATTCTATTAGTAAACTTTAGGTTATTACTTATTATGTAATTTGACCTAATTTTCTTGTTGAGATATGAATATTTGAGGTGCATTATTAAATTAATAAAGATATAGGTACTTATATATTTTTTGATTGCCCACCTAAAAGAAAAAATATATCATTGCCAAAATTATATTTTCTAACACATTTAAAAAAATATTTGCCAGTTTCGATAGGTAGTAGGTACAAAGGTAGTTGATAAAACCTACCAACATGTTGCATCATCTTGCCTAGCATAAGAAAAGCACTAGGTACTTCCTTCATTATTACTATTGGCCAGTCGGTCGTTGAAGAGTCGCAAAATAAATGCACAATCACCGAGAAATAAATCTAGGTTAGTGGTCGTTATGCTAGGCCAAATTGCGGTCCCTAAGGAGATAAAGGGAAAACCGACAGGAAAATTTACCGATGATTTAATAATAATGGAATTTTAACAAGGTATTTGTTATTGTCTGGAGTAAGACTTGTACGATTCCCACAATCGGTCTGATTCGATGTGTCATACCTATTTAGACATTTGAAACGGCTAAGTATATTCCTGTTGGCTTGTGGTCCAGAGTTTATGGTTTCATCATTTCCATCACGTTCTAACATGTACCGGTAAAAACTAGATCATCATAAGATACCTAAGCCACATGATTTACAAGAAATTGACGGATCCGATTTTATTATTTCCTTTAAGTAAGATAGAAATTGGGATTCTTACTCATACTTTGTTTCGATAGTTTGTATAAAAATGCTCACCTAGGGACTTAATCGGACTTTCTTTTATCCAACGTGTATAACTATAACCACGAGATGGTCCCGTTGGCACCCAGTTGGGATCTTGGAGAAATCAGTTGTGGTCGGTTTTTATTTATTTTTGTTTTTATTTATTGAGGTGGCAACGTATCCATCCATTGCGGTAGTGTGCGTGATGACATGGTCGCGATCTCATGCCTCCCTCTTACTCGGAAAAGCGGACAAAACGCCGGAGTGGGGTTTAGTAGGCAGGGCCAGCTCTCCTCTTCTCACTACAAGAGGGGGGAAGAGCGGATGAGTCCCACTTACCTCTCCATAAAAGCCTTCCCGCGGCAGGAGGGACGATGCGTAAAGGCATTTTCCTCAACAACAAAAAACTCTGTGGCGAGCCAGGTGCGGCATCTTGTCGCCCTTATTGTAGACCAGCAAGTGTAGATAGTCTTCGTAGAGCCCATGATAAATGGTATTGCAAGCCGTCAGATAAGCTTTACTATCTAGTCCAAGTCTAGGGAAATATATATAATCAAAATATAAAACAACGTACAAAAACAATACTAAACATACCTACATTAAGCACATAGTTAATAACCTAGAGCGCCGCTGGCAGCAAAGCGGCAGGCTTAAGCTACCGGTGATTATACTCTGTTTGGTTTGGTGTTTAAAAAAACGTAAACAATCTTGCTGTATCTTTTTTTTGAAAAATGCATATAAAAATCTAAACTAGGTACTTAATGAATCAAACACAATGTAAGTCACTGTATTTCCTTGTTAAGATGCGGTTAAACTAAAAGAGCATTCGATGTTCTAACCTCCCACTCTACGAAATTCGATCGGTACACAAAACGTGCTTGGTTGATTTCGTAGAACGGGCGCTAGAACAGCGAATGCTCTTTTGGTTTAAACGCGCCTTTATGTTATATATATTTGCTAAAACTTATTTTCTACTCATAGTTTTCAATAAAAAGATACAGCAAGATTGTTTACCTTTTTTTAAACACCAAACCAAACAGAGTATAGGGAGTGGACCGTTTAAACTGCGTCCCTGGTTCAGGATTACCTCCCGCCTTCTACAATAACGCTAGTAATAATATAATGACACACTGATGATATCGCTATAGGCACTCCACCGAATTATCATTAAGGTTTTATCACGAGACAACTTGCATCGATAATCGAACTATTAGCAACGCCGTATACAGTCACATAGGACATTTGGCAAACCCTTGTTTGGTCGCGCCCTTGCTAGCGCGTGTGTGGCCTCACATCCGTTTTAAAAGGTGGTAGGTATGATTAGCTATCTTTATAGTATTCTCATAGTAGCTTTTAAAACTAATTTAGTACTTACAGGTACTAGTCGAATATACTAATATGCTAACGGCATAGGGAACTTAATAGAGGTATGCATCATGAAAAATATTTTCCTGCATTGGATTAATACCTTTTGCTACAAAAGAGTCCAATCTCAAATCTTATCGAATTAAAAAGAAGACATGACCTTGTCATATACTTAAGTAAATAAGCTAATATTGTCGCGAAATAGCAGAGTAAAATCCTTGTTTACCTTTGCCTAATTAAAAAAACTGTTTTTTTTGTAATGTGCATCTCTTGCGTGACGTTCTCCAATAATTTATGGATACGAGGCGAGAGGGGTGTGTTTTATATTATCACGTGAATAATAGCGATTCCGACACTTCAATGTTAGAATCATTTAAGCCCTAGGCTTGTAGAATAATGTGCCTGAAACTAAACATAGCCATCATATTGTTAATAAACCTTGGCGTCTTCCTGCAACTGATTACAGCACCACAGTGCCAATTTCAGCCTCTCGCCATTTTTCATGATCAACTTAACTGAGCGGATTACCCATTTATAATCTTACACACATTTGCACACTGACATGACTTCCGCCGTACTTAATGTGCGACTAGTTATACCCCATTGTGCTCGGTATTAATTTAGGGCGATTATACAATAATGATGCGATATGTTCCCACGTACGTACATCACCGTTTTGATGTACAGCTCGTTTGTGTTATTTGTGTGAATGGCGGCACGTGTTAGTCACGTTTCAGACCCTGAATGTCAAGTCTGACGCTGGCTGCTGAGAGCGGAAACTGGCAGGCTTTATGACTCTGCAAGTACTGGCTTCCTCTTTGGCTATGAATAAATAGCTTGAAGGAGGATGTACCTAGATGCCGCATGTAGGTCTGATTCAAAAATATCCACATATAGCCATATTGCTTTGCGTGATTCCTCCTGTTTTTATTTGCATCGTTGTGAGATATTTTATATTTTGATGTTTCATAAATGATTCATTGACAATGCCGATAGATGTTAAGGCATCCAAAGCGTATTAATAATCTAGGGGCGATTCGTTTTCGGTTTGAACTTTGTAGTAAAATGCGTGATGGAAATTCTGCTTATAATTTCGTAAACATGACCTCTAGGATAATCCCACAATGTCGTAACAGATGTGCTTACCATAGAAAAAATCAACTGCGAAATGCTCTGGTTGTCTGGATGTCCTCTAGGAGTTAAAATTCGCTTTATAAAATTGTAATACGGGTCCACTAAAATATGCACCTACCGCATATTTCTTTTGTTCGTTTTTATTTTTATAATTTTTTTTTTCAATTATTTATTCAAAATAAAAAATCTTAGGTCTAGGGTACATAGTTTGTCACTTACCGAAGCCTTCTTGGCTTAATTGTAAGTGATTTGTCGCAAATTACACTTTTGCTTCTTCTTAACTTAATATGGTAGGGTAAAAGCACCAATAGATGACTGCCACCCAGAAGTTGACTGATAGGCCTAAAAATGTAAATAATTAAATCAGGAATAATTTTACACGCCTGGGAGTATTTTTTTCACACGCGGCAGCACTATATCGAGTGTCGCATGCAAATTGCCAGACAATTAAGCCACGCACGAGGCAGTGAGCGGTCTTCGAGTTTGCGCTTCGCGCCAAAATTGCGTTTTATATGGGATCCTTATTAAGAAAAGCCCTCAAAAATTTAAGCTTTTAATGACGTAAAAAATCGAATATGGCTTTTATTTCCTTGATTCCCTTCAGTATAGATTTTAGACTAATATCTCTATTTTGTATATTATAAGTAATGCTTATTTTTTATTTATTTTATGAGATATTTGCTGGTCAAGTTATGGTTCCAATATTGTGTTTTCGGGCCAAAAGATGAACAACGGTCAACTTTTGGACAAAGGCTCGAATTTTCAAATGCTTATGTAAATTATAATAAAATAGCTAGATGTAATATATAAATATAAAATTACAATCAGTTTTGTAATTGATTTTTAGACCAAAAGATGAACGACCCTTTTTTCATGTAACACGTTTTAAAGTAATTTACTTTTGTATGGAAACGGGATTGTTCAACTCAAGAATCGCTGTCCAAAACGTGAACTAGGAAAATTTACTGGTTCATCTTTTGGGTTGGATTCCAATAAATGAATTCCAATCAATTTAGTTCGTTCATTTCGTTGATGCGGTGTCCAAAACATGAACCAACTGATTTTATAGAACGATTGAATTTGGGAAAAGTTAAACTTTGGTTCTTAGAGATCAAATTGTTACAAAATGTACACCGTGTTTATATTTCATTAAAAGAAGGTTCTTTAGGTTAAATACAATTAATTTATCTAAGAAACTAAAGTTTTTATGTTGATCTGTTCATCCATCGGGGTCTTGCCGTTCATATATTGGCCTCGTCATATTGCAATTATGCTGATTCATCTATTGGGGTCAAATCGTTCAGTGATAGGGCACTTTGTTCAACTACTGGGAAATTTGGGTCCTTTTTTAATATAATCATTTTTTTTAAATTACTGAAGTTTAATACGAGGCACGAAAATAACTAATTCTAAACTCAATAAAATGCGGAATCATATAAAAGAATAAAAACTGGTGAATATGAGTTACATCATATAGAAAAAAATATTTAAAGTTGGGAAAGTTGCTTAACTGTTCATCTATTGGTGATTTTACCCTAATTAAATGCAGGTATCTAATAACAGTTTATAAAGTGACTTATTTCTTTACTTGGTACACAATTTTATACTGAATAATAAAATCTTCGGCATCGGTCGTTCCGTTAAAATGATACTATTTCTAGTGGATAAATGGGTGCTTAATAACAATAAAATAAAATGATATCACCCGGGATTCGCTGCAATTCGATTTCGTCCAAGTTCACCAAAATTGCTAATAATGTAACTTTGTTTGCTTGATTATGCGTGAGGTACGAGTTCGGGCTTCCACCAGATATGTGATGGGGCATTCTTGAATTACTGAGGCTTCACTGTATTATTTGTATGAAATGTATTAGATTTTTTTTTATTATATACTCCCTAGTCATATGGTAAGCTCAATTAACCTGTTGGACACCAACGACTGATATATCGGTACCGCAGGAACAACGGCAAAAATCAATGTGAATTCACTGTCCACACAGCAATATAGACCTACACGCACGTACGTGAAGTTCAAATTTCGTTTAGACACTTTGATGACGTAGCGTGTCAGTGGCAGATTTGTATTTAATGTATCGTCGAAAAGGTTGAAGTTCATGTCGTTGGTAGGTACGATGAGGTACGATGTCATCGTTGGTAAAATTTACACATATGTGACATATGGAGAAATCGGTTGAATTTGGTTTATTATATGTTTAATTTGGTGATTATGTTATGCTGACTAATAACTATGTTCAACTTTCTTCAATAGGTATTTTATGACAAAAAAAAACAATGTGAAGTATTATTCAATAATTCAAGACAAAAAAAACAATAGAACTGAACATGCTTTAGCTTACCGCAAATTATTAGTACCTAGGTAGTCAAATAAATTCGACATGGAAAGTATACATTGCAAAATTGTGAGCGTTTGAGAAAAAACGTGCCATTTGCGTCTTAAAATATTATAAAGACTGAATCAGATTGTTCTTTTAAAGTAATTAAATATCTAAGCGCCCCAACGGCAAGCGAAATAATGGGACGCTTTTACTAAGCTTCTCACAAATCTTTTAAAAATACCAACTGTAACTATAAACTATCTATTTGCTCAGAGCTCATTTACTTACTACTTTTCGGGTGCAAATTTGTCAACCTAAGGCAGAGCAAGCTAGACGCAGAAAGAGACAGCGGCCTTGCCGAAGCCTAGCGTGGCGATTATGGTCATTGAACTCCTAATGACTCTAATGAGTCTATACTCGTACGCATTGATAATAGGAGAGGCTTACGTCCAACAGTGGACTGATATAGGCTGATGATGTGATGTGATGTACTTATACAAACGAATTATGTCCTGCTGTAGATGCCTCAAATAAATGAAATAAAAAAATACATCAATATACAGACATTCAAGTGCAAAAGCTTCAGGTCAGATGTAATTTTTCATAGGAAATACTGCAAACATGCTGTTTCCAGTTTTAGTACAAGATTTGTGTAATTTATTTTGACCATTGTTTACGGTAATTCCTGATTTTTTCATCCATCAACAAAGGACACGCTTGTCGTACTATTAAGGTGAGTTCGAGTTTCTAGATAATGGGGGGTTACCATGACGTACTAATGCAATTCAGTTTAGGTCGAGAGAAAGGGACAAGGCTATACGAATCGTATATCTCTGTCCCTTTCTCTGAACCTAAACTGAATCGCACGTCATGGTAACCCCCCTGGGGGGGCTAAACTCCTAAAAGCGATTCAGTTTAGGTTCGGCTAGTCAGTTTTGACAGTTATTCTATGGAACTGACACTTTGCGATTCAGTTAAGGACCTAAACTGAATCGTATTTAATAGATTGTGGAACCAATGTGAAGACTATGTACTACTAATAAAACATAAAAAATTACGGTATTCTGTTTAATAACATTTACAAGGGATAACATGGAATGTTAACAAACTTTAGGTATGCGTGTACGTTACAGCAAATAATGTACATTCCCACTCCCTAAGGGACCAATCTATCGTGAACTCGAACACAGATTCACAACGCGAGCCTTAAGGGATTGCTACATCGCTGTCCGACTGGCTTTACACAGTTCTTCAGAAGAAAACAAAAAATATATAAACAAATGCGGGGGACTTTCAAGGTATTTGACACATACCGTGAAACACTTTCGCAGATATCTTATTATGTTAATATTAGTAAATATCAATAATTTTAACTAAAAATGTATGTGGACTCAAGGTTTAACTATTTAAGTTGGTGATAAATAAAACCAAGATAAAGTCACGCACTCTTAGGGTGCGGCTCCACTGACGCGGAGCAGAGCTGTGGGAGGTCGGCCAATGAGACCGCATCACGGTGTTTCGAATTTTGAATTTGAAGTATGTAATTGGTCAATTTTGCACATCTCCGCTCCGCTCAGCGTCAGTGGAGACGCACCCATAAAGTGGTGATTATGAAATAATGAAGTAATTGGGTTTGTTTACTTTTTTTGTATTCTACTGACGAACTCCACCGTATATAGCTCGGCTAATCACAAGATTGGTGCGACAGTATGTCGCCTCGAGTAGGGCTTTTCGTCTTTTACAAACCACGTTCATAAAAGAGGGACGGATAGTCTATGCCGCCGCTTCGTTAAAACATGTGCATATCATTAGAGCCGACGTGCCAAATTCAACCGAAATCGTGTTGCCTAGTCCGATCTGATACGAGGGTGAATATCTGAGCGTTTCAACGGCCTAATTTTGGTGGCATAATTTTTGCCATAGTTTTTAGACATCTCAATGTTATACTTCGTAACGAATAGAAACTTCGGCAATGATGCCACCAAAATTAGGCGGT
Organism: Thaumatotibia leucotreta; assembly: GCA_025490895.1. Taxonomy (NCBI): domain Eukaryota; kingdom Metazoa; phylum Arthropoda; class Insecta; order Lepidoptera; family Tortricidae; genus Thaumatotibia; species Thaumatotibia leucotreta. The sequence continues at coordinate 583,770 of JALPQI010030245.1, read as the reverse complement.
TGAAACGGTCAACTATTCACCTACGAGTAATATGAAAAATTATTCGCTCAATACAGTCGCCATCAGATATATCGGAAGCGCAGCGGTGTTTAAAACCATCTGAGCATCCGCTCTAAGTGTAACGCCGCGGCCACGACATCGGTCTAAGGCGACCGGCTTAGCGGAAAACGTATGGTGCTCCCTCTCATGCCCATATCAGCATTCCGCTCCAACTCATGGATTCGCTCGCCGCTGGTCGCCTTAGACCAATGTCGTGGCCGGGGCATAAGGCCTGAGTGACGAGCGTCGAGCGGCGCGGCCGGCGGGGCCGCGCCGCTCGACGCTCCCTTAGTACCGTTTGGTAGCTAATGTTTCGTAACCAGCTTCGAAATGGGAATACAATCCCAGTAGGTAACTGGCTTTAAATCGGGACATTACCATTAGCGATTTGTAAGCACGTACTACCAAATCCGGCTAAGACATGGAAAAGTTATTGCCATTTCATAGCTAGCTACCAGGCGGGAAACCATATTTCCCATTTGGCAGCCAGCTACCAAATCTGGCTACTAAACGGTCGCAGCATCCAAGGGATTTGGACGGCGTGCACTCAGGCTATGCGAATACGTTTGCATTTGTTTAACACGCCCTCTGCACGTGCGCTGCCCGCTCCGCTCGAGCGTCTACTCATGCCTTAGCCAAGCGCCATGACAATAGAGGCCTTTGTGCTTAGACAAGTTGCCAATTGCTAACGCTTAATCGTCAATCGTAAACGAAAGGCAGCTGTTTTTGTCGCCTACGCAATAGTGACAGAGAGGGAAAACTACGATACGCTATCAAGCGCTAGCGATTGGCAACTTGGCTAAACATACTGTTCCGTTATTTGTGGGTGCCACTCCGATATATCTGTTGGCGACTGTACATTGACATAGATGTTTTTCCGATCCGCAATTACTGATCGTCCGTCGATATAAGTGGCAAGCCTTTCCGCTGTGCCGCACGCTGCGTACAATAGAACAAGACAAGGGAAGACAAATATGCCTATAAAACGTAAGGCTACAACTGCGAGCAACCTCTAACGGAGAACTAGACCTTACGTATTCAATCCCTTACATATTCGAGAACACTTTGAAAGAGCGGCAGCTCGATATATAGACAAATAAACCTTATATTAATCTTTCGTTTGTATAGTAGTGCGGTATAGCCGTCTGAGTGTGCGGAGCTGTGCAAAATTGACCAATTACATTCTTCAAATTCGAAACACTGTTATGCGCTGTCATTGGCCGAGCTCCCATAGCTCCGCTCCGCTCCGCGTCAGTGGAGCCGCACCCTAACGGTATACAAATGAAGGCTTTATATTTACAAGCGTACAGTCACCATCAACAGTATCTAACACCACGAAGGCCGCTTATTTAGAGCGACATTAGAGTGTGTCACGGTATTATTATGGCCTTCGTGGCATACCACTGACGGTGACTGTACACGCACGCAAAGCACCGCGCACAACTAAGTTGAACTATCTGTGTTCCCATCCGTGGGCGCCCTATATAAATTGGTTCCTCTATGCATTAGAGTTACAATATATTGTCATTTTAAGTTTATAATAATCGATATTTATATAATACACAGTATTGTCGACATATGCGCATCTGTGGATCTCGTGCGACAGTAAAAACGCTACCGCCGAAAAGAATACTTCTATAATATACTTTTGAATTTCAGCGGCCCTTTAGGCCCGAATATAAAATTCTGAGGATCTGTCTCGGTCACACCGATTAAGTTGTAATTTGAGTAACAAAAGACAGTTGTTAGAAATGTTCTGATTTTTTAAGTTCACAGCAAGGCCTGTGGACTTCGATTATATAACCACTTCTATAATATAACCACTGACATGCTTGATTTTCGCGATATACTAATGACATGTAAAATAAGAGTGACAGCTTCTAGCCAAAGCTTACTTAAAACTTGTGAGTGGATAAGGTCTTCGGGACGATATAGGCTGCATACTTGACAATAACAGACCAAAATCAACTCTAAGACCGCATCCAATTCAAAGAATCCTCGTCGCCAGCGACATGGCTCGCATGTGAATCTGGGTTTTAACTAATACACCATTCTAGAAACAATTTTCGAGCATTTCAAACGCTTTATTATGGGCAGAGATCGGATGGATTTGCGACATTCTTAGTGACTTACGTCATTTTGATGACATTTAGTATGAGATGTCGCACAAAAATCCGATCTCTGATTATGGGATATTGTTAATCTATTGGAAGTAACAAGTTATTTGAATACCCTACCCTAATTTGATTTATTCTTCCTTCAACCACACACTTTTATACAAATTTATTATTTGCAAAAGTAGATTAAGTTTTACCTTGCAATCTAAAAACCCAACACGCGGTGTTTTTTTCTCTCAATTATGTTATGACAATTCATTTCAGTCCAAAATGGATTAAATATTATATTAAGTTTTTCTAAACAATCACAAGTTTACATTTAACTGATAAATTTTATTTCATAACAATTAACACGTTCCGCCCAGATGACACAACGTCTGTGATCAAAAAAAATCTGACTCCTATACAAATGACGTCACGTCATCACAAACGTGATCATAATAACCTAACTAGCCACTCATTTGCTTTTGGTAACTGTGGTTACCAGCTGTCACTCTTATTTTACATAGGAATAAAGCTCAACCAAAATTTCAAAGCAAATGAGTGGACTATACCACTAGCATACAGAAATACGGAAGTTTTTGACACAACTGTTGTGACGCCGGCATAAGAGCATAATCTCTTAGGCATAGGAGTTTGATGAGATTATTTCGATCGGACTTAGAGGAACAGTGGAGACAGCAAAACACTACGATCAACCTCGAGCAGTAGTGCATTTTGGACCCGTAACTTTAATCAGATAAATAACAGACATTCGTCATCATCGGCGTTGCGATAAACAGATAGATGCCAAAGGGAAATGTACACTAACAATGTAATAACATAACTATAGTAGTAATAAGTTTCGTTTACAATAACACAATGTCCATTCGTTCGGACATTCTACTTAAACGCCGATTCACACTAACGACTCGCAAGATAACAAAACTGAGGCGGTTTCGATCTCTAAATCAGCAACCAGATGACTTTGCTACCTTTTATTTGATACGATTCTTAGGTTTTCAATATAACACTTTTAATTCACGCCAGCGGGTATGTTTTGCTTTCTTATAATTTCCTAATAGTCGCGGTAAGAGTTTGAAACGCTCGGAAATGACGCTCAGTCTGAGGTTTAAAAAAAAGATAACATCGGGGCATAACTTTCAGCCCTCCATGAAATCTTGTGTATGTTGTTAGAGCTCAGTGAACAAGTCTATACATTTACATATTATGATAGGATGCACGCTGAGCGCTCGCTCGGCGTTGGAGTTAGCACCTAGTTCTTGACTTTAACCTTCAGGATCTGTTCTTTATCCGATGATCTGAAAATAATTAAGATATAATATTAATCATTGTAAATCTAATGGTGGTGATTTTTCTTTTTACAGATATGGTTAGTCTCTTTGAAGAAAAAGGGTTTAGCAGGCAAGAGGTGCCTTACCCCACGGAATGCATTGATTTCTAGCTAGTTATATGGGTCAAAATTCTTTTCGTTGTCGTGTTTCATAACAATCAGTCACGCATTTAGTCGCTGTTTCCACTCGGCATATAAAAAATCCGGTGCACTTTTATTTCATTTCCACGCTAGATTTTAATCCATATATCAAAAATTGGAAATAAAACATCATCTATTACAAAAATCACAACTGTGTCACGTTTTTTAGGGACACAAAATAAGACAACGAATAGAATTTTGACCCATATAATATGCTACAGGTAGGTACAAGGGATTTTAGTAGTAGTAAACAAGGGATTTTGTTTGATGACTCACTTATTTTTTTCTTAGGTTTGCTAAAGCCTGGTTCACACCTTCGTATCATAGACGTAGTAAATAATTTTACAAAAAAGAAGCCCGCTGGGCAAGCGATTGGCGTCCGCAGTGATCGCAGTGTGTCCACTATGATGCCGCCGCTGCCCATCATTAATCTTCCATATATGTTATGGAATCCATTCACCAATTTCAGGCTGATATATCGGCACCGCAGATTCAACGCCAAAGACCGATATATTGGTCTTGATCCACAGATAAATTTAGACCTCCACGCATGTGATTAAAAATCATTTTCAGTTTGATATTTTGTTGAAGTGCCGTCTGAATGATTAGTATTTGATGTGGCGACAAAAAGGTGGTCAGTGACACTTGAATCCCTTAGTCGGCTCTTACGATACCAACGGGAAGAGTTGACATGGTGACAAATGTATTCTTACAGCCGTACCGTATATTTTTCAATGTGTTATCTCTAGTGGTCGGAACTGTGGGTGCAAAACTTTAACAAAACTTGAAAACTGACATAAAGGAACACTTTATTCAAGAAAAACACTAATATTATTGAAAAATATGTATCCTTATTTATTGCCTATATGGGAATCTTGAACGTACAATGTTTGGGTGTGTAGATATGTATATTTTATGGACGTATGCGCTCTTACATGTCCACTTGACAAGTTTTGTTAAAGTTTTGCACTCATAGTTCCGATCCCTAGTTATCTCTGTACAAAAGGCGAAGTTATCTGTGTAAGTAGAATACTTACTAGTTCGTGGCAAAACTACGGCCTGGCTGTCAGCCACGGTGCAGCAGTGGAGGTTCTTATGGAAGGTGTATTGAATGGTGAGGTGCTTGTCTTCACCCACGCAAGGGTCGAAGAACCCGGCCAGGTCCGCCTGTGGACATAAACAATGTAAGTGATTGAATTTATTATGGCAAATCAGTTAAACATTCTTTACCTACCTCCATATCATAAATTAAGAATGCCAATTTAACTTTCCATTGATATCCACTTAGTAAAATACCTCTAAAAATAACTCTTCAAATCAGTTGAAATCACTCAATTTGTGTAAAAATATCCTACAATAAATATTTAATGAAAAAAACACAAAAAGAAGTTGACTTTATAAACTCGAACTCAAAAAATGTATTCATGACACTTTACAGAATGAAAACAAACAGATACAGTCTACCTACATGGTGCCACGAAAAAATAAAAATGTATTGACTTGACACCGATACTTTAATCTTAACATTATGATGCATTGTACTTTAAGGTGGATGTCCCTGTGCGATTTTCATACAAATTTGTCGACATTAACTCTGTTAATTAGTAGACTTTTTGTAATTTTGAACCTTGATAGTAAGTTGTACGTATCCCGTAGATGGCGCGTATGTAAAAAAAAGTCCAAAAAGTGGTATAGTATTTCTGAATTATCAATTTGAAAATTGATACAATTTCGCTCTTTGCCTTTGTATATGTGCGTGAATAATACTATCCATGAAAACTAACATGGAGGCAGATGACAAGGTAAGTTTAACCATATCCATCACAGATGTCACTTTAAAACTGCTAGTTAAATGACCTCACTAATTAGTAATATATTCGGTCAATAGATGGATTATTAAAAGTAAGCGTAATTCATAAAATAGGTATGTTGTTATTGTTTTTATCAAATAAAATATCCGGTAAAATTTTATCCCTCGATTCGCCAGGTCGGATCTCAAAATACAATATATCGGTCAGTATTTTTTATGAATTACAGCCAGTAGGTAGTTAGGTAGCTACTTTTGTATCTAACTATGATGCTCACTTTAATTCTCATTTAGCGTAACTTGTACAACAGTTTGGAAGAAAGGTGCACATTAATATGATAGGTACTAATTAATATCTGAGAGGTAATAAATAAAATAAGTGGCTATAAATTAATAATAATAATAAACAAATAAATATATCGGGACATCTTAAGCTTAAATTAAGGCTTGTGTTGTGGGTAATAAGAAATAAGCGATGATACATATCATGTAACTACATACAGATACTTAAACACATAGATAGCCACGATCAAGGAACAAATATTTGTGATAAAAAAAATACACAAAATAATGCTTTCACTGGGATTCGAACCCGGAACCTCCAGCTTCATAGGGTCACAACTAACTCGGCTACCGCGGCTGACGACTTTAATTTAAATGGACGCGTAAAATACTTTTTGGTAAGTGGTCACTAAATATTTTGTTCATTTGTCACAGCAAAGTCAATGTCATCTATGAGTCAACATTTTGCAATTTTGTTCCACAAGTCAAGGCAAAAGTGTTCGTTTCGAATAAAATCGATATCATAAACATGCCCACAACGATGGGCAGAACGAATAAAAATGAGTACCGAAAACACCGTTGATCTGGGGGGGAAAAGAAAAAGCGTCGAGTAGAAGCGGGGTTACTCCTTCACCATGGCACCACATAGTAAGTATCTCGCCGTAGCGAAAATTTAAAATTTGAAGTGTAATAGTTAAAACACCTATTTAATAAGTACAACTGTACTCACGTGTACTGCGATAAGAGTTTATCGGAATACCCGAGCCGCTTTTAAAGTAGTTAGAACATTTTTTCTTCTATATTTATGACACTCTCACATTTTACTCTCACATTAAATTTGCCAGCTAATCTTTGTGTTAGGTAACGATTCAAATGATTCTGTAGTAGATATACATATTATTACCTTTATTCTATTGCCAATTGCGACACGAACTTTGTCAGTTATTATTAATTTCAATAAAAAGAACAGATAGGGAGGTATAATAAATTAAATTCACCAATGTGACAATTTCAGGAGGATAGCAGCTTGGCGGGATATTAAGACCGACCAAACTCACGAGCCTGAAACATCAGATTCCACCAATCAAACCCCAATTATTTGTGCAACTAATACTCAGTGAGTGTTTACTACTTTTAGAGTTGTATAATTTATTATGGAATTCATATCATATGAACCTAATGTCGTCGTATTAGAGACTAACTGTAGCTTAAATAGCTATGTGTAGGTACACATATATTGCAGGACAGCGAAAGTATTCAGTATGTTATAGGTGTGTAACTTGTCAATCTATAATATGTAATAGATAACAATACCCATATACTTTTCACTTGACATATTCCAACAGTCATTACTGTCATTAGACTTACAAAGCAATACTAAAGTTTTAGCTACGCATGTAATATTTTCAAATAATTTCATTCAAACTGTCCACTCAAAGACATTACCTTTTCAAATCAACCAATCACCATGTGAGACGGCGCTGCGCGCTGCATACTGTCGGCAACCTCTCAAAATGAGCGTCTCAGACCGAGCAGAGTCACAGTTAAAATTATCGTGTTATTGTGTACCTATGAATAATTAGTATATTTTAATTTCTCGCAATTAAAATAAAAAGTAAAGTAGCTCTGGTTTAGAAACCATATTACTGGAACAATTTGAAAACAAACGATGAAAAAAAAACTCGCGGTAATATTATGGCTTGATTTAGGCTGTTATCAAACAACATATTTATTATACTAATATCATGGGGCATTCCTCCACAAGTCGACCTACCTAGCGTCAAGTCCCCGCCTCCTATATTATTGTGATATGAGCTAGCTTTATTGACTGCGTAAATTACTTTTCCTAACTAGTGCGGAGAAGTAAAATTTTGCGCACGCTTCTCGTACGTTAATTTCTCTTTTTAAGGCACTTTTTATGAGAAAAGTCGTTCGATACACGTGTAAAAACTTCTTTTTAACTCGGGTGATTGACTTTCATCCTCGTGGAAAAAATTTTTTTTTTTTGCACTTGCATCGAAATGCAACTACTACTATTCTTCCCCTCTTGCTCGCACCAGTCGCGCCAATATGCGTGTGCGACAAGGATGACTGGAAAATAACTTCTACAAACATTAAGTTTAATCACGTTTCTGTAATATTATTATGAAGGCTATTCTTCTGTTTCTACCTATCGTTATCCCGGCTTTTGCCAGGGTCCGTACCTACCTTTCCTCCTCTTTGCGCGATCCTGGGCATCTTCATACTTCACTGTCTGTCCATCTGTCTGTCTATCACCAATATGTATCTAATGGATAATTAGTTGAAATTTTCTCAGATGATGTACAGTCAGCAGCAGATATTGCTAAGCGGGCAGAGTTTTCAAAATAAACTATGCACGACTATTAGAGTGTGTTAAGATCATTGTGAACACCCTACTCGTTAAGCAATATCTGCTGCTGATTGTACCTACCTAAAATATTGCCGATATAACAAGAAACACTAAAAATAATTAAATATTTATATAGCTATGTTTTGTCGTGTTTCGAATAATAACAACATAATTTAAAAAAATATATTTCTTTATTATTGGAGGATTAGTATATGAACAAATAAATATATTTAGCATGTGACCATCTTACACATATCAACCTAGTGCCACAATAAACTCCATCAAGGCTTGTGTGAGAACTAAACTACAAAATATGTAATATATAGAATAGATACATACAAATACTTAAATACATATTGAATAGTTGGAGTCCTAATTTTATTAATCTGTACGTAGGTATGAACATGGCATTATGATTTTAGATTAGGCAATCTCTTATGGACCTATAATGATAATGATAACCTATCAGGTTTTATACTTGCAGACTATTTTATTCAAATAATTTTAAGTTTTATAGTCTACCTAAAACCTTCTCTTCTTAAATCACTCTATCGATAAAAAAAACGCATCGAAATCCGTTGCGTAGGTGTAAAGATTGAAGCATACAATAGGGATATAGGGACAAGAGAATGCGACTTTGTTTTATATTATGTAGTGATATGGAAGATTATAACCCCTTTATTCATAACCGTCTCCTAATTTAGCAAACTGTTTTTGGGGTTCCGTTGCCAAAATTGCAAAAAACGAAAACCTTATATTCGTCAAGTCATGTCCGTCTCTGTCCGTGTCTGTCCGTCACATCCAATTTACTCGGAAACAATAAATGGAATACTCGGAAGTAATGATATTTGGTGAGGATTGTGTTGTATGAACCGCCAATGATATATAAGTAAAGATACGTCTTACTCTAACAAAATGAGCGAAATAAATACTTCACACCATACACCTCCTACAATTTATTGATAGTTGACAAACACTTATCTTCATACGTCATAATGCGTAAAAGAGATGGTAAAATACATATACTCGTATTTAATTAACGAAAAAGAGACAAGATGTATCTCTTATAGTTTTTGAGATAGGTTGTTTTAACTGTATTTTTTATGATAAATTGATAATGGTACGGAGTCCGACTCGCACTTGGTGGGTTTTTTAATTCATAATACATACATAATTATTATATACGTATAAAAATCAACTACAGGAAACAACGTATCACCTTCCTAGTAAGTTTGTGTGTCTGTTGGTCCATACGGAAGAAAACGTTGATTTAAACTGAATACCTAAATTCTCAAATTTGAAGTCTTCATGACCTAAAAACTAAATAAACCTCCACGTTAATGAAATCAGAAGATCTGTTTGTCTGTTCGTCTCTGTGCCTGTTCATAGCCTGGCTGAAAGTTATAGTTTGCCTGTTGATTTGCCTGCCCACCTGTTTTTCTTTGTTTGAATGCATGATTTTTGTACATGTGACCGTTTCAATTCGTAACAGATCCCTGTAAAATACACTGAGCAAATTTGATAGTCACCTACTTACCTATGTGTAAACATAATTATTGATAGGCAAGGTTTTGTATATTTATTTTAAAATATACTTTCTGCAAATAGGTAGGTAGTTAAAATATTTTTTGTGCTGTCCACATGGCTTGTTAAGAAATTAAAACTTGTTTGAACCCATTGAACTTAAAGATCTAGAGTATTTCCGCTGGGAAACAATTCTTATTATAATAAGCGAACTCTGATTCAGAAAATATTATTTTGCATCCGTCTGAATTTCACAACTGATTCTTGTAAAATGGTATGTAATGAGTATAAGTTGAGTGGCCGTGTGGTGATGGCAATAGAAATACATTTGTTACCACCCCAACTCTTCCCGTGGGTGCCCTAATAGTCAACTAAGGGATTCGAAGTGTCACTGACCATTATTTATTGAATATTGGATGATGGGCAACAGCTTGCCCTGCGTGGCGATTATGGGTATTTACTTCCTAATGCGTCCGTATGCTTAGGTACCTAATACGAGAGGCCTTTGTCCAGCAGTGGACTAATTATAGACTGATGATGTGATCTGAGTTTAAGTTACCGTACGAGCCCAACACTTGCCCCATTCTTGATGGTGGATGTGATAAATAAAATCACTGATCTATGGTTATGATATAATTTATTGTAAACTAACGCATGAAGAGTATCAGCTACGGACGTATAAACGTTAACGAATAAAGTAATTAAAATAAGTGTATTAAGTCAGCGTGATCGTGGGTACAGCAATTATATTTAATGCTGTCGGGGGGATGTGCAGTGCTTGCAATGTACAGTTACTATAACTTTTCTTATGACATACATAAAGAATTACCACATGACTTGATGCCCACCTGACGGTGTGTTTATTTTGTAAAGTTTCAAAATCATTGTTTGTATGTCTGTCTGTCTCTCTGTCTGTTTAGGGCTCCCTCTAATCCCTCTATATGGCATTTTTTTTTCGAAACGCTTATGTTATAAGAGACTTGGCATAATCAATTTTTGTAAACAATATTTAGAATATTACTTTGCCAGAAACTATTTTGGCATATTATTATTTAGGTCATGTGTTATTTCGCAGAAATTGGATTTCCATATTTTTGGCATAGGTACATAATTATACACGGTGTTACGCGAGCACTGCGAAAGATTTTAACTATGCATTCTAGACATCAAAATAAACACAAAATATTATGAGACCTTATGTCAATTCCACCAAAAAAAAATTTTTTTCTTTTTTTTTAGGCTGATTTGAATATTTTTTAACATTTCCAGTACTTTTTATCATAACAACAATTTGTTTAAATTATTTATTTCAATTGTTTTTTTAGGTACCTACAGGTTATTTCGTCAAGTCTATTCGTGTTTTTTGATTGTCAGGCAAAAGGTGTGGTAATATTAGAACACATTGTGGTAGCATTGTAATTCAAAAGAAGTTAAATGACGAGTTACGTCGAAAAACTTATTTCGAAAAAAGGTTGATTATCTCTGAAACCAAGCCGAATCCAGGAAATTTTATATAACATTAAAGACTCTAAATATGGTCAGGAATCCAGCATTAAAATCTTTCGGAATGCTGACGTAACACCGTGTATACAACTCTCCGAAACTTACTTCACATACATATATTTTACGTTAGGCAGAAATGCATTATCTATTATGGTAGATTGGGTTTGGTACATATACTTATTATAACGATGTAATAAGACAATGTTAAGAAAAAGATGAGGTGATTGGTTAGTTAGGTTAGAACTACGATCTTGACTACCGTTCATTATTGCTGTGGCAAACTGGGTAAGGTTAGACTAGAACAATTGCGATCTCATTAGGAATTCACTGCTACGACAAAGTGGGTTAGGTTAGAACTGCCATCTCATTATTAAGTCACTGCTATATCAAAGTACGTTAGGTTACGTTAGAACTGGGTAGGACAAAGTGGGTTAGGTTAGGTTAGAACTGCCATCTCATTAGTAAGTCACTACTATCTCAAAGTACGTTAGGTTAGGTTAGAACTGCCATCTCATTAGTAAGTCACTACTGTATCAAAGTACGTTAGGTTAGGTTAGAACTGGGTAGGACAAAGTGGGTTAGGTAAGGCATCGGTCTCACCGCGAGCTACTAAGCTATGAACTATCGGCTACAAACACGAACAAAAGATACGCACTCCCGTGTAAATATAAAATATTTTAAAATAAAAATAAAACCGCCTTCAAAAATTCGCCCAAACTAAAAAGTCAAAAATAATTTTAGTTCCTACTTCTTAGGATTTCCTACACAAACCTTTAAACCTTTTACCCTATTCATTGAAATAAAATATTATGGCTAGGTACCCTACAGATTTCTTAGAAGTCGGTGCCAAGCCAAATACGTTCATTCAGGTATATATTAGATAGAGCTTTGTAACTTACTGTCACTCTGATTATGTTTTTATCAACAGAATGTTCTACCTCAGTCATTTTGATGAAAGCATAACCGGAGTGACAGTAAGTTACAAAGCTCTAGCCTCTATCAAATACAGTTATATACTCGCGAAGAGAACATATTTGGCTTGGCACCGACTTCTAAGAAATCTGTAGGATACCTAGCCATAATATTTTATTTCAATGAATAGGGTAAAAGGTTTAAAGGTTTGTGTAGGAAATCCTAAGAAGTAGGAACTAAAATTATTTTTGACTTTTTAGTTTGGGCGAATTTTTGAAGGCGGTTTTATTTTTATTTTAAAATATTTTATTTTTTGCTTTTTAGTAGTGTAAAATCGTTATTTAGTATGCTCTAAATACTTATAATTAGAATGTACTGCACTGTAATAGGCCAGAAAACCTGAACTGGATACCTTAAATATTCAAAGAATTATCCCATTATGAAGGAGATGTACATTGTATCATCAGCAAGTATGAATAATTTCAAAGATTATAGGTAACAGCCTTAGCATGCCTATATTATTTAAAGAATCATTTACCGCTAACCAACATGTCATAACTACTAAGCAAACACTTAAATAGATCTCGAAAATGTATGACAGTTGTTATATTCAAAGAATTATCCCATTATCAAGGAGATATACATTGTATCATCAGCAAGTATGAATAATTTCAAAGATTATAGGTAACAGCCTTAGCATGCCTATATTATTTAAAGAATCACTTACCGCTAACCAACATGTCATAACTACTAAGCAAACACTTAAATAGATATATTCAAAGAATTATCCTCCAACTCCTAATAGTTAAGGAGTTATACCTTTCGTCATAAGCTCACCAACATGAGACTATGACCACCTAAAGGCAAATACTCAAATAGCTTCCAAAATACATGAACTGTGTTATATTTAAAGAATTATCCCCCAACTCCTAATTTCTAAGGAGTTGTACCTTCCATCATCAGCTCACCGACATGAAAGGATGACCACCTAAACGCAAATACTCGAATAGCGTCCAAAATACATGAAATATGTTATATTTAAGGAATTGTCTCCCAACTCCTAATCTCTAAGGAGTTGTACCTTTCATCATCAGCTCACCAACATGAAAGGATGACCACCTAAAGGCAAATACTCAAATAGCTTCCAAAATACACGAAATATGTTATACTTAAAGAATTATCCCCCAACTCCTAATTGCTAAGGAGTTGTACCTTCCATCATCAGATCACCAACTTAAAACGTTCATGACTAGGCGCAAATACTTAATTAGTCTTCGAAAATAAATGAAAAATGTCATGTGTGCCTACAACATTTGAAGAGTTCCCTCGATTTCTCCAGGATTCCATCATCAGATCTGGATTCGGTGACAATGGGACCAACTAGAAGGTATACGCATTCAAACAAAAAAAGAATTTTTCAAATCAGTCCACGCGTCTTCGAGTAATCGGGGAACATACATAAAGAAAAAAAAAAGATTTCGACGAATTGTAAACCTCCTCCTTTTTGAAGTCGGTTAAAAAGAGAGTGTCTCTTTTATTTACACGGGAGTGCGCATCTTTTGTTCGTGTTTTTTAACCGATAGCTCGCGGTGAGACCAGTGCCTTAGGTTAGAACTGCCACCTTATTAGTAAGTCACTACTATATCAATGTAAGTACGTTAGGTTAGGTTACAATTGCGACCTTATCAGCAATTGACTGTTATGACAAAGTGGTTTAGGTTAGGATACAACTGCGACCTCAGCAAGTCAGCAGTAATTCACTGCTATGGCAAAGTGGCTTCGGTTAGGTTAGGTTAGAATTGCGACCTTGTTAGATTAAATTATGCTCAATTAGTAAGTCTACAGTAGAGTAAATTGTATTTCCATTTCAACAATTATAAAGAAAAAGAAATGTATTTTCCTTTACTGTCATGGCAAAAAACTCGACAAGAAAACGTTATGCATATCTTGCACGGGAAAGAGAGGGCTGGAAGATACTCCAACGACAAGTGAATAACTCTGTGATGATGATGATGAAGGTGACCGTCTGTTCATTATAAGAAAAAGATTTGAGAGTTCAACCCACAGTCCCTTATATTCCAGTATGTGTGTCTATTTGTCCGTCCGTGGCTAAGCTCGGCGATCGTTAAGGTGCATGCAGGCCAAAAGAGCATTCGCTGTTCTAACCCCCTAACTCTACGAAATTCGATCGTTACACGAAACGAGATTCGTTGAATTCGTAGAGTGGGGGATAGAACAGCGAATGCTCTTTTGGTCTGCATGCACCTTTAGTATCAACTAGAAAGCTTAAATGTGGCATGTACATGTATATTTTTATACCACCGACATCGACAGAACGATGAAAAAAATGAAATTTTACGGTAAGTATCTATAGAGGACACGTAAAATGATGATGTTTTATTTGTACTTTCACCTTATGGTATGTGGTGTCTTTAGGTATGTGACCTTGTCATCAAAAGCGGTTGTTTATGCAATATAGAAATAGATAAAAATCTCTTGAAAACTCCAAATAATTGTGCCAGGGAGACACTAAACTTATTGTTAGAATAATATTTATTTTACGTAATGTATACCGTTTTTTAGTGTGGGGATACAACAGGAACCCCTGTCTCTCTATATCTCCGTACACTGCTAACTTTAGTGATCGTTAGTAAATACCTACTAATAATATATATTTGGAATGAATGAATGAACGAATGAATTAATGAATTAATGAAAAGTTAAATAATTAAACGTAAAGTTTAATTAAATAAACGTTAGTTATGCACGTCGATAGATGCGTAATAAGTCGTTCACATTTCTTGTTAGATTTGCGGATAAGTTCGAGCATTTTTTGAAGGGGTAGTAACAAAAAAATGCTAGTAATTAGTATTTTAGTCTACTATTATTTATTGTACTGGTGAAAAAGTAACCCTGTATATCTATGTATTATTCATTATATCGTCGTTCATCACAAATAATAGCGCTTGTTGTCGGACGGTAAAATGCACACTACGCAGCGGTCTTGGGTTCAATCCCCAGCCCGAATCATTTACTTTATTTTATAAGCTTATGTATGTCATATTATATTATATTCACAAGTCCTTTACGGTGAAGGAAAACATCGTGACGAACCTCCATACATCTGCGATAAAAAACAAGGATGTATGTGAGGTCTCCAACAAGTACCTACTGGGCCAGCGTTGGCACCACGCAAAATATGCACTTTTGATGTCGAGACGCTAAAAAATGCCCTGAATACAATACAATCCAAAAATACCGACACCACAAGTCTTAATGGAGCGTACCGTTTACTAGGCCGATGTGTGTGAAAATGTCCCAGGATATTGTTTTTTTTGTGTGTGACTAGACGAAAACTATGCATCATGGGCTATGATCGAAATGATCATTTTTTCACAAGGTTGATATTTAATATGCTCCTACTCGTAAACAAAGGGTAGCATTTCTTGCTGGTCACAGACCACCTCCTGTAGACTTTCATTACCTATAAGGCGACTCGCAGTCACCAGCAGTTATATTTCTCGCACTGATATACTTAGACGCGGCGCTCGTCGTGCTTGTTCAGTTGCGACTAAGTAACAGACCCGTAAATAGCGCTCGTTTTTGGCAATAAAAAAGCCGAAAAAGTGCATTTCACTGCTTTACATGGAGTGTTGTGTGAATTGGTATGCAAAGACAACAAGAAGTTCTAATTTAAAAATATAGATTAGCGGCCCATGCTGAAAAAAATATGGGTCATTTGAACCACCAGGTGACCTATCTAGAACGATATAAGAGCATAAAATAATAAGATTCAGCACTATGCCGTCACTTGTAAGCTGTCCAACTGACTCCTGGTGAGAATTTAAAAGTACAGGTAGAGTGAGTACATTTTGGTCATATATTTTTGTACGGCATTCTTACCACCGATAGATCCATGAAAAATAATAAGAAAACGCACAGTGCCGTACAAAAATTGTGCGCCACAAAGTCTGATTTTTTTTTTCGGCATCTGTGTCATATTATTTCAATACTGCTTCTAATCCATTATTTCGCAACGCCGTACAAAAATGATGTACCAAGGGGAAAAAATCGAGGGTTGCAATCCCTTCTCTTTCCGTGGTCCAGGGGGTGATTTGACACAGCATGAAATAAATTTATTTTGAAAGTATTTTATGCATAGATAATATTTTTTCATATGCCGTATATTTTCGTTGGTCCAAAGGGAAAAAAAAACTGTACGAAATGTAAGGTGATTTTTTTATACGGCATTTAGATATTTTATTTTTACTAATAGTCATAGTCTTTTCTTGATTCTAGGTTCCTAGTTAGAAACTATAAAAGTGATGACGTCATAGGTAAATAAATCTTTACATCTTAAATTTGTACGTAAGACTTGGATTTTGACAAATACATATTTATGTTTCAGAAAATAATAGATAAGTTAATTCGGACGTCGATGAAGACGTTGATTCCGATAACAACTGAGTAACTGATTCCAATACTGCATAAATTTATCTAATTTCTTAAAAAAAAAATTTATTATCATAAAATATATAGATTTTTTCTAAAAAATCATTGTTTTATTTATTGACATCATTACAATGAAACAAATCAATTATATATTATATGTATGTATCAATAACGTTTGAAGTGTATATTAAACCAAAAAGTATACATAACTGTTGATACTGGGATTTTCCATTTTCAATTCTTGGACATAATATACACAACGTTTCAATTCTGCTAGACGTCATAGTGATTTTATCATATTATCAATTGTTCTCTTCAAAAATATGTTAATACCGCACTGCATCAGATGGCCATAAAGTACCCTTAAAATTGTAGCGTGACTTTCATCAGCCTAAAATATATGGTCTGCATAAAAATGTACGGCATTATTTTTTCCTAATTTATCTCATCATCATCATCATTTCAGCCAAAAGACGTCCACTGCTGGACATCTAATTTATCTATGTTAATGTTATTTAAAACAAGGGATAAAATGTAAAAAATTGCTATATTTCATTAATCTATGATATTTATACTTTTACATTAATTTGCAAAATTTCAGCTTTTGTATTTCTCTATAATTCTTTTTAGAACGGTTTATTTTGAACGGCAATACTATGTAAGGATTGTGTTTTACAACATCATGTTAAAAAAGAAGTTCCCGTACAGGATCAAATGATTTTACAGCTGTAAAAATCAAGGATACGATGAAATGAAGATGATTATTGATATACATTCAAATGGACTATCATTTTTTGACAGCAATATTTTTAATAGTACTTTTGAGTGCTAGATTATGTTTTGGAACCGAAGCCGTACTTTTGTAAATCACCCCCTGGACTACGGAAAGAGAGGGGATTGCAACCCTCGATTTTTTCCCTTGTCGCATGATTTTTGTACGGCGTTGCGGAATAATGAATTAGAAGCAGTATTGAAATAGTATGACACAGATGCCGTACAAAATCAAATGGCCAAATTTACCCTGGTGAATGTCGGAAAATAAAAAAAAAATCATACTTTGTGGCGCACAATTTTTGTACTCCACTGTGCGTTTCCTTATTATTTTTCATGGATCTATCGGTGGTAAGAATGCCGTACAAAAATATATGACCAAAATGTACTCACTCTACCTGTACTTTTAAATTCTCACCAGGAGTCAGTTGGACAGCTTACAAGTGACGGCATAGTGCTGAATCTTATTATTTTATGCTCTTATATCGTTCTGGATAGGTCACCTGGTGGTTCAAATGACCCATATTTTTTTCAGCATGGGCCGCTAGTCTAATAGACTGAACTACATTCCGCAGAAAAGTCATACTACATAGTACTTCTGTCCCATTTATCAAATCAAAAATGCAATGTGCTATTGCTTTCTTACGAAGCACGTGTACCATTAGTGGTGGGACAATGTTGGTTTCGTTAATTACCGTGACCACGTGCTTTGTTTAAAGTAAGTTTAACCGGGTTTACGGAATAGAGATGAAAATAAGGATTGATTTTTAGCAATGTAACATTTTACAATCTTTTTTAGATTAGATTATTCAGTAGTAAGCTGTAGTTTGTAGTTTTTTACGTAGTTAGTAGTAAGTAAACAAGTCGTTTGATTCAAATTTTTTATAGTTTATTTTGTAAGTACGTAATGTGGACAGTTTTTTTAACGCAGGTTTTTTGAGTCAGGAACGCTCATCGCCCATGTGATTCCACCGATGGGCCTGACAATGATTGATCTCGAAGGCAGTACGAGGGCACTCGGAGTTGATTTGACATCGATAAATGTTATGTTGAAAAAATTATTTGAAAAAAGGAAAGTCCCGCTGAGTTTCTTGCCGGATTCTTCTCAGGCAGTGGTGTAGGGTTAGAACCGGAGGTAGTTTTTTTTTCTCTCATTCGCTATTTAGTTTAACGATTCAAAAGCGCTCGTTGCTGGGCCTAATTGAATAAAGAATATTTTGACTTTTGACTGTTGGCTTTTTAGTATTATCTTGGTATGCAGTTGGGTTCCGTGTCATAAGATAGGCCTGATGATGAAATTGGACGAAGTTTGAGGGAACTCGGAATAGGTTTGAGACAATGATATCCTACGATGACTTTATAGGATGAGCAGTTAGGTCAAATACCACAAGATAGGCCTGATGATGAACTTGGAGTAAGTGCGAGGGAACTCGGAGTTGGTTTGAGATAATGATATGTTCTGTTGGCTTTTTAGGATCCTCTTGGTGAGCATGTGTCAAATATCACAAAATAGGCCTGATGATGAATTTGGAGTAAGTGCGAGGGAACTTGGAGTTGGTTAAGGATAATGATATGTTGTGTTGGCTTTTGAGGATTAGCAGTTGGGTCAAATACCACAAGCTGGGTCTGGTGATGAACTTGAAGGAAGTTCGAGGGAACTCGGAGTTGGTTTCAGATAATGATATGCTATGTTGGCTTTTTAGGATTAGCAGTTGGGTCAAATACCACAAGATAGGCCTGATGATGAAGTTGGAGGAAGTGCGAGGGAACTCGAAGCTGGTTAAAATCATCATCAATATTATCGAAGCAGATGTTAAAACTAACATGAAAATGTTTATCACAATATGTAACTATTATGTAGATGACACGTGTAACAATGATAAAATGGTGTTAAAAAAGTGATATTTCTTGGACGTGAGAAAAACAATAGTTTCCTTGGGTTGCGGTGTTCTGTTCCGTTAGAATTGGAGATGTGCTATAATTACTTATTCTGTGGTGAAAGTGAGTATTTTATTTATACACTAACTTAGAAATTACTAAATGTGTATTGTACAGGTTAAAGTATATATTCATTTGTTATTTAAGTACCAACTAGTTAATCTGCCATATCTGAGGCAGCCCTGTTGCGTGATTGTGCGAGTTGCGCGTGTACAAACATACCCGTACGCACACATAGGCACAGACAAATGTCAGATTTAGTTTTTGTATGCCGTATCCACCCTGTGACATAATTGTATAATTTGGCATGTAATTCAGGATAATATTTTTCCACAGCTCCATTTCGTCACAGGTTTTTTTTTTTCGTGGCATTTTTAAATCACTCGGCAATAATTATTTTGTGAAAAGAGTTATCGGTATGGTTAAATTAATCGACATCCTTTCCAATAAGCGACAATATCAAATAGCAAAATTGGCTAAGCAGGTATACCCACTAAAGTTAAGTATGGAGGGTAGGTATTAGAAATGAGAAATAAATAATGTTGATAAATTTAAACCTTATCCCCTGATCTGTGTAGGCGTCCTGAAAGGACGTCTGTCACCAATGTAATTGAAATTTGAATTTTATTTTCAAGGTTTATTTTCCAGTAGTAGGTACTTTTTTGACAGACCACATATACATATGACCACATATATAAGGTCCTAATTTATTAGTTGCAGATATTTTAACACATGATACTTTACATTAAAATAATGAACTTTAAATATAAATTAAGAAATCTTTTCATGTAATTTTTTTGATTTCATTTTCCTAACAAAAAAATTAATTATAATTTCGTCTAAAAAAAATCATCATGTGTGCATTATCACATGTCACAATAACACTGTCTGTCATGTCATCAAACGACACAATCCAAAGGAAAATAACATGACTTTGACAATAAAGTATTTAATTTATCGACGAGAAGTGGCCAGTTCCAGTTAAGTGGTGCGTAAAAGAGGTACTAGAATCTGTTCAATGAGTTTTCATTTAATAATCACATAAACAGGGTGTTTTTACGTAGGAAATTTGTTTTTCCGTTTTCTCCAAAAAAACATCGTAAAAGCTATATTGTTTCACGGTTTAATATACTCCAGAGACCGAGTACTATCAGCTGTAAAAATATCTGCATCTAATAAATTAGGACCTTATATATATGTGTATATATATACATGGGTTACTTTTTCACCAGTACAAAAAATCAACATACGTAATAGTAGTCCAAGTTACAGAATACTAGCATTTTTTGTTAGTAGGTACAAAAAAACTGAAATACCAATGTTTTAACTTATCCGCAAACCTAACAGGAAATTTGGACGCATTGCGCATTATCAATGTGCATAACTAGCAAAACACACGAACTGGCAACTATTTATTTAAAACGTCATCGCACGCGGCATGGCGGGTTGGAAAAGCGGCGGCGGTAATGTGCATCGAGTATCAACTTATCATTATGACTTGGCAAAAATATCTTACTAGATCCCAAATCCTCCGTCTTACTTGCACGGGCTTGGGCCCGTCAAAATAAAGAATTTTTCTGTGTGTTATAAATAAATAAATAATAAATAAATAAATATCTTGGGACATCTTACACAAATCAACCTAGTCCCAAGGTAAGCTCAATTAAGGCTTGTGATGTGGGTACTAGGCGACGATATATATAATAGATAGATACATATAGATACTTAAATACATAGACAACCATGACCAAGGAACAAATATTTGTGATAAATAAATACACAAATAATGCCCTCGCCGGGATTCGAACCCGGAACCTCCAGCTTCGTAGGCAGGGTTACTACCAACTAGGCTACGGAGGCTGACAAATTTGTCGAATGTTTTAAATTATGTCTGGGAAACGTGATAAAATTACAAAGTAGCACAGAAACTTTCTTTATTGAGGCGTATTTCAAAATTTTAAATCAACTTTATCTACACAAATATCGTTAAGTGCTCTAAAATGCGTCCAGAAACAATAGACAATGACCAGCATTACCCACCATCAGAACTTGGCACATACATAAAGTTAACATTATATACGATTTTTCCGGAGGTTATGAGTTTTAAATTTGGAACAGCTGTCAGATTCAAGTGGGGTGCCTATTCTGGTATCTATAAATATTCAGCCAGTCATCAACACAATAAGTTAATTCAGTATATTTTTTAGTAACAATCGGACGATATTTTCATATCGAGTGACACAAGAATAGGGACATCATTCGATTGTCTATGATTTTAAAAAAATACAGAAATTCAAATCGGTGCCATTCCTGCCTTTTGTTTATTGCCTTACAAGTGAAAAATTGTGAAAAGTTGTAAATACTTTGTGATAATACTGATAATTATTTGATAATGAGTGGCAGTGACTCGGATAACGATATGAGCACTCCGCCGGACATACTCAATGCAGCTATGACAGCAACTAACAACCTGTTGCCGCAAAAGTCGAGAGCCAAGTATGAGAAGGCTCTGTTTCTGAACGCATCTTAGAGCACTTATGATATGTGTGTAGATAAAGTAGTGTATGCAACTATACGTAATCAGGCATTACGTACAGTTGCATAAACTACTATTATGTACAATGATTGGAATCAAAAAAACATACCTAATTAATGGAGTCAATTTCTCATGCTTATTAATTAATTTACATGAATGTTTCCTTCGATATTTCCCATCACAAGTTTTCACTTTTAAGTTCATCAAAATGCTCTTATTATTGGACTTGGGCCTCTTCAACGTATACTCGCCGTTTCACCTCACCCCACAAAAAAAGTCACACTGGGTCAAATCTGTTGACCTGGCTGGTCATAACACTGGCATTTTCCAGGCGGGGCACACTTTGTTCAGCGTTAGAGTTTACTCTATACATAAAGCATTTTATCACGCTCACATGATGCTCCAGTACATCATGAATCAAGCGCCGAGCGCCTACTTTACGTATCGAGTAAACGCTAACTTAATCGTTACTTGCCAAATCATGACACTTGACTTTTTCTTTGGCTTGTTAATCTCGCTACCATACTTATATTTATTCAATCATATGTTTTCAGTTGAATATTGAAATACAGTTGAAGATTGGGAAGATTATTCAGCGGAAAGAACCTAATGAAAATGTAACGGAACACGTTTCAAGAAAATGGTATTGAACTTGGTGACAAGAAACATTCATATATTTTTAATTAAGCACAATGTTTATATACTATTTAATTTTCGACATTATTATGAGCTGTGTTTTGCCGAATAAATATTGTTACTGAATACAAGTGATGAAAGTGAGCATTTTCTACATGAGTGTCGGCGATCGAAACCGACAAGAGTTAAAGAGGTCTACATTTCAACACCAACATCAAACTATATTATGCGAATGCATTATGCGAGAAAATATCTGCATACAGTACCAACCAGACTGTGCAGAAAAATAGGGGAGAGTGGGGTACAGTGAATAAAGGTGCACTGTGATAATTTTGCATTAGCTTTATTTATCGCTTTAATAATCCGGTATTCTTTTTTTACGAATTTGCTCATCTGTGTGATACTAATATTGGAGTAACTAAATAACGGAAGATACTTTCAATTATACCTGAAAAGTCTTGTTCTTGGTTTTTTTACCTCAAACTAGGAACTGTTCTGTGATTTTTGATTGAAGAGGTAACTTTAGTTCACTTTTTTATAATGAAAATGATTTTAAAGCTACATGTAAATTATATACTTGTGCTGGAAAATGTGTCCTCTAAGGAATAGGTGGGACAATAAGGTATGTAGAAAATTACAAATAAAAATAACACCACTACAACATTTGTAAAAAAAAGGGATCCACTGTACCCCACTCTCCTCTACTATGAAAATTCAGTCTTGCACTCGCGCAGAAAAATATCACATTCTGTGGAGTGAAGTTCAGGTAGAGTTCTTATGAAAACTGTCACCACTCTTAGTAACCTCGTATGTCACTATTGAATCGGAACTGAGATACGTACGCACTATAGGAGTATCTTAAAGTCCGTTGGCTCAACTGCTACTTTTATTCCTATGTAAAATAAGAGTGACAGCTGGTAACCACAGTTACCAAAAGCTATTGAGTGGCTTTTATGGATCGAATATTCGCTGTGTCGAAAATCGTAGAAATAATGTATCCTAAAATCAAAATTAATGTTTCGATTGGACAATCGACGTATATTTGTGACCGAGATTGTCATCCCATAATCTCGGTCACAAATATACGTTGGCTCGACTGCTACCGGATCGAATATTCGCTGGGTCGAAAAGTGTATAAACGAGACCATAATTGTAATTGGTTACCGGCGCAAACATCACACTTGTAAACAAAATGTAAAAATTGTCTCACTTGTACTCTGTTTGGTTAGGTATTTTAAAAAGGTAAAAAATCTTGCACTATCTTTTTATTGAAAAATGCATTTAAAAATCCAAACTAGGTACTTAATGAATCAAAACAATGTAAATCACTGTATTCCTTTGTTATATTACGTATATTTGGTAAAACTTATTTTCTACTTGTAGTTTCAATAAAAAGATACTGCAAGATTGTTTACCTTTTTTTAAATATCTAACCAAACAGAGTATAGAATATAGAGCAAGAATATATTATGTATATAAAAACTATAATATGTATGTGTCAACCATTCGGCAACCCATTATCTCGATTACATCGTTAATAGTAGCCCCAAACTTTGGTATTAGGTACTATTCGTCATCTATTTACTGAAGTATTCCTACATGGATATAAAACAATTTGTACATAGCACAGACGTTGATACAAGAACAGACGAGGCGATGAACTTTCGATACTCAACAGATTGAAACCTATGTTTTAGCTATGCATATATTTAGGCCACCAATATTTAAATTTAGCGAATATTAGTTCTCAGCAGAAGAGTACAGAAGAGTAGGTAGGTACTGTAGCCGTGCCATGAGCTGGAAAGTAAAGGATACGTAATTACGTAAGGTTTTACTCGATACGTGCATTCTATCGTGCTCGCGCTTACAAATAGGAGCGAGCGCGATGGCCTGCTCAACGTATTTAATAAAACCTAATGTTACCGATACTTGTAAAGTCATGGTACGGCTACTGTTTATTATATTTACTGTATCGTTGGCCAGTAAGTTAGGGTTTTCGATCTTTTGCAGGCAACGCTATATAGGCGTGTGGTCCAAACAGCTGTCAGATTCATAGGCACTGAACATAAAATATCGAAATTCTAATTGTATTTGGAGGTAACCGTTATAATGGCGGGACCGGATCCTGAATTCGATCGATTCATATTGCATTATTTAGTACTGAATTTGTACTATTTAGTACCTGTTGTAAAAAAAATTGTACCTCTTCTATTTCAAAGTTATATTCAATCAGTCTGGTCCCGCCATTATAACGTTATAATGGCGGAACCAAATCCTGAATTCGATCGATTCATATTGCATTATTTATTTAGTACTGAATTGGTACTTTTTGGTACCTGTTGTAAAAAAATTAGTACCTCTTCCATTTCAAAATTATACTTCAAACAGTCTGGTCCCGCCATTATAACGTTATAATGGTGGGACCAGGTCCTGAATTCTGTCCATATTCTGTCGATTCATATTGCATTATTTAGTACTGAATTAGTACTATTTGGTATTGATACCTCTTGTAAAAAATTAGTACCTCTTCCATTTTAAAATTATATTTCAAATAGTCTGCTTCAAATGATCTGGCGGAACCAGACTATTTCAAATATAATTTTGGAATGAAAGAAGTACAATTTTTTTTACAACAGGTACCAAATAGTACAAATTCAGTAAGTACTAAATGATGCAATATGAATCGACAGAATATGGACAGAATTCAGGACCTGGTTCCGCCATTATAACGTTATAATGGCGGGACCAGACTATTTGAAGTATAATTTCGAAATGTCTCGCCATTATCGTTATAATTACATTTGGATCGTTACATTTGGAGTTTATTAATTTCATAAATGTATGACGACTAGAAAACGGTCGCCGAACTGAAGATTGGGCCCTAAAACAGGAACTCAAAATGACTGACACTAAACAAAATTACTAGAACTTTGTTCATTTCATCCTTTAGTAGATTGGCTACCAAACCAGCTTCGAAATGGGATTAAAATCCCAATAGGTAACTGGCTTTAAATCGGGACTTATCATTACCGGTTTGTAACCAGGTTTGTACCAAATCCAGATACGAGATGGGAAAGTTAGTCCCATTTCATCCTACCAGACGGGAAACTATATTTCCCATTTGGCAGCCAGCTATCAAATCCGAATACCAAACGGTAAGTACTAAAGGCATTTCATGGGAATTGACTCGGAAACGTTTATTTATTTTAGAAAACATTATTCCTTATGAAATGGTTTTAAGAATAAATAAACCACAAAATATATAGAAAATTCAATTCGCGTATTTATTTTGACAGTTTGTTGGTCCTTACGCCATATCACCGCCCCAGTGTCAGAAAAAAATATTAAAAACCCTCACTGAGGAAGCGGCAGTGTGAACAGCCAACGATCATCTACATATATATGTATAGGTATATTTGTTAATTTTACTGACATAGGATCTATATCTACTCTTTGTTTAGTGAGCGCGAAAAAAGTCGACAAATCATCCCTTACTCGCCTCCTGTGGAACCAGTAGCCGTACCATGAGCTGCCCCTGCGTTATTAACGCGGACTTACATAGGTGCTTTCTATACGGGTGGCTCGCCCCAAGACGCGATTACGGGCGGGATGGAAAGTAAGTCCGCGTTAACCCATTCAATGCCGAAGACGCGAATTCGCGTCCTATGTATGCGTAAACGTGATGCCGAGGACGCAAATTCGCGTCCTCGAGTTATTTCTTTTTTTTTGCTAGAAATCAACTGTACTTAAAAGCTGATACCAAAATGTTATTTTATTTATGGAGGATAATATTATACCGTCGCTGGTTTCTGGATTCAATGCATTTGTAATTTTCATAATTCTTATCTCGGATGCCGAAGACGCGAATTCGCGTCCTGTGTATGCGTAAACAAGATGCCGAGGACGCGAATTAGCGTCCTTCAAGTGTGAAATAACCTAATGCCGCAGACGCGAATTCGCGTCCTTTAAGTGTGATAATATAACCTAATGCCGCGGACGCGAATTCGCGTCCATTGAAATGTTAACGTGATGCCGTGGACGCGAATTCGCGTCGTCGCGTAGAAGGCGGCGGCGCTGCGTGATAATTAAAAATATGGGGCGTCAGCAATGAATGGGTTAAAAGCTGATACCAAAATGTTATTTTATTTATGGAGGATAATATTATACCGTTGCTGGTTTCTGGATTCAATGCATTTGTAATTTTCATAATTCTTATCTCGGATGCCGAAGACGCGAATTCGCGTCCTGTGTATGCGTAAACAAGATGCCGAGGACGCGAATTAGCGTCCTTCAAGTGTGAAATAATTTAATGCCGCAGACGCGAATTCGCGTCCTTTAAGTGTGATAATATAACCTAATGCCGCGGACGCGAATTCGCGTCCATTGAAATGTTAACGTGATGCCGTGGACGCGAATTCGCGTCGTCGCGTAGAAGGCGGCGGCGCTGCGTGATAATTAAAAATATGGGGCGTCAGCAATGAATGGGTTAAAAACGCAGCGGCAGCTTATGGTAAGCACACAGTGCCTGAAAGTATCCTTTCCCTCTCTAGTACGTTTTGTAGATACTAGGTTCAAGAAGTACCTACCTAACTACCTTCAACAATTTATAATAATTCATTCTGTTGCAATGCTATCAGACAAACATCTACAGCTAGGAAAACAGCCACTATCAACCATTTGACCATTGCCGTCGGCTATACTAAATAGGTGGCCAAGAAACAAATACCTACATTCCCGTGAGTTTGGAATACAGAGTCCCTCTAGAAGGTTTTTAAATGTTTCAGAGCGGTCGATAATAGTACATTGTGCATCTAGGGAGGTAAGTACAGTATCACTAACGAGAGTGTTAGAAGCCCGACGCCGTAGGCGGAGGGCTTTTGATGACTCGAGTTAGTAGGTATGCCTCTTACCGATTGTGACGCATACAATGTTTTTTATAACACTTGCAGACAAAGAATATGTTATGAGACGAAATATTGGTATTCCCTAAGGAATTTCACTTTTCTATTACTCCCACTGCAATATGCACAAGCAATGGCGCGCTTAGAAAGCAAATGTGATGAAAAATGTTGAAACCGCGTAAAATAGTAGGTATTAGCTACTGTAACATGCCTAGGCAGTAGGTACTTCTGAAACATGAACTAAACTCTAGGGGGTCTAACTACACTGCATCCTAATACTCCTGAAACCTCTCTGACAACGGAAATACAGCACCTTGTTTATATGGTATAAAGCATCCGAAAATTGAGCGTCCAGCTGTTCGCCTGTGTCTGGAAAATCTTCGTTGCGTTTGTATTTAAGTAAGTACTCGTACCTAACCTACTTTTAATTGATATCGGACAATCTAATTAGCATCTTATGGGATGGTAGGCGAAAATGTAGGTAAACTTAGACAGGATAACACTATCCTTACATATTATGTAATGTAAAATGTTAGTTGGAGACTAACATAGTAGGTATGTAGGCTAACATTTAGTAATATAAATGTTACTCCAACAAGGTCTAAAATCTAAATGTCCGATAAACCACTAGTACATCATCAGTATCGTAGTTGGTAATAAAGCAAGTCGGCAAATGTCCATCAGATCATTCAATTTGGTCTACTACTACGTGTCTAATGAATATATTTCTTCAATCTTCTAACTCCATAGAACTACCCAAAATACCTACACATTTTATTACTTATTATACTTGAGGCCCTAGCACATCTTGTACAACAATATTGGCAGCAATTTGTGACCTGCTCGCAACTTCTCATCTCTTTTGAATCAATGTAATCAAAAAGGGACGGGTAGCCGCGACAAGGTTCCTGTCATGCACGATATGTGCTAGTGCCGTTGATCAAGTATAATACTATGAATTTTTTAGGTCAATCTATACTCGTAATTATATTGCCACATTGTTCCTAGCGAATAGAGACCCGCTGCGGTAAATACTAGTGTTTTGGGACATAAGTAACTTTCTTTGATAACTTTTTTATTTACCAGTAAGTAGCTGTACCAAAAAATATAATACTCTAAAGAGTTGTACATAACGGCGACGGATAGGTATTACCCGAAGAGTACGGGAATAACTTCTTTACTACAGCTGTTGTTATATCTGTACAGTTAAAAGTAGGGATTTTAATACCAAACCAACAGTTGGTTTTGCTTCACAAATATACAATACAATATAAAGTCATTTCCTAATTGGCGCCCTCTAGTTAGAACTTAGACCATTTAGAAAAGCTGTTCTTTTAACTGGCGCCATCTAGTTTATTGATGAGTAATGATTGTACAACTGACATTGGGTACTGACGGGAGGTGTAGTAGTGTGCGTTACAGGGTAAAATTACATAATTTTCTAGTTTTTGCATTATTGCGATTTAGAAGAACAGTATTTTGTGCAGGTTGCTATCAATTTGTACATTAGATTTTTTGCTCCTTGCGCGTATCTCAAAACATGTTAACTCTGATCTTC
The DNA here is from genome assembly GCA_025490895.1 of Thaumatotibia leucotreta. Lineage (NCBI taxonomy): Eukaryota > Metazoa > Arthropoda > Insecta > Lepidoptera > Tortricidae > Thaumatotibia > Thaumatotibia leucotreta. Next base: position 554,949 of record JALPQI010030245.1, on the reverse strand, counting down.
GGTTTAGCAGAAAATGACGAAAATATGGTGTTTGTGCAATTGTAGCGCCATCTTTTAGCAGATAAGCGGCAGGGATAGGGTCGAATCCACCTTAATATTAACATTATGATACTGGCACAGGCACCGGTTTCTTAATATAGGTCATTACATTACCGCTTCTGAATACATAATAGGGAAATTATGATATGGATGTAGATAAAGTTATGTATGTGACTGTACATACTCGTAATTAGGCATTAAACACTCGTGTGATCTTATTATGAAACTCACTAAATAACTATTATAAAGTAAGTAGATACGTATTATTTATCTCCAGTAAATTACATAATCAATAGCATCGAAATAACTGACTACCGGTGCCTACGTTCTGTGCTATGCTTTACCTTGCTCGCTTCTAAGAGTTCCAATCGGGAGTCTTTGACGAGGCACTGCACTGGTATATATATATATATATATATCTTGGGACATTTTACACAAATCGACCTAGTCCCACGGTAAGCTCAATTAAGGCTTGTGATGTAGGTACCAGGCGACGATATATATAATAGATAGATACATATAGATACTTAAATACATAGACAGCCATGACCAAGGAACAAATATTTGTGATAAATAAATACACAAATAATGCCCTCGCCGGGATTCGAACCCGGAACCTCCAGCTTCGTAAGCAGGGTCACTACCAACTAGGCTACGAGGCTGACGCTTTACCTTGCTCGCTTCTAAGAGTTCCAATCGGGAGTCTTTGACGAGGCACTGCACTGGTATGGTCACATCGATCACCTCGCTGTAAGTGGTGGGCGAGTCGGGCGAGGCAGCGTCGCCCGTCGGTTCGGCTTCGACCTCGTGGCTAGATGCCCCTGGAAAGATTCGTGAAAATCAAATATTTTGCAAAACTTGTAATCTTACCACGTTATTCATAAAAGTCTCCTAATATAGCAAGCTGATATAGTAGATTGTGTCATAATCATAAGGGATCAAAATGGTATATTTCCGGCGTGGGTGTATATTGAATCCTGAGCGTAATGAAGGATTCAAGCGTTAACGCCTAAGACGAAATAATTTTGATACCATGTGACACATACTGCTTTTCACACCACATAGGTGGTGAGAAAAATAAAAGATATATCACATATTTAATAATTATGCAAATAATCGATTCTGAAGAAATTTTCATCAATTATGAACGTACTGTTTATTTTCATATTTCATTGTAATAGGCATATTTAGGCTGGCAATAGAAAGTCCTTGAACAGAAAAGTGCCACTTTGATCCCTCCCAGCAGGGAAGAAAAGGCCCGTATTCGAATAGGTGGTGTGAAAAGTATATTTTATCTGTTTCGGTCGCATAGACATATTGATAATGATAAGACCGAAAGAGACAAACGATACCCATACGAACAAAGGGTTTAATCTTTTCAGCGCCTCGGATCGCTAATGTGAACCGTGGTTTTGGTGTAAATCTATACACCAAAGTACGATTCGCGCCTGTGGCAGTTAATAGATAACGAATAGATTAGTTACGACACCAATAATTTCCTGGCCGACTCCTTTTGGTACATCGTAATTAACTTGATGAACGGCCTGTTTCACAATTGCCAGATAAACATATTCCGTAAGGTAAAATTATATTTTAATTATTATATAAGAATAGCAAATTTTTCTAACAGGTATATTTTAAATTATAAATATTAGATGTCATATACCAAAGAAAAACGACCAAGATCACCTATGTCCGAGGTGGGGATCGAACCCACGTACTCAGCTTTCGCGGCTGATGCCTGTACCCCTCGGCCACTCGGTCTTAGCAACCACCGGTCAAATTTCTCGGGTATATGCAATCTCTTACAAGGCTAGGCGCCTTTGACCATTCTCTAAGGGCAAGCAATACATGCCTGCACCTCCTATTAGAATACTTTACAGTTTCCTAGAATAGCTAGAGAGAGCTGGTGCTGCCATCTATTGAACATATTGCGAAAACACGAATCAAATTATTTATGATTCTAGACATCAAAATAAACAAAAAATATTATGAGACCTAATGTCAAATTTCACAAAAAAAACAATTTTTCTTTTTTTTAGACTCTTTGAATAGGTACCGTTTAACATTTCCAATATATTAAATCATAACAACAATTTGTTTAATGATTTTTTTTAGGGACAGGTTCGTCAAGTCTATTCTTATTTTTTGATTTTCAGGCAAAAGGTGTAAGTAATATTAGAACACATTGTGGTAGCATTATAATCAAAAAGAAGTTTTATAACGAGTTACGTCGAAAAACATTTTTCGAAAAAAGGTTAATTATCTCTGGAACCAAGCCGAATCCAGGAAATTTTATATAACATTAAAATACTCTAAATATGCTCAGGAATTCAGCATTCGGTTTCCTCGCGAGCACCCTGTAGAATATAAATTACTATTTTTTTTCTTAAAATACAGTTTGTCACGGAATTTCAGTAAGGTGCAGTTAGATCATTTAGAAAGTCGTCTAATTACGAAAGTCACATAAAAATCACCATTATTTCCATCGTATCTACATTCCCCTCCCGAAATTATCCGAGCATTACTGACGTACGGAATTACCCGACTGCACCTTACCACTTAAAAATATACCTGCGGGTAATTTTCCATACAACGCCCTGAGGATGACGAGACCCTTTTTCTTCTCCTCGTCGCTCCGTATCCTCGAATACGTCTCCCGCATCAGTTCCACCGTCGCACGCGCTTGCCTCTGCATCTCTTGTAACCTGGCGTAAAATTAACCTTTAGAACCTACGAACAAATCGTCGGCTGACAAGCAAAACTCACTATAAAAACTGTCACTACTCTTAGCAACCTCTTATGTCTGTATTAAATCAGAACTGAGATAGGAGCTATATTTCAAGTAGGTATTTGTTACTTAGTGAGTTTTGCTTGTCAACCGACGAAATAAATCATGGGAGCCGCACGCCAAACTAAAAGGCTTTCAAGAACGGTCCTGAATTTCAGTTGACAAGTGTCACCCCCTCTTCAATGCATCACGGTAATGAATTTCAATGTCAACCTATAAAAACTTAAACCACTATTTAAAAATAGTTGTGATTGGTCCGTCAAAGTTTTGATTGGATATATTCTATAAACATTTCTCAAAGATGTTGCGCCGAAAAATGCGTGATGTTAAGAAAAACTGTGTGTCCTGCCCATTTTGGCACAATTGAACAAAAAACAATAGTAGGTACATTGTGCATCAAGGGAGGTAAGGACGGAATTACTAACGAGAGTGTTAGAAGCCCGACGCCGTAGGCGGAGGCCTTTTAATGACTCGAGTTAGTAATCCTCTTACCCACCGTGAAGCATACAATGTTTTTCATCACACTTGCCGCTATGCACGCAAGCAATAGCGCGCTTAGACAGCAAGTGTGATGAAAAGGTTAATTACTGCATTGTGAAAATACAAATCAAAGACCGAGTGGCCGAGGGGTGCAAGCATCAGCCGCGAAAGCTGAGCACGCGGGTTCGATACCCACCTCGGACGTTAGGTGATCTTGGTCATTTTTCTTTGGTATAATATATGACATCTAATATTTATAAGTTAATTACCGCATTAAAAGTGACACTTATACTGACCTTTCAAAGTTAGCCTCCATAGACCTCTGCCGCTCCCTTTCCGACCTCTCCCTCGCTATAGGGTCCAGGACCAGCTTCTTGAGTATGAGCCACGACACCAGTGGTACAACTGTGGCGTAGAAGACAGGCGAAGGCATCACCTCTTCGCACAGGTGTATGGGAACTACTATCGTTTGGGTTGAACACGTCCATCTGGTGAAATTGATGTTTTCATTGATCCAATTGATGTTTTCACCATTTTAGGTGTATCTTAATTTTATAACTGGGTGTTTAGGGACTGGTCTCACTACAGGCTAGCTATCAGCTATCGCCGCCGGGCGAGTATCGGCGTGTCTCTTTTATTTACGCAGGAGTGTGTATCTTTTGTTCGCAGTGAGACCAGTGCCTTACCGCCTTATTCATAAACGTATGCTAACTTAAGAAGCTGCTAATAATTGTTTGTCCCTTTTGCTCTTATGGAAACATTGTTAAAACCGAAAGGCACAAACAATTATTATATGAATAAGGGAGTTAGTATTTATAGATAATTCTAGCACTTTCTATTAATTAAAGTAGACTTTTTCGTGGAATGTACCAGTTGTATTGTTCTCTACGAACAAATAAAACATGGAAGCCACATGCTATACTAAATTGCGTTTCAAAAACGGGCCTGAATTTAGTTGACAAGTTTCACCCCCTCTTCAATGCATCACGGCAATGAATTTCAATATCAACCTATAAAATCATAAGCCGCTGTTTAAAAATAGTTCTGATTGGTCTATCAAAGTTTTGATTGACTATATTCTATAAACATTTGTCAAAGATGTTGCGCCGAAATATGCGCGGTATTAAGAAAAGCGCTATGTCCTGCCCATCTTGGCACAATTTATCAATTATTGAGATACTGATTGAGATACTTTTTTGTAACCTCTAACTACGTAACCTACGAATAGATCGTCGGGTTAAAGGCAGAACCAACTATTTCCTTGAAGTTGGTTTTGACAAATTGTATTTTATGCCAATGACATAGAATAGTATTTGCTAAAAGATGTTTTACCGAAATAGTTGGTTTTGCCTTTAAACCGGCGAGATATATTCACCCGAGTTGAAGTGAATCTGAGTGAGTGATTAAAATTATTCATACATGAATATGAATAAGAATTTGTCAACCTCCATAGCCTAGTTGGTAGTGACCCTGCCTACGAAGCTGGAGGTTTTTGGGGGCATTTGTGAGCTGGCGTTAGACGTCCATGTTATATACCTATGGTTGCAGATTGTTCTACTAACTTGAGCTTGAGAATGACGCCGCTGGGCACTCCCAGCATAACAGCGGCTGACACACTGCTGTTCTTCGATACCTTTTTCTCAGCTCCGTACTCAGCTATGGCACCGAAGGTCCCGAGCCTGTCAAATTATAATATATTTTAGTACAGATGGTGCCTTTTTAGGCTCTAGTGCGAGAAGTGGGTCATTTTACGATGTCCAAAACTTCGGAGAGCCATCTGTACTAAAATCGTCGTACGAGACACGTGCAAAAACGAAATTCGTAACTCGTGTCGATTTAAAACACTCCCCATCGGTCGTGTTTTAAAACATCGCCACTCGTTTCGAATTTCATGTTTTTCGCACTTGTGTCGTAATGTACTATTTTATGACAAAGTAAAATTTATGGTCAACAAGACACCTGTAGGCCTAGCCTAGATACCATTTTGCAATCGTATACGATAAGCCATAAGTCACGGGACCATAATAATGTATACAAATGATCACGTGACTTCGTTTGAATCTGCCATTTTCATACATTTATTACTTATCGCTTATCGTATACGATTGCAAAATGGCGTCTTGGCTAGGCCAACCCTGGCTTAGCCAAGTTGCCAATCGCTAACGCTTAGTAGCGTATCGTAATTTTCCCTCTCTGTCACTCTTTCCTATTAGTGTGACAAAGACAGATAGTTCAACTCATCTTTGCGCGCGGCCCTATGTGTGAGTAAACCTTGTATAAATACACGTGTTGCTCGGACGACGACGGCCGCGTCACTGCCACACAAAACAAAAACAAATGAAAGCTGTATAATTACAAGCGCACGCACACATAGCGCCGCGCGCAAAGATGAGTTGAACTATCTGAAGCTACTTTTCGTTAACGATTGACGATTAAGCGTTAGCGATTGGCAACTTGTCTAACCACTCACTTGCTTCATGTAGCTTTTGTTACATGTCATCACTCTTATTTTACATGGGCATAGAGTCTATTGCAAAAATCAAAGCAAGTGAGTGACTAAGCACCCAGCTATTCTTTACTCTAACGCAGTTACTACCACGCATATGTGCCTTCACCATCATATCCATACATGATTTTCATAGTACATTACTATAAAGGCCGGGACGAAAGGGGTTGCCGGCCGAAGACATATAGACGGCCGAACGAAGCGAGGCCGGTTAGGTCTGAGGCAGGCAACCCCATATGTCCGGCAGAGGTATGTATAGTGCTTAACACGTTCGACGCCGGTGACACACATATGTGACCGAAAAAACTGTATTCCTATGCCAGTGACACACATACGTGTTCAAAGTAATCTCATTCTTATGCCACTAGCATTAATCAAGTTCTCACTCCTATGCCAGTCGCATCGAAATACGAACATTTTTGACACAAATGTGTGTCGCCGGCATAGGGGTACAATCTTTTCGGTCACACATGCGTGTCACTGGCATAGGATTTCTACTTATGAGACAATTTCGATCGGCATAGTATAAGCACTTAGTGAAACAGTACCGGAGGCGAACGTGTTAATTTTCTCAAACATGCAATGAAATAAAATAAACAACAAAAACATCAAAGTTTTATTTTTTTACATGCATAGTGGCAGAATGTCATGCTCATGATGCCTGTGCTACAAATTTATGTGGGATGGAATTAAAAAAGAGCACTTTGCCGGCCTAGGCCTTCAAGATTTGTATTAAATTCCATTAACCTCTTGTCCTAGTCGCACCTGAAACGTCAAATTTCGCGGCCTATTCTAAGGAACTTAACATCAATTAAATATTTCATTGCATGTTTGAGAAAATATAATTATGTATATGATAGAGCAGGGCGTGGGGTGCAGGGCGTTCTACAAGAAAAAATACATATTTCGCTTAGCTGAATTATGAAAAAACGTTAATATAATCTTGGAACAGTAAGCCACTCGATAACCATGTCACAGCGATAACTATTAAAATATTTCTTACAATTTGTTTATATGGTCACTTTGGTTCCTAAGTGGCCTAGTGTTCCAATTGTTTGACTGTACAATTGGCATGGCATAAAAACAAGTATAATTAATAGCACATTGTGCATCAAGGGTAAGTAAGGTAAGTATGGAATTACTAACGAGAGTGTTAGAACCGACGCCGTTAGGCCGAGGGCTTTTATGACTCGAGTTAGTATTCCGCTTACCGACCGTGATTCATACAATGTTTTTCATCAATCACACTTGCCGACAAAAAAATTGTTTTAAGACATAATATTATTAAATGACGTACTGACATTTCTATTACTCCCTAGGGAATTTCCCGCTACGCACGCAAGCAATGGCGCGCTTAGACAGCAAGTGTGATGATTAACTATGTAAATTTTTTACGACCCACATAACGTGTCCACAGAACATTACTTACTTTAACGCCAACCGCAGTTTCATATCGTGCTGTGGCATTTTCCTCATGATATTAAAAGAAATGAACGAGTGCGGGTTCCCCAGCTGTATGGCGGTGTTGGTGTGGTACTTCTCCGAGTCACGGACGTATATAGACGTCATGGATGAGCCGCCCTGCCCGCCGGCCCGGTACGTCAGGTACCCGACCGAGTGCGCGTCTAATTGAAGCGCCATTGCTGTAATGAAAAGTTTGCTTTAGTTTGGTCTGTTGCTGTAGCAATGTAGGCTTCGTTTTAATGAGAGTTCGCGATTTTTTTTCTGCCACCTGGTGGCGCTACAGGAGATTCATAGGTACAGAACATAAAATATCGAAATTCTGTTATATTTGGAAGTTAATTGATTTCGTAATGGATTAACAAAAGAAAACGGTCGCGGAATTGACTATTGATCTCTAAAATAAGGGCGTAAATAAAATTACTGCAACTTTCTTCATATCATGGGAATTGACTTTGAACAGATTTTTTTATTTCTGATTTTAAGAATAAATAAACCAAAAGATATGTAGCAAATTAAATTGCCACAGTGGAGGAACATTAGCCGGGAGAGGGTCCGGGAGGGCCATTACCTATCGCAAACGCTAAACCCAACTCGAAGATTCTAGAAGCACAGGTATAGTAATACATACTTGATACAAGACTCGGCACGATGCCCCGAGGCGTGAACTGCATGACTGTGCCACAGTTCAGGAACATCAGTCGGGAAAGGGTCCGGAACATCTTGAACCCGAGCAACGGGCCGTTGCCTATCGCAAACGCTAAACCCAGCAAGATTCTAGAAGCACAGGTGTCAGTAATACATACTTGATACAAGACTCGGCACGATGCCGCGAGGCGTGAACTGCATGACTGTGCCACAGTTCAGGAACATCAGTCGGGAGAGGGTCCGGAACATCTTGAACCCGAGCGACGGGTCATTGCCTATCGCAAACGCTAAACCCAACCCGAAGATTCTAGAAGCACAGGTGTCAGTAATACATACTTGATACAAGACTCGGCACGATGCCCCGAGGCGTGAACTGCATGACTGTGCCACAGTTCAGGAACATCAGTCGGGAGAGGGTCCGGAACATCTTGAACCCGAGCGACGGGTCATTGCCTATCGCAAACGCTAAACCCAACCCGAAGATTCTAGAAGCACAGGTATAGTAATACATACTTGATACAAGACTCGGCACGATGCCGCGAGGCGTGAACTGCATGACTGTGCCACAGTTCAGGAACATCAGTCGGGAAAGGGTCCGGAACATCTTGAACCCGAGCAGCGGGCCATTGCCTATCGCAAACGCTAAACCCAGCAAGATTCTAGAAGCACAGGTGTAGTAATACATACTTGATACAAGACTCGGCACGATGCCCCGAGGCGTGAACTGCATGACTGTGCCACAGTTCAGGAACATCAGTCGGGAAAGGGTCCGGAACATCTTGAACCTGAGCAACGGGCCGTTGCCTATCGCAAACGCTAAACCCAGCAAGATTCTAGAAGCACAGGTGTCAGTAATACATACTTGATACAAGACTCGGCACGATGCCCCGAGGCATGAACTGCATGACTGTGCCACAGTTCAGGAAGATCAGTCGGGAGAGGGTCCGGAACATCTTGAACCCGAGCAACGGGCCGTTGCCTATCGCAAACGCTAAACCCAGCAAGATTCTAGAAGCACAGGTGTAGTAATACATACTTGATACAAGACTCGGCACGATGCCCCGAGGCGTGAACTGCATGACTGTGCCACAGTTCAGGAACATCAGTCGGGAAAGGGTCCGGAACATCTTGAACCTGAGCAACGGGCCGTTGCCTATCGCAAACGCTAAACCCAGCAAGATTCTAGAAGCACAGGTGTAGTAATACATACTTGATACAAGACTCGGCACGATGCCCCGAGGCGTGAACTGCATGACTGTGCCACAGTTCAGGAACATCAGTCGGGAGAGGGTCCGGAACATCTTGAACCCGAGCAACGGGCCGTTGCCTATCGCAAACGCTAAACCCAACCCGAAGATCCTATAAGCACAGGTATAGTAATACATACTTGATACAAGACTCGGCACGATGCCGCGAGGCGTGAACTGCATGACTGTGCCACAGTTCAGGAACATCAGCCTGGAAAGGGTCCGGAACATCTGGAACCCGAGCAACGGGCAATTGCCTATCGCAAAAGCTAAATCCAACCCAAAGATTCTAGAAGCACAGGTGTCAGTAATACATACTTGATACAAGACTCGGCACGATGCCGCGAGGCGTGAACTGCATGACTGTGCCACAGTTCAGGAACATCAGCCGGGAGAGAGTCCGGAACATTTTGAACCCGAGCGACGGGTCATTGCCTATCGCAAACGCTAAACCCAACCCGAAGATTCTAGAAGCACAGGTGTCAGTAATACATACTTGATACAAGACTCGGCACGATGCCCCGAGGCGTGAACTGCATGACTGTGCCACAGTTCAGGAACATCAGTCGGGAGAGGGTCCGGAACATCTTGAACCCGAGCAGCGGGCCATTGCCTATCGCAAACGCTAAACCCAGCAAGATTCTAGAAGCACAGGTGTCAGTAATACATACTTGATACAAGACTCGGCACGATGCCCCGAGGCGTGAACTGCATGACTGTGCCACAGTTCAGGAACATCAGCCGGGAGAGGGTCCGGAACATCTTGAACCCGAGCGACGGGTCATTGCCTATCGCAAACGCTAAACCCAACCCGAAGATTCTAGAAGCACAGGTGTAGTAATACATACTTGATACAAGACTCGGCACGATGCCCCGAGGCGTGAACTGCATGACTGTGCCACAGTTCAGGAACATCAGTCGGGAGAGGGTCCGGAACATCTTGAACCCGAGCAACGGGCCATTGCCTATCGCAAACGCTAAACCCAGCAAGATTTTAGAAGCACAGGTGTCAGTAATACATACTTGATACAAGACTCGGTACGATGCCCCGAGGCGTGAACTGCATGACTGTGCCACAGTTGAGGAACATCAGCCTGGAAAGGGTCCGGAACATCTGGAACCCGAGCAACGGGCAATTGCCTATCGCAAACGCTAAACCCAACCCAAAGATTCTAGAAGCACAGGTGTCAGTAATACATACTTGATACAAGACTCGGCACGATGCCCCGAGGCGTGAACTGCATGACTGTGCCACAGTTCAGGAACATCAGTCGGGAGAGGGTCCGGAACATCTTGAACCCAAGCAACGGGCCGTTGCCTATCCCGAATTCGAACTCTGTCCACCCTTTCTCGGAGCTCAGGTGGCGGTTACATAGGTTCACTGAACCAGTGCCTGAAATAGAGCAAAGAATTAAGAAAACAATTTGCGCGTTTGAACTGTAATTACTGAGGGTAGAGCTTTGTACGGAACTGCTGCACTATACGGTATTTAAATAAATAAACATAAAAAAGCTGATGAAGGGCAACCTTCCACTGTCACTCAAGCGAAAACTCGTGGATATGTGTATTCTGCCTGTCCTAACCTATGGTGCCCAGGTTTGGTCGCTTACCGAGAGTCAGAAGTCCAAACTGAATATTTGCCAGCGCGCTATGGAGCGTAGCATTCTAGGTGTTAAAAGGACTGACCGCATCCGGAACACCACACTGCGCTCCAAAACGCGAGTTGTTGACGTCGGCAAAAAAACCGCTAGGCTCAAGTGGGACTGGGCTGGCCACGTCTACCGCTTGCATGTATCTATCATCTATGCATCCTGATAGGTGGGCTAGCATAGCCACAAAGTGGGTGCCGGTACAGCGACGCGGACGTGGCAGGCCCAGACGGAGATGGCGGGACGATATGGACTCGTTCCTAGACAACTGGCCGGAGGAAGCACAAAATCGGGAGTCATGGAGATCCAGGGGAGAGGCCTTTGCCCAGCAGTGGGACACCAGTATAGGCTAGGAAAAAAAAAAAAAAAAAAAAAAAAAAAGCAGCTGTTACACTAAACAGTCTATCTACAGGGTGGGAATGAGTATACCGGCAGACTTTACCAATACAGTTTTGATGCCAAAAGAAGTAAAAAAAAAATGTGACATGTCATTTTCGAACAAAAAAAATTTTTTTCAAATTCTTTTTTAGGGAAATTGTAGAGAAAGATTTTTTTTTTCAGTGTTTTTGAAATTTTTTATTTAGTTGAACATTTTTCTGAAACTTTTTTCTCATTTTCTCTAACTTTAATTAGTGTGTATGTCGAGATGAAAACTACTAGTGTAAGAATTTTAATCGTGCAGGCATTTTTCAGTGACTTGTGATAAAAATAGTTTTTTGAATAACATGTCATTCATTATCTCTTAAACTAAGCCGAATCCAGAAAAGTTCATATGACATTATACCCTCAAAATGTGTTCAGGAATACACCTTTCAAGTTTGTCGGGCTACTTACTCGTCACCCTGTATAGTAAGGGTAAGATGGTCGTAAGTTTACTAAAATTGATCAAGTGTGGTTGGGGCAACCGCCTTAGGTAGACAATGAACACATTCTTACCAATTCCATTCTGTGTTGATATGTTCCCAGATAGCGTCATAGTGTCCCTCAATGTTATAGGCGCGTCTATAGACTGTTGGATAGTCATGCCTGAGACCTCTATGTTGGGTATGATATTCGATTCTTCTCTGTAAATTAAAAACAAATGAATATGGTGCACTTAGCAAGACTAGATTAATAAAAAAACACATTGTCTTTGTGAGAAAGTCATACATAATCACAAGTATTAAATGGATCACGACAACCAAAACCTCACATTGATGCTCCCATACAAATGAAGGGTCCACGGAAAGAACATGTCTAGTCAATTCAAATTACAGAAGGAAAAACCACCTTACTCTTAACAGAATAAGGTGTGAGTTTGCCTTGATTTTTTTAAACACTTCGAATGAAGTATGAGATCACGATATTCACAATACATATTCTGGCTAAAATAACTCCAGAACGCATTTCGCAAACATTAAAGTTATGCAGAATTCGCAAACCAAACTCGTATAAGACAAAATACTGGTTACAAGATTTCAGGACTTGAATGGAAGAACTGGTAAACATTAAAAGCCTTCTCTTAGAACATATTGTGTCAAATAAAGCCGTCAACACATAGTTGATCGACCTTCCTGACTGGAATAGGTACATGACATCTTAGGACTTAAATCAATTTATAGATTTATTATGGAAACCCGCTCTGGTAGCTACCGCGAACACCGAAGTTCGTCAATTTCGCGCTCCCGACCCGTGGTCCAATCACTATGTCCAACTGGTTGTGCCACGGGGAAGTAAAATTATCCGTAGTCCAACCGATTGTACTACGAGGAAGTTAGTTTACCCGTGGTCCAATTGGTTGTACCACGGTACACTAAATTTATCGGTAGTCCAATACTAAAACATATATTTACGTATACTAGTTGGACAATTGCCCCTCAGTAATGGGTCATAATTACATGACAGTAAAAAAAAGTAATCTGACAGTTGAACCACGGATAATTTTACTTACCCGTTGGACATAGCGGTTGGACCCCGGGACGGGAGCGGAAGTTCGGGGATTTGTCTCTCACTCCAACGAACGCGTCATTAGAATGACAGAGACATCTCCGTCATTTTCTCAATGCAGATTTCGTTGTCTGAGGTAGGGCTGTACTTACATGATTTCATATTCATCATAATATTTCATGAACATATCAGTAGCATTGACTGAGAGTGTGATAGTGCCACGCGGATTGGCGCTCTGTTGCAACCTCCGTTCTTCGCGCTCGCGTTTTAACCTGCCAATTAAATAACATATTGAAATACACACATTCAATCTTACCTTGGCCGTGTGGTGACGGCAGTAAGAATACATTTGTCCCCACCCCAACTCCTCCTGCGGGTGTCGTAAGAGTCGACTAAGGGATTGAAGTGTCACTGACCATTATTTGATAAAAGATTGATGATGGGCAGCAGCGTCATCATAGTGGACCCATTACTGCGATCGCCAATCCGCTTGCCCAGCGTGGCGATTACGGGCATTTACCTCCTAATGCGTCTATACGCATTGTTATTAGGAGAGGCCTACGTCCAGCAGTGGACTATCATAGGCTGATGATGATGATGATGATTCAATCTTACACTGAACAACCCAGTCGTACCATACCAACCCAGTCGTATAAACTAAACACTGCCATCAGAAGTCACAGTACAATACTATGGCTAAATAGTAACAAATAGTGATTTATTGTGACAGTTGTAACAATAATATTGATTGAATATTTAGACAATGCATATTATTTAAACAATGCGCCGATTCAGAGACAGAACCAACTATTTCAGTAAAACACGTTTTAATAGTTTTCTACGTCTTTGGCATAAAACACTAATTAGCAAAACCGACTTCAGGGAAATAGTCACTTCTGCCTTTAATACGACGAATGGTTATTCATATTCATAACTATTCCTATCCTCAGGTTTTTCAGAAGTATTCTTCGTCTTCTTTGATTAAAAAAGGAAGAATTAGAGTCTGTGTTTGATAAGGACCCGTACAATAGGTATTGAGCTCAAATCAATTCATAATTTGAATTCAATGGATATTGATACTGATCATTAGCAATCACAGGCGAGGACCGATAAACGTCCACTGCTGGACACAGACCATTCTCAGTAGAGGGGTTATTGCCGTAATCGCCAAGCCCATTCGCCAGTAATCTTGGATACATATTTTAAAGACAAACGAGTCTTAACCGCGTTTCAGGCATGATGTTACACCCGTGGTCGCAGGCAGACTCAAGACCCGTTTGTCTTTAAAATGGGAGTGATAATCGTGAAAGTTTAAATCAATATAGTCTTGGATGCTTAAAGAAATACTGTGACAGTATAATTGAATTTAAAAAATCACCTTGTCACAAATACATTTGACTATTTTCTACCACTTCGGAGATCGAACTTCCATTGATTTTTTCTAATATTTTACATGATAGTATACCTACCATCCACGACACGAGGATCCTTGTAATGTCTTAACTATAACATTGACAAAGCAATTACCAATAACATCTACTGTTTCGTCCACGGAAAGCCACAGGTGACAATCTTTAAATGAGTTACTTATTTTGCCTATATGGTGTATGGTCTATGTTTTTTGAGAGACGAGAAGTGTTATTATATTTTTAGAATACTAGATGTACCTTTCATATTCTTCTCTAATTTCTCTAGGTGTACGGGTCCGAAATATTATTTCCCATCCATCTACTTCCAAACCTCTTTTACCTGAAAAAAATCAAAATAACGTAAAAAAATGCTCAAGTGCTACACTTAATCAATGGGGGTTTTTGTTACATTTTCCGCCACTATGGGGAGGTGAGATGGCAGCACTGTGGCTTTAAGGTCCAACGAACTGTCAAAATAAATACGCGAATTTAATTTTCTTTATACTTATTGATTTATAAAATAAAATAACGAAATCAGTTCCATGTAAATTCTTACAAAATGAACAAAGTACTAGTAATTTTCTTCAGTAGCAGTGACGTTGCGCCCGTTTTAAAGCCTAATTTTCAGTTCGGCGACCGTTTTCTAATTGTAATTCATTACAAAATCAATAAACTACAATACAATTTCGATATTTTATGTCGTGCCTATGAATAGTATAAAACTGACAGCTGTTTGGACCTCACTCCTACGTAGCGCCACCTGAATCTGGTGGCAGAAAAAATATCGAAAACTTTCATTGGGACCCTAGGCTACTCTAGAATCATGTCACAATAACAAGTAGGAGAGGTTTCTTTGCTACAATTTTATTTACACATTTGACTTTCAATGTTACTATGACAAGGTTTTATGGTTAGGATATAGGTCAGGATTCAATTTATCTAATAACAGTACTTCAATTTTAATATGAATATTTTTTATTACAACATTGGTTTCCAACT
Organism: Thaumatotibia leucotreta; assembly: GCA_025490895.1. Lineage (NCBI taxonomy): Eukaryota > Metazoa > Arthropoda > Insecta > Lepidoptera > Tortricidae > Thaumatotibia > Thaumatotibia leucotreta. The sequence goes on along the minus strand of JALPQI010030245.1, from coordinate 539,794 downwards.
GTGACATAATGTTATATGGAAAAGGTCTTAATTACGCAGCACATACAGCCTGAATCATCTGCATGTAAACACCCTTACGAAATAACACTAAATTAAAAAAAAACTAGTTTAATTAATTTCTCCAAGATCCCATTATGACGCCCTGACTTGGTGCTAATGGGAAAATCTTTATTTATTGTGAAGTTGGTTAAAAAAATATTATCGCAATCGGTTGGCGTGCTATTGAGTTATTTGTCCATTTATCGAGCACATGCTTAACGCAAATTTAAGACTTACATAGTATTACTATAACTTACTTATCACTTAGTTAATTTTACCCATCTATAATTATATAAGGGAGTCTCCTCTGCCAACAAAGTGCCCTGCAGTTTGGCAGACTTGTTAATGTAAAATAAGGATATTTATTCCGTGAATAAATGATTTATTTATTTTTTTTTTCTTTTGGATGCCATTGTCAGAACTGGACCAAATTAATATGAGACCAACTGGTAAGCATCAGCTTTCAAACCGAAAAGAATCATTAAGGTTCACCCAGTCGAAAGATCTGAGGTAACACATATTTAAAAAAATGATAACCTCCTCCTTTTTTTAAGTGGTTTTTTGATAAAAATGCTTGTATTGGTGATTCAACAAAAAAAGTATAAAAATCATTTTTAAATACTGATCTCTCTTTCTCTGTCCCTGGTCCCAGCTTGTTAGTTGGGGTCGGGCATTTTTAAACACACTTACCTAATGTATCATAAATAGCCCTCTTGTGGTTGTCTGACAGCACCTCATACGCCTCTTTCACCTTGTTGAAGATCTGCTCTGCCCATTTCTGCTTGTTGGGGTCCGTGCTGTGCTTGTCCGGATGGAACATGCGACTGAATCGCCGGTATGCACTGTTGATCTCATCTGGTGATGCCTATTTGAAGGAGGATGTATGGTGGTACAAAAAAATTACATTCAGTTTAATTAATAGAAAAAAATCACACAAATAGTGATATGCCATTAAGATTACCACTTTTTCAACACAGTATGGGGAATAGTTCAAAGTTAAACATCTAGGCTCCCTCAATACAAGATGCAAACAATGTAAACAAACCACTCTAAAGGTGCATTCAGACAAAACAAGCATTGCTGTTTTATCCCCCACTCTATGAAATCAACAAATCATGTTTTGTGTAACAATTAAATTTCGTAGAGTAGGGGGTTAGAATAGCAAATGCTCATTTGGTCTGAATGCACCTTTAGAGTGGTTTGTTAGAACTTATATCCATAATCTAGCACTATTTTATTGTTTAAATAGTTTAATATAATGCAATGGGAAGAGTTGATTATGAATAAATTGATGGATTTAGAATAATAAAAAAAGTTTAGGATTTTTTTTTACATGTGCAAGGTATAGAGTGTGTTGTGCAACAGCCATGCTATGCCTGCTTTAGTTAGTACTAAATATTAATGTAATATTGTGTGATGCTGGTACAAATGATGACAAAAGATAAGATTCAATTCAATGTGGGTCAAGGACTTCTATAATGGTTCTGTAATGCAACAGAATAAATTAAACAATATGTATTGTGATAGCAATTATGTTTAACCATTTGTGTGCAGGAAATATTTTTTCAGTAGTTTTCCCATACATGTATCTATGTTAAGGCATATGAGGGCTTGAACATCCAACTTTGTTGCAGTAGTCCCACAGTGAGTGACTAAGCTATGTGCGATTAGCTATAAAAGTGAACAAAAGCTAAACACTCCCATGCAAATGAAAGAGGTATGTCGATATTTATAATTACTCGCTCAGCTATGAACTTTGAATGCCATTGTCTCTTTTGTTCTTACCGGAGTGCTTATCTTTTGCTTGTTTCTCGCTTGTGGTGGGACTAGTGCCTAAAGATTCTTTGACTTAGAATAATATTATTGATGGCATTATTATTTGTACATAAAGGTACTTAAGCCAATTCCATCCATATTGCAAGTGATAAAGTGGAGCAATTTTATTGAGTCACTCACAAATATTGGTGTTATGATAAGTTTTAGAACAAACAGGTAACTAATTGCATGTGACAAAGATGATGCTATAAATAATATTTATTTGATAGATATCTCACAACATGAGGAGCAGTACTGAAACCTTTAAAAACTTAACCATGTGTTATATATTTGAAATCATTAAGTGTTGAGCCAAGTCTAATGGGTCATAATTATTGTTATAATATAGTCCTAATGTTATTTAATCGGACCGTAAATAGCTTATCATCGCCGGTTATAACCTAAAATTACGTGACAAAGTATCACGTTCATTTTGCCTCAGCCCGCGTTGAATATTATGATCCAACTATAGCTTTCGTTTAAACCAATATGTGTGTGAGATGACAAAACAAGTTTTACCCAAGAATTTGTCCCATTAGGATCAAATTTGACGTTATATAATAATGATAATCAAAATAAATTAAATCTCTGATGAAATACACATGCAACAATATAATTACCGTCTTGGAGACATTCAGCAACTGGTAATAATTTTCTTCCATCAAAATACTATCCCCTTCCTCATCCATTATATATAATTTAAATTAAAAATTAAAAACCTAAAAAAATTCAATCCCTGGATATTGAGATAGTTAATTTCTTTTACTGCCGCTCTGACAGCAGTGTCGCCAGTGTCGTATAAAAAAACATAAACCATAGAGTAACAGCTCTTTAAACGGCAGGTCAAACGTCAAAGTATCGATAATGATCCGATATGAATACGGTTCATGACACGACACAACAACGTCAACAATAAGTCACTTCAGGAGAACATACAGGGTGTTTTTTCAACTTTAATCCTTCAAAAATTTTAGCTTTAGTTTGGCAAAAACGAATAGACCACGATCTTTGAACCTTTGTCTTGTAACCTTTTTTTTTAATGATCTACGATAACCACTTAATCATTTTCATGAACTTATTTTTTTTACCGGGTTTTGTACCAGCCGTTGACGGTGTTATAAAATTTTCAACGCTCAAAATAAAAACCAGCGGTTAAATGCCAGTATACTTGACTTTGATAAAACAGCACAATGTCACGCAAAACAATGGTTTTAAAAATATCTGAACCATTTCATTATTTTTGCTTATCTTTACCAATACGATCTGATACACAATTTTTTCATCTGTCCACCGTTTTAACCCTTAATTTGGCAATGTTCGTCACAATGAACATAGTCTTCGACCTACTTTTTGCATTTTGTTAAGACCGAATTTTCTGCTCTACGCAATGGTGAGGAGGCTAGAACGCACGATGTTTTTAAATTTGCCAATTTAAGTTTTAATATGGCAAAAGACAGACCAAATATCCTGTACGTATACATTTTGGCGGACCATCTAGACAGTTAAAAAAAACGATCAATAAAAAAAATGTACGAGTGTGCGAAGTTTTGACATTCCTACACATGACCTACACGTGATTTTGTACAAACCAGGGTCGCGTTTTATAAAGTTACAATTTACAATGAGGGTTTTTGATACTTTTTCTGCCGCTATAGGGAGGTGAGATGGCAGCACTGAGCCGACCGTTTAACGAACTGTCAAAATAAATACGCGCATTTAATTTTCAACATATTTATAAGTGTATTTATTCTGAAAACCATTACTTTAGGCATATTGTTACCTAAAATAAATAAATAAAATAGTTCCAAGTCAATTCTCATGAAATTAACAAAGTTAAAGTAATTATTTTGAATACCAGTGACTTTGCGCGCCTGTTTTATAGCTCCGTCTTCAGTTCGATGACCGTGTAATAGTCGTAATCCATTACAAAATCAATTCTCTTCCAAATAAAATAGAATTTCAATATTTTAGGCCCAGGTGCCTATGAATAGTATGAATCTGACAGTTGTCGAGACCAGGTGCGTACGAAGCGCCGCCTGGTGGCAGAAAAATTATCGAAAACCCTCATTTCGCTGTTTGCCTCTCTTTCTAGCCAATATGTGCGTGCGTTAGAGAGGCAAACAGCGAAATTGTAAATTGTAACTTTATAAAACGCGACCCAGGTTTTTGGAACCTAGACGATTTCTGTAAAATAAATAATCACTTCTATTCACTGTCTGCGTGAGACCATTCATATTTATTTTAATGGATAGTATAACTACGAACCCGTACCTGAGGGAAAAAATATATTAGTTTCATAAGAAAAAAACGATTATATGATAATATTAAATAACATTATGAGATAAAATAACAAAACCGATAAACTGTTATTAAAATTATCAGATGAAATATTACAGGAACATATGTTTTAGCTTTAAACATTTTAAATTACTTTATTGTTTAGGTTTTCTTCAAAGAATATAAATAATATAATACTCTTAAGATTAGAACTATACATTTGACTTGGCTGTTTGTATAAAAAGAAGTATACCTACACTTTGAGTTTAAACAAATACCTAGTTGAGCCAATCCAATGGAAAATTACTCCAACAATCAGAAAGGAAAATCGGAAATAGTTTTACAGCCGAGTCGACATGCTTGGTTGACTAGATCGGCACTCTGATCTGATTTCAAATCTACTCGGCATATGGTTGGACGTCGTGGTGTGGGCATAGACAATGTTTTTTTTTTGCCGTACGTATACGTACGGTACGGACAGTAGTCAGCTAGTAGGTAAGTAGGTATACTACACACTAGCAACGTCTCTATTATGCTCTCTCCAGTGAAAAAATGTAGTAAAAAGTAATAATATTTATATACTTTCTCAAATATTTCACTAAATGTAGGCAGGATTGTGAGTGCGTGTAAAAGTTGTGCCACGCAGGATACCTGTAGGAACCAGAAGGTAAAACAGTTTGAAAATAATTTTAAAACAGATAATTTTAATACTTAACTGTAAAACGATGATCAAGTCGGGACCGAATTACTAGTTTTGTTACTTGTTATTTTGCATGATATTATATCGGATGAGGTTTGTTTTTAAGGGACCTTGGCTTTAAGCTTTTATGGTAAGGTTGGTTCGTGTAGGTGGATGATCTGTAGTTGTTTTGGATATGGAGCGATACTTGGATGGCATCGTATTGCGAAGTGTTAATTAAAAATTCTTAATGTATTTTCTCTTTGCCGTACGTTACCTGTCAGAGATGCACCAGTAATTTCACTAAGTACACGGCTTGCGGGCTTTCCCCGCGGGAATTAATTATAAACTAGCACAGGTTTATTAATCTCTTAATTTGTTTACCTGACTGTTTAATATTACCACAGGTGGTTAAATAATAACTAATACAAATATTTTTTTTATAATTAACTAAACATTTCAATGATTGGATCTGCATATTTGCATGAATTTGAGTGTCTTATTAGCCTATTGGGCCAAGCTGCCATTCAAATATTAATATAAGACCTAGTTTAGAATCATATTAACTTTCTTCACCTTAAATAGCCACTTGGTTGATTGCTTGAATGATAATTATGACTTAATAAAGTCCAACTTGATGTTCTATGATAATTTGATAATATAGTATCTTGCATATCAAGTTTGAATTCTTATAAGATAATCAAATACCAACAGGTAGATTGACTGCAAAAATAAAAGTTTGGATGCAAAATAACTAGATTGTTAAGGGTGTTAATGAAAACATAATTTTAACATCACATTTTTGTAATGAAGCTACCCATATACTTTGTGTCATTAATTTTGGTAACACAATGGACGCAATCATGTCATCATCTGATTGTAGAAATATTTTAAATAAAGAAAGTTTAATTTTCATTCATTATTTCAATTTATTTCTTAACCCTTAAATGGGCAAGACTCAAAAAAATCGTGGGTTCAAGCCTCAACGCCATCATATAGTATGAAAAATTCTGTACAAGAAAAAAATACAAAAAGATAGTGCTATAGGGTGGTCGTTTTAAAGACCGGTGCCCTATAAAGGGTTAATTGATGCGGTTAGCATTGAATTAAAAATTAGGCAAATTTTTTTTCTTTCACTTAATAGTAAAAGTAATCATTGATTGAAATTATTAAATATATAACATTAGCTAAGAATATTAGACAACAAGTCAGAATCATTAGATTCTTAAACACAAGTTTTCGAGGGCCTCCTGTCAGTACCAGCTACCAACAACTACCAACACTATTCTTTTACATTTGCCCTGTTCATTCCTCAGAATGTGAACATTCCACCTCCATTTCTGCTAGTCACCTTATCTGTCACTTTGGTTTTATGCCCTAGATGCTGGAAGACTTAGAAAATTATTTTTACGTAATATAAGCCGAATATTCTGACCTGCTATGCTGTATAATAATTGCTCCATCATAGTAAGTTTTGATACTTATATTAACTTTTTGTAAATTACTAAATTTAATGTAAGCACCGAGAACTGGAACATCTACTCCAGTTCTCGGTGCTTCACTAGTTTTCAACATAGACACTTTCTGAGATATATAAATTTATAATAGGTAATCTCATAGTAGGAAATAAAGATAAATGGAGCAAAACAACTACAGTCGACTCTCGTTATTTCAAACCTGCGATAATTCGAACCTCTATATAATTCGAAGTTATCACAAGTTCCCTAGAAGATCTTTGCTATTTCGAAAAAAATCAATACATTTTTAAACACTTGGTAATTCAAACAAAAAAGTAATAGCTACACAACAAAACCACGCGTTAATTCGAACTCGTGGGCGTCAAAAATTCGACAATTCAAAGTTATGAGATTAAAGAGGCAAGTACATGCCCTACATTTTAGAAAAATTGCACGAGCTTTGTTGTTAATTACCTCATTTGTTTGCCATTCAGTTAAGTTACTTTTCCGTTGGTTATGTGTACAGATTAAAAGTTTACGTTAGTTATGAATCCTTAATCGAAAAAGTGGAAGTAGGTGGGAGAAAAGTGAAAAAAAAAAAATACATTTAATAAATAATAGTTGATTATTACTTAACACCTTGTACTTTCATTTTTTCTCCCGAATATTTCCGATCATTTGATATTTCAAACTCTCGATAAATCGTAATATTTGGATAGGTCCTTGGAGTTTCGAATTAACGAGAGGCGACTGTATATGGTGTTCTTAGGGAAAAAGGATAAGGTTGTCACCACAGGCCAGATGGGAAGAATAAATAACACAATTTTTGGGTGTATAATGGACAAAACTAGCAAAAAAACAAGAAAGAATGGAAAGACAAGGAAGAGTCCTTTGCCATACTGGTACACACCAAAATAATGTTGTCTGAAATGAATTAACTTAAAAAAATTTAATCATTTTAATTTGGAATTTAGTGTATCAAAGATGTAAGAATGACTTTTGTTAATATTAAGTGAAAATAATATATGCACATTTATTTTCATGAATGTTTACACAATTATTTCTTCATATCGACACTGGAAATTTCAAATGTCGTAAGGTACATTTTGTCGTAAGTACACTTTGAATTGCATAGAACTCAGAAAAAAATTCTCTATCGATCTGTATAATTAACTTTTTGATATCGCTTCAAATAAAGATGTTATGAAGTGAATTTATTTTGTCGTAACTTCATATTGCTTTAAAAAAAATGTTGTATGGGTCAAATTTTTAATTTGAAGGGATAACGTGTCCATTTTCAACGTAGTATATCCTTCTTATTCATAAATCCCTATGTGGTTAGTTACTACAGCAAAAGAAGGTGCCTTTACGACATTCTATCTGATTAAATAAATACGAAACTGTGAATTCACAATGGCGTAAGGGACAAATGGTTTAGGCTTTTGTGCGTTACAACACAATTTCGAAGATATTATGGCTCTATTCTCTTAATAAACTGTGTCGTATGTACATATAAATCAAAATAATTTTAAAGTTTGATGTCGTAACTCACCTTTTAATTTTATAAAGTATACGTTACTACATTAAATACGGTACATGAATGAGAGTTACGCCTAAAAAAAGATGATATTAAAAATCTTGAAAGATTTTTTATGTACGTTATAACATTTTGTTTAGTTTCTTATAGCACTTGCAACAGTGCCGGCGCGACTTGACCCAGGGCGTCCAAGGAAGAGGGGTGAGGGCAGAGCAGTATTTTTACTACCACATAGATACTGCATCGACCAGCAACTCACGCGCATTTCCACTTCCACCCCTGGAGCATATACATCGCTCTAACGATTCCTCTCTGGACGGCCAACGGCCAATCAAGGCAAGCCGAGTCCTACAGTTCATCTTGGATTCTACTCCGACCGACGAAAACATGCCTGAGACGATGTCGCTATTGCCGAACAGCTCGCCACAAGCTGCCCCAATCTTATTATTAACTCCCTGGGAATCATGGGCTTATTTATAATTAGCTGTCTTTTGCCAATTCGAGAAATTTACTCTGTAGTACACGTGAACCGTGAACCAGTCTCAGCAGGCTATTGAAAAGTGTAGTGTAAGTGTAAGTGTGTCTATAGTAATAAGGTCTTGACATCTGCCATATTATCATCTTTATTATTGTTGTTTTGGTCTAATATCCGCCGCGCCGAGCAGTAATGATATATTATTTTGTCGCAGCCCTTTTTATAAGTCATTACTGATTCTTGTCGAGGCCAGAACATTCCAAATTCTGACGGCTGCAATTTTGTGTACATCATAAGGTCTGCCTAGGTAAATACTTATTTTATGCATTTGTGGTCTGCAGAAACAGAGGAGGATGAGGTCCATAGTAGATTAATTGATAGTTTAAATCAATATGTTGCAACGTTGCAAAGTAGTTTGCTCTGATTTTTAGCAGAAGCTACATATTGCATCTTGTTTCTTACCCATGATTGTTATGTTATACATATGTTAATAGTTAGGATTCTCGATTCTTCATAGGCTTTGTTACTTTTGAGCTCAAGTAGCTCTTTATTGTTTTCTGTTATTGAACCCTTGGATAAGAGCTTACGAGTGAGAGTTACTTTGATGGACTTCAACTGTGCGATTGCTCTTATCTTATCTTATCATATGTAGTTTGTTCAGCAGATAATATGGCTCCGGTTTGGTGATTCCATAGAAAGGCTCTGGGCTGACAATGCGTGTGTTGCCGTTCTTTCCGGTAAACTCATCTGCTGTTTCGTTTCCAACAATATTGGAATATCCTAATACCCATCTAAGTGTAACTTCATTAAAGTCAAGGGCGTTTAATTTATTCTTGCAGCACTGGACTAGTGAGAGCATCGGCTTGACTGTTTGAGTTGATGTAGATAATAGATAATATTGGTTTTTAGGTTTCTGGCCAAATTGATTGCCACACATAATGTAATATTTATGCGCGGAAATCATCATAATATTGACTTCTGTCTAGAAAATGAAGGCCATTTTGCTGATGCTGACGCAAACTCTGACCTTAGGCCTCTCACCTACTTGTACCTGTGGTGCCATTTTCGACAATCATTCTGGTCGTTGGTCCATTTGTATCTTGAGGGTACTTCGACTGTCTGGTGAAGCCACATTCGATGTGCTTGTTTTATTTCCGAAAGCCCAGGCTTTCAAGTTGGTTTTTGCAGGCTGTTCAAACACTGAGAACACCCTGTCGTTGTGTGAAATTCATACTCAGTTATATTGAGGGTTGGAGTAGCTATTCTGTTAGAGAGCACTTTTCGGACCCATATAGTCGTGGTTTCATCCCTTTGATTTAATTTCATTAAGGATGGTTTCTGTGTTTATTATCGAAAGCACCTTCGACATCAAGGAATACACACCGACCTGATTGCTTATTCTCTAGACTTTACCGCCGCTTTGGTAACCTGTATCGTGTGCTTAGCTTATTTTTATTTTGTTTCTTTCTGTTATTTTCTTACTGGTGCAGTAAAGAATTACTTACTAACTTACTTACTTTTATGGACCTTGTGGCCAGGTCAATTGGGGTAGTTTTTGGTAAACATGTTGATTTAGACTTAGAGATCTTGCCACCAAGTAGTGAAAGAAATAGAGATGTTAGACTAATAGTTTTGAAGGACTTAGAACGAGTATTATCTATACTCGTTTTTCCTACTTTTTGGTATAAATCGTACCTTGACACTAGTCCATTTTCTCAGTATAAACCCCAATGCAATGCTGGCCCGAAATATTTTGCCAGGCGCGGAAGGAGGACGCCTTGATTTCGTTTTGATAATGTAGGAAACACATCATAATGTTCAGTCGATTTGAATGGCTTGCACTAACTCAGCGCTCCTTAACCATTTTTTGGGCTACAAATGTAGGTTTTCAGTCAGTGCTTCGTTCCCTAAGGATTCGATAGTTCCTTTGACCGCACGTCTTAATAGCACGAGTATCATCAAAAAGGGTCATAGATCTTTGCGGAAGCAGTTAGATTACTTATCCAGAATTTCTTTCTTAATAATATGTTTTTGTTTCGGGCTCAGGTTGCTCTCAAAGCAATTTTTAGATTTATGTTTTCTTCTTTTCACAACACTAAGCTGACTAAAATATATACATATCTAACATGTTTGGTTTTATTTCCTATAAATTGTAACGGGTTATCTAAAAAATAATAAATTAAACGTGAAATTGATCTCCGTCTATGAAAATAATACAATTGTAAGTACACAACTTTATATTTTCTTGCATTTTTACGCTACTTACTTCAATTAATCTGGAAACTAGAATGACTTTACAACAGAAAATAGTTGTAATGTAGCATGTTATTTGACAGTTACGACAAAGAGGTAGTGTTTTCGTTTTTGTCGTAACAGATTTCCATAAAAAAACTAGAAATTTTTGGGGGCGTAAGGGACATCTGTCTAGTAAATTTCTGGCGTAAGGGACACTATCTCCGAAACTATTGAGTTTACAAGTATATACCTAATTGTCTAATAAAGATAAAGCTTTTTCGTAGTTATGTATATAAGAACCATCTAAATCGGATGAATATTTAACAAGTTATGATTTTTTTAAATTTTGGTTTTTGTTTTTTGGCTCTCCTGAAAAGTGGACCTTTGTCCCTTACGACATTTGAAATTTCCAGTGTCGAATGTCAAATTTTTTTGCATCTGTCAAGTAATATATTTGTCGTTATTCATTTTTCAACTTTGTCACTTTGACATAAAGTGCCCAATGCCCATGTAGAATACTAGTGCATTGTTACTTTTACCTTATGTATTGTACAAAGATGTAAGTTTGGAACAACGACAATTGTCTTATATAATATGTCAACTATACAAACATATTTTTCATTATCAAATAAGTTTTACGTGGTATTACCCTAAATATATGTACAACGATATGTTGTAACGATTGCATGTTTAGTTGCTATGACAACAGAATAACAGTTTTTGTGTACATCTCCATAATCTGTTGTATAACGTTAACTGCTCCATTTAATAAAAATAGGCAAGAACAATTTACTACATTGTTATTTGTTACACATGTTCGGGTTCTTAAATATGGGTATCTATAACAAACAATTAGTATGATATTGTCTTAATTGTCTGCAAAATTGTGTTGACGGCGCCATCAGTGTTCCACATATCGTTGCATCGTCAGTTGTTTTTAAGTACGTACTAGTAACCGCGGTTTTTCCCAAGCATTTAAATTAACGTTTCTCTTGTTGTAGAATTTAAATAAAGCAACAGACTAAGATGCCGTCTACACACCTTAACCTGCGCGAGGACGACGTGGTGCGGCTGTCGCTAGAGTTCCTCCACAACAGGGATCTGCACATCACCCAACTCTCGCTGGAGCGGGAGACCGGAGTCATCAACGGCAACTTCGCCGATGACGTCCTCTTCCTCCGGCAACTCATCCTCGACGGACAATGGGACGACGTACTCGAATTCATACAACCCCTAAGCGCCCTTAAAGCCTTCGAAGCCGATAAATTCAACTACGCCATCCTCAGACACAAATACATCGAACTACTCTGCATACGATCAGAAATAAAAGCCTACAATAACGTCGAAAATATCGTCGACGAGGTCGTCAAAGTGCTAAGTGATTTAGAAAAACTAGCGCCCTCCAAGGAAGAATACTCAAATCTATGTTTACTATTAACTTTACCTAGCATTACTGATCACGCACAATTTAAAAAATGGAATCCGAGCAATGCTCGAGTCCAGTGCTTCCGCGAGGTCTATCCTCTAGTAGAACAATTTTTGCCGTGCGACAAGAAGTCTAGCGGCACTGTGTCTAAATGCGCAAAGAATGATCGACTGATGCAACTGCTAATTAAGGGGATATTGTACGAGTCCTGCGTTAATTACTGCCAGGCTAAGGCTACAGGGTCTAAGGAGGCGCAGTCGAACGAGGTGAATTTTTCTAGATTGCTGGACGGTTCAGGGTTCGACGAGTCGGATTTAAGTTTGCTTTCGTGGCTACAGTCGATACCGGCGGAAACGTTCAGCGTGCCTTTCGAGCAACGAATGCTGAATGTTGATGTGGAGAAATTGGAGCGTCCGTCGCTGCACACGTCGTGGACGGAGCACATGTTGGTGACGCCGATAAAACCACGCACGTTCCCACATTTGGCGATGCCGTTTAGAAGGCCGCGCTCGGCCGCCGACGCCATGACGCGGTCACTGCGCCCGCTGCCCGACGGCGCGCCGCGCCACCCCGCCGTCATGGCCCTGTCCGCTATCGACTACGGCCCGTCGTCATCGTGTTTCGCCGGCTTCCATCTAACAGGAATAAAAGGCAGCAAGCTGATGAACACTTCCGTCGATAGGTTGTTCGATAATAACAACGGTGGTAGCATTTTCGACAATTTGGACGATACGCTGAAACCGATTGAGGAGAAATTGAAGCCGATAGGAGAGGGTAAATCGAATGAAGGGAACAGTGTGGGTGCTTCGAACGCGACGACGCCTGAGCATAGAGGGCAGGATTACTCTGTATCGACGTCGATTTCTACGACGGCAGCGTCAACTGAACGTTCGTCTTTGGCGGAGCGGACGCCGCAACAACCCGAGTCCGCTTTGTTGCCCGCGATGGAGGGAGATTTCCGACGAGAACTGCTCAAAGAGTACCAGATACAGAAGCAGCGGGAATGTGACGACTACCTTAGAAACCTTTGCTCAGCGGACGCTAGGCAAAAAGGGTGAGTTGCTATTCAATTAAGTTTATTACTCCATCAAGTCTAATAACGTAATAAAATTTACTTAGCGCTTTTTTTCTATGTAACCTTGGCCCGTTTCCAACTAATTTCACTTTTATGCGTGTTAAGCTGCGGTAGAAGTTCTATTTCATATTTTTATTAACTTACATAATCTATTTAATTTAGATGAAAGATTTTAAGTCAATGGCTGGGAACAGTACCGAACTCTTAATAATAAAGCATATAGACAGAGATTTGCTAGTTACAACCGTTTTGAAGATTACTTGATTGATACAATAACATGTAGGTACGTGCAACTGATGAGCACTTGTGGCTTAAGAGCGCTTGTGGCCTAGCGGTAAAACGCACGGCTGCTACGCAGCGGTCGTGGGTTCGATCCCCGGCTCGTACCAATATGTTTTTCAAAAAACTTATGTGCGAAATATCATTTGATATTCACAAGTGCTTTACGGTGAAGGAAAACGTGAGGAAACCTGCATACACCTGCGAAGAAATTCAAGGGTGTATGTGAAGTCTCCAACAAGTATTGGGCCATCGTTGGGACTACGCAAAATAGGCACGTTGATGTCGAGTTGCGGAAAAAATGGCCAGAATACAACAACAACAACAACGTGCAACTGTCCAAAATGCGCTGACACTAATTTATGACTTTCCAGTATGGAGCAACCAGATTCTCCAGGCCAGCCTCCGGGAATGAAATACCCGCCGGGTGGACTCGCGAAACCAGACCAACAATATATGAGGTAACTTCACACTTCCACTGACTCACTTTAGGCATAATACTCATAATAGTCAGTCAGTCTTAAAAGAATGCGTCATCAGGTATCATTTTCGGAAAGTCGTATCTCCTTTGATTTGTCAACCTTATCTAGTATAGTAATTAAAGTTTGGATTCGATGTGTAAAATTCGTTGGTAAGGTTCTCCGAAAATGGTTTCCGGTGTTGTGGACAATTTTTGTTTTTTCATTTACATTAGGATATGTCGAAATTTTAGAAGAATACGGTTATGTTCATTATGATCTCATTCGACTATGTATAGTTTAGCTAACAAATAGTGTAAAGGGGAAGTTGATATGATGCGTAGGTACTCTATTTTGTTTCTCATATCTTAACAGCAGTACTAACACTATTCAAATTTGAAAGACATACAGGTCAGTACCTAAGAGTGGGCTCTTAGGTACTGACCTGTATGTATGTAAGTATATGAACAAAATAGTTGTGTATTGATTTTGTTCCTTCTAATACTAATAATTATATGATATTTATGGCCGCCTTAAATTTGTTTGTTATTGTTATGAAAGTTCCATGAGTGTAGGTACATTGCGCATGTACTCATTTATATACTGTTCATAGTACTGTCGACGTCCAAGTTATAATAACGGTTTAAGTACCAAAAATATATTTACACGACCTTATTGTCAAGGCAATAAAGTCGTGTTAATATATTTTAGGCACCTAAACCGTAATTATATCTTTGACGTCGACTGTACAGCAGAAACTCGAAGTATTATTGGCAGGCTTCTCCGGATAGTTAAAAGTAATTAAAATATGAGGCGAATAGAATGGGCTTTGGACGAGATCTAAAAAGCAACCAGTAATCAATGTAAAACAGTTGTATGATATTTGACGAACGCATTACCGTTTTAAACTCTTGAAAAAATCAAATTTTGTTTTTGTTTGTATACATTTTAATTTTTTTTATACATGTATGAAAACATAAATGTTTATTCGGTTAATTGAGCGTTTATGTAAATCGTGTAATCGAGTTTCTACTGTCCTATATAATTAAAAAAATAGAGTATAAGCAACCTGCTAGTAGTTGTTTACATATTTATGTCATAGTATTTAAAAAACGCATACCGAATTGACAATAACATTTTTCATTTGAATTGTTCTTTGTTTACCAGCTTGTGTTTGATGTTTTGTGGCTTACCTATGTTATGTTTACAAGCTCGAAATGCAATGCGAAAGACATTACCATTCCGTTCTTCAATCGTAGGAAATCAGTAAAGAGTGACGGCAATTTTTTTGGAAACTGTCTGTCTACTTCTTTCTAGAAATGGCAGAGTTGGATCTTATTTCAAGGTACAAAATAAATGAATATGTGCGCGGGATATTTCTTGTGATGATTACCTAATTTTATACGCAAATAAGTTGACAGACTGGTGCATTTTGTTGCTTATTCCACAAATTTTCTGATTAACCAATCTAAAACTAAAGAGGGAAGGGAGGCTTGTAAACTATTATCAATCAAACAGCTGCATATTTATTATTTGTCTCACTCCTAATAACGTAAGAAAGGCAAGCAATGGCCGTAACGTCTCAAATGTAGCGTTTATTAACGACTCGAATATTCTGATTAATTATAATATAAATGTAGTCCATTCCTTTTTCCTATTGATGATGTTGTGTATATGTATACGAAATTATTATCCTAAAATCCTCCATAACGATGATATAAAATAACCCAAGTTACATTGGGCTTAGCATTCAATAAAACAAACTTTCTTTTTAGTACAGATGGTGCCTTTTTTAGGCTCTAGTGCGAGAAGTGTGTCATTTTACGTCAGGTCCAAAACTTCGGAGGGCCATCTGCACAAAAACACGTCGTATGAGACACGTGCAAAAACGAAATTCGTAACTCGTGTCGATTTAAAACACTCCCTATCGGTCGTGTTTTAAAACATCGCCACTCGTTTCGAATTTCATGTCTTTCGCACTTGTGTCGTAATGTACCTACTATTTTATCTTGAGTTACATTTTTAACGCAGTTTTATTTTTGTTAAGGTGGTATTTTTTGAACAATTTCATTTAAATGTTTTCAATCTATTCTGTAAGCTTTTTAAGAATCTATTTCAAAACAGCATGTTTGCATATGTCTATGAAAATTGGACCCTTATTATTTGACCGCGAGTACAGAGAGAACATAGCTCGGAAGCGATAAGTAGGCGTTAAGAATTCGCTGAAGCATCGCGTCTAACTTTACAGTTGCATCCTACTAGTGCAACAGCATTATGCGAAATTAGACCCTATTACGAACACATTAAGATCTCCGGCGGTAATAAAAACGCATGATGCTTTCTCGGTACACCGAGCATACTATTTGTTCTGAATATTTAACTGAATTGCTTTAGTACCAATTTCTCCGAACCACCCAATGCAAATAAGCGTAGCGTTATCCGCATTTTGTGTAGTTAGTAACGGTTAGGCTTTCGGCCTAACCAATGAGACCTATTTGTTGCATTCTATAT
This sequence comes from Thaumatotibia leucotreta, assembly GCA_025490895.1. NCBI lineage: Eukaryota > Metazoa > Arthropoda > Insecta > Lepidoptera > Tortricidae > Thaumatotibia > Thaumatotibia leucotreta. The sequence continues at coordinate 523,531 of JALPQI010030245.1, read as the reverse complement.
AGTAAGCACTATTGCGCGAATTAATATCCTGTAAGTGCATGTTTAGATATTTTTGAGCAACGTGGCCGCTACGATAAATCTGTTGTCGACTGTACTAAAACCAGACGTATCATGATCCGTACAGAAAGACGGTCACCACATCACACAGGTTCAATTTTACTGGTGAATTGAGACTATTAAAGCCTCATAAATACTTGTCGCTGCCCCAATAAATAAATAAATGTCTTGGGACATCCTACACAAATGGACCTAGTCCCACGGTAAGCTCAATAGGCATGATGACTGGCAAGTCAAATCAGCATCTTTTTTCGAACTGTCAAAACAATCACCACTATGGAATTTTATATGAAATACTCAAAAGTGACGTCACGTTTGGGTACTGCCAAATGACCAACTCTTTTAAGTTCTTTTCAATGTATTAAATAGAAGTTCTGTTCAGAAATTACTGCAATCTACGTCTTAGTAATAATTTCTTTGTGTATTATGTCATGCATAATGTTAAATAATTTATTTTAACTACAGTCATCATCCCTATTAAGGCTTGTGATGTGGGGTACCAGACGATGACATATAATAAGAGATAGATACATACAGATACTTAAATACATAGACAGTCATGACCAAGGAGCAAATATTTGTGATAAATAAATACACAAATAATGCCCTCGCCGGGATTCGAATCCGGAACCTCTAGCTTCGTAGGCAGGGTCGCTACCGACTAGGCTACGGAGGCTGACATCCAGAGTCCCAATATTTCCTAGTTCCCAATGTTGAACTTTAGTCACATTAAAATTTAAATATTGTCTCACTGACGCTTAGTTCAGATTTGATTACCCCAGTATGGATATCTGATTTACTGCCATTCAAAGTCAGAGTTATGTAAATGTACATATTATGTCCTACACTAAATCCCGATGATGATGTCAATCACTTAAGGTGATTTGTATAAACAGTATAAAGCACGGTTCTAGAACAATGCGAGCATAACAAAATGACAATTGGTTTAAACATACCGACGCTTGGATGATTCCAATCATGGCATGTAAACTGCTGTTGCGAGGTGCACACAAATTGCAAGATGGGTCAGCACTATGGCTGGTTATGCTCGCTGGACCGAGAAAATGAATGTTTCTTGCTGTTACATCGCGTTTGCCTCTAAGACTTACATATATTGAGAATTTTTAAACCTAATTATGGGCGGATTTTTATTTTTTTGTCGTTATTTGTAATTTTACAAATTTTGTCATTTTTACATGTTCTACACAGAATCACGAGATCTTTCTAGAAATAAAAAAACGTTCCAAAAAAAATCCTACGAGTTACTATTTTTCATACACTTTCTTCGACCGTAACTCAGTGGAAGACAAAAAATTTTATGGATATTTCGGGACACTTTTTTTCTGCTAATAAGGATCGAAAGAGCTCGCGATTCTGAATAGAAAAAAATATACAAACATTTTTTTCGAATATTTAAAAAGACGACAACCAAATAAAAAATCGTCCATATAGGTAAAAAACTTAAGAAAGTCATCTTAGTCATCTGTTGTATTAAGTAGTGACCTATTCAAATGTTGAATAGGTCACTACTAAATACACACACGTATTGTCTATTTAATAGACAATACATGTTTAAAATGCGAACACAATAAACAACGAAATTTCAGGCTTCTATGATTTTATTTGTTCGTAGCACAGACAACATAACCTAAAGACGTAGCTTTAGACAATTATTTCATTTAAACCGATGCTGCCAAAAATGCTGAGGTGCGGGCGGCGTAACATGAGCTAACTGTGTTGTGATTCGTCGTTTCAAGGTCAATGAGGTGTAAATCAAAAATGTCCGCCGGCCGCTAGTGATTTCCGAATGTCGATAAAAGTATCGATGGTTACAATGTCTATCGCTTTCACAATTCGATATTTGTCAGTGACTTACCAACAAAACCGTGAATCCATATTCGTACTAATGCATAGGTACCATAAATGCGAAAGTATGTCTGTCAATTTACTGAGTCTACACGCATAAATCGCTGAACCAATTTAGATGAAATTTTGAATGGAGATTATTTAAGACCCGGGAAAGGACATACGATATTTCATTCATCATCATCATTATCATCATCATCCCCGCAGATGTAGATATATTATGATACTAGCTTCTACCCGCAACTTCTGGTGTGACAAAAAAAAATATTTGTACTGTCTGTCTGCTGTGTCTTCATCTACACATTTAAACCGGTTTAGATGAAATTTGGAATGGAGATAGGATAAGACCCGGGAAAGGGCAAAGGATAGTTATTTTATCATCATCATCCACGCAGAAAAAGTTGCGGTCAAATATTAATATCACAATATATCTTTTCTGAGATAATAAATAAAACAATTTTATAAAATATACTTTTATTTGTACAATCATTAACTCGTAGTTACAAAGTTACCAAAAAACTACCATTAAAATACGTTCTATATCAAATTCGTCTATTATTCGTTTTTGTTAATTTGAAATATACCGGTTTAAAGTGTCGAGAACATATCACACTGCTAGGAGCAGGAAACCAATCATGTGACCATTTTGTAGCATTCATCCACATTTCTTTCATGTTTGGGCATTCAGAGAAGATACACAATATTATAATAGTATAGTACCTATATAAAAGTATTATTGAAAATTATACTTCTACACTTTACACTAAACCAGAATTTATTTGAGGATAATTGATTATAATCGTAATAACTTATCGATAGTAAACAGACTGCCGGTATAGACATCACTAGTTCGGATACGGAGACTCCACCGCAGAGTCTGTTGCTGGGTACGATTGAGAATAAAGATTTTAATTTATCTTTTGTTACCTTATCGATAGTAAACAAACATACTCTACGGTCATCCCTAGTTCAGACGGCCTACCTGCTCGTTACGCTAGACAAGGAGGGAGTTATACTTCGTGCAAAGTATTAGAAAGAGACTTTGTAAAAAGACATCAACGAGTGCACTAGATTTTATGCTTAAACTATTTTTAATTTTAATTGAAATTTATCAAAAATTGCTCACTTGTGAGACGAAATACCATATTTTTGCACACTAGATGTTTTTGTATTCTTGCTACACAATTTCACGCAACAGTAATGCATTTTGCATGATGTAAATCACGTTAAAACTTTCGTAATTATCTCATGAACGCCGGCCGCAGACTGAAGTTAGCAATGGAGGCGTGGCTCTAATATTGAGTGAATTCACCGTATGCGTGACAGAGGGGGTCGCCCGGCTATGCTACGTCTTGAGGTTATGTTGTCTGTGGTTCGTAGGTATCACTGCTACCCGTAAACGCCGCCTTGTGGCGTAGTATTTCAGTTGTTTCGAGATCATTCGCTCTTTTTTTTAATTGAGCCTTTCATACACAGTTAGAATGTGCCTTCCCACTATGCCTCAGACTATGTTTGTCGAAATTAATCAGGACTATAACATTTTCTTAATCTGAAAGTTTAAAAATAATGTAATTTTAACATTCTGCCTATTGCGAACAATATTAAAGCGAAATTGCACTTATTTTGTTAATGTTTGTAGACCTGGGGCACATTTCTCGAAAGCTTGTAACTTGTAATACAAGCGGAAGTCCTTATCAAATTAATAGTGTCAAAAAGAGACTTCCACTTGTATTACAAGTTACAAGCTTTTGAGAAATGGGCCCCTCGGGTCTGTTTTTCAAAAGTTTGTAATGTATATTACAAGTGGAAGTCTCTTTTGATTGGATCTGTCTTCAGAAAGAGACAGCTAATATTACATAAACGTCAAATAAGTTCGAGATGGACAACACTCTATGAAGCCGAGTCTCTTTCAAGTGACCGATGTGCAAACTTTATAGCCTGGTCCTGTACGTTTACAATTACAAGCTTTAGAGAAATAGGCCCCTGATGGTTTTCAATATATGTATTTTGCTTTATTGTACCGGTTGTACAGCTTGCGCATTCATAAATTATCTTAATTCTTATATTGTATTGCATTATTACTTATCGTGATAGTTAAGGAAATTATATTTCTTTTGCAGGAAAAACGACAACGACGAGTCCGATTTAAGAGAACAGACAAACGTAAGTAGTTTTACTTTTTTAAACTTAAATACTTATTTCTTTAAAAAAATGTATCTTAGAAACAACTCCACAGTGTCCACAGAATGTTTTTTTTTTATGGAACTCTCATATCGTCACTATACTTACTTAATCTCGTATTGGCATTCTCGTATGGAGGAAAAAACACCCGTATTCAAAATGAAGACCTGCAACAAAAAAGAGACAAACGCCATCAAGCCAAGTAGTATAGCCTCACCCCCAGACTCACAATACACATCGTCGTTGATAGTGCAATACCGCGTAACTAACAAATTCAATTAGGGTCCATTTGAGTGTCAATTGTTTGATACATGAACTCTATCTGCTTTGGTAGTTACGCGGTATTGAACTATCCCCGACGACGTGCGACTTATGCGGCAAAGAGTGTCGCGCAGCGATAGGCTTATCCCTTTAACGAGCAAGACTCGAAAAAATCGTGGGTTCAAGCCTCAACGCCATTATATAGTACGAAAAATTCTGTACAAGAAAAAAATACAAAAAGATAGTGCTATAGGGTGGTCACTTTTGAGACCGGTGCCCTATAAAGGTTAACAGCCATAAGCGCAGCAGTAGAAGGCGTCTCAACAATACCTAACACGGCCTTGCAACAATCATCTGTTAGGGATGCTGTGGCCATTGATGATTCAGAATGAAAGAAAGGCCTTTTCACGAATTGATTCCTGTCGATCCGAAGTTGAGTAAGAGCGCTACACCTGTATGCTTAGCACATGATTGGCGTGACAGTATCTCGCCGCGAGATAGTCTATTCCCTCTTTTGTTAATATAGCTAGTGAAGGAAGGGAGATCTAACTCGCGGCGACATACTGTCGCACCAATCATGTGCTAAGCCTTCTGTAAGTTCTTACGTATGTTATAGGGACGGAGCTATAGGAATGAGAGGTAAATGTCACTATCTCATTCCTTAGTATAGCCCCGTCCCTGTAACTTACGTAAAAACTTACAGGTGTACGGCTGGCCTAAGTATAGCAACGATATGTACATATCAAGACAAGTAGGCTTAGCACAGGATTAGTGCGACAATATGCCGCCGCGAGATAGACTATCCATCCCCCTTTTACTCATATAGTTAGTAAAGGATGGAAAATATATCTCGCGGCGACATACTGACATATCAATCACGTGCTAAGCATAAAGATTTTCCTATAATTGTCAGTACGAGATACGAGCTTTTTGAATTATGATATTCTGTTATATTTGCGTGGTGCGAATTTGTGTATTTGATACTTTTCCTGCCACTATGGGGCGGTGAGATGGCAGTACTGTGACGTGAGGTCCAAAAAACTGTCAAGATGAATACGTGAATTTAGTTTTCTATATATTTTTAGATTTATTCTTAACACCATTACTTTCTACAATAAATGAATAAAACAGTTCTAAGTTAATTCCCAGGAAACGAACAACGTTCTATTAATTTTCTTAAGTACCTGTGACTTTCAGCCCCCCTGTTTTAGAGCTCAATCTCCAGTTCGGCGAACGTTTTCTAGTCGTATCCGTTACTATACTTTTAAATATAATAATAATAAGTTCTAAAAAAAGGGGGGTGTTTGGGCCTCACGCCTAGTGACAGAAAAAAATATCGAAGACCCTCTTAAGAAACTGAAACACTTCATACATGCCCCCTTCTTCACTTAAATGTCTCCTAACTTAGCAATCCGTTAAGGATCGTTTGTCCCAACACTTATCGTCTTGCTAAGTTAGAAGATGATTGAGAATAAGTGGGGTAGTGTAAACAATTTGAATGAGGAAAGAGAAACATGCTTCACTTACTCAACTTGACAAGTGTGATGGCAACCTCAAGATTTCATGGCAGTACTAGCGACATCTACATTTAATTTTGCAACTTTATTACAGTAAAAAGTATTCAATGGAGTAAACTGTTAACGCAAAAACTCCGTAGTTTTCGCCCTGAGCACTAGATGGCACTGTCTGTAGTAACACAGTTATTCATAGATGGCGTTACGTGTTTTCATCGTTAGTCGAACGAGTAAGTTGGTCCCTGTAACAGTCGGTAACAGACCAGAGTGCGTAGCCAACTTTCCAAAAACTAGGGCGTCCTTTCTGTATCCCAAAACCTCACTGGCAACTGGAATGTAGGTACTTATTTTTTGGCGCCTACTATATGTATATTTCAAATTGACTATGTCTTCATTTCATAGTTATTAATTATTAAGTATAAACAATGTCGAGCATCGATTCGGTGATGCTTGTTTATAATTTGTGAATAAAACAAAATAAAAAGATTTTTTGCGATTGGCGTACGTAAAGCCCGCAAAAAGAAACAAAAATCTAAAATTATCGAGTTAGAATGTAAATAGAATATCGGATTAACTACGTTTTAAAAATTTTAGTTATTTATGTTAGGCTGCTTTTTTAGAGCTTTTACTGAGAAAGATAGATTACCTAAGGGATAATCCGCTGTTGCTTATTTTCTATCCACCAGACTAAAACAGGTGGGAAGGAATAAAACTATGAAAACGGATAAACTCGCGTAAATTAACTAATTTTAACTTCATTCCGACGCTTCGAATACTTTACAGAATGACTCCCCAGACCACGAACCGAGTGTTCGAAACATCGGAATGAAGTTAAAATTAGATAATATACGCGACTTTATCCGTTTTCATAGTTTTATTTCATGTGTAATCCTCGCGGTAACCGAAGAAAATATTAGGTAGGTAGGACTCAATCGGTTTAAATTGGTTTCGTGTAGTGTTAGCTTGACATTTGGCTGACTCCTTATTTGCTTCGTATAGACGCCATCACTCCATCAGATTATGTTCGCAGGTAACTAGCAAATAAGTGGGCAAATCATTTATTTATGACACTCGTTGCCATTGATTTAGTAAAGTACATGAAACAAACAGTTATACCATGGTTCAGCATCTTTGGTATACCCATATGACATTGAACAACGGGACATAATAAAAACGTCAAAAAGTTGACCGGCCCGAGTAAAAGTTGATCGCTACTATCTCGGCACCGGTCTGACATCTGCCTAATGTATCTCGTCAAATTATACCAGGCCTCCTCACAGTTGAGACAAAATGTTCTCGGAATTGGGTATCAGGCATCAAAGCGAAACAAACTTTGCGTACCCTAAAGTTTTTATTATACTTGCAAACAAATTACGATTATGAATATCCTTTTAAATTACGTGAAGGGAGGAGACTGATACTGGAATATGATACCGGTTATTTATGGAGTGTATTCTTATCAGTTTTCAAAATCATTTAATTCTGATTACATACTGGTTGAAAAAAAAGTAATAAATGAAAGTTCTCAATCCAATCGTTTTGTTAGTCCCTGGTCTATTTTTTTATGCGATAAAAATAGCCACTGAACTTTCATATAACTACAAATATGATTTTAATTTGTCCTGACGACCTAGTATTCTATAAATTTTAGTTTTGATCTTAGACGCAGAATCGTATAACAAATGTCTTCAATTGTATGTCACGGCAGACAAAGACAACAGCAGTACCTACATAGTTTAGTTAAACTTACTGAATGGTCTTTGGCAAATATTTATGTAATGCTAATGCATTGGTCGTTTCTTAATATTGGCGTCGTGACAATGCTCTATAAAATTTATGCACAAGAAATAAAAGTTTGTTATGTAATTCTAATTACATATCTAGAGAAGTTTTATTTTATTTTCAGAAGTAGTTAAAATAAAAACGAAATAGAATATAATAATGAATAGAATACACGGAGAAACTTCAAAATGACCAATTTTAATAATGGAAGTAGTAAAACACTGAATTCGTCTTCAGTAATACCGATTATGGTTAATTTTTGATCGCCTCTCGATAGATTTGTTATTCGGTAAAAATTGCGTTAAATAAACGAGCTTAATTTTTTCATGATTCTCCGCCCTGTTCATTATCAAATATCTAACGACATGCCGCACCATAGGAGCCCCCCAAGCGAAAAATCAAACCGTTTATGGTAACCCTAATACGTTATTTTGTTGTTTATATTTTACCGATGAGGTGTGTTGGATATACAATACTTACCATCGCCCACTTTCAGATTAAACACTGAGTTAGTTTTAAGATGGACGGGAAAGACAGACAAACGAACAAGAATTCCAGTTTTATTTATACTTACGGAATATACACGGATTTCGCGAGCATTGCGAGAGATGTTAACTATGCATTCTAGAGATCAAAATAAACAAAAAATATTATGAGACCTAATGTCAAATCCTCCAAAAAAATATATTTTTTTCTTTTATTTAGACTTTTTGAATACTTTTTAACATTTCCAGTACTTTTTATCATAACAACAATTTGTTTAAATTATTTATTTTAATTGTTTGTTTTAGGTACTTACGGGTTATTTCGTCCAGTCTATTCGTATTTTTTGATTGTCAGGCAAAAAGTGTGGTAATATTAGAACACATTGTGGTAGCATTGTAATCAAAAATAAGTTTTATGACGACTTACGTGGAAAAACTTATTTCGAAAAAAGGTTGATTATCTCTGAAAGCAAGCCGAACCCAGGAAATTTTTATATAACATTAAATACTCTAAATATGGTCAGGAATTCAGCATTAAAATCTTTCCGAATGCTCACGAGCACCGTGTATAGAGCACAAAAACAACTGATCTCACCTTATTATTTGCGAAAATTGTGCACTAAAGTTTACTTTCAAATCTAATGGAGCACATCAGTATTCTATTGACGCACATGTGATAAATTACGAGTATTATTGGCCATAAAAAGGATTCATGCGTTAGAAAATCCCTCTAATGTCTATCCATTTGCCTAGGGATAGTATCTAGCTATGTATATAGAAGTTGTGGGACGCGTATTTTTAATTAGCATCCACGGCAACTAAGAACTAAATAAAAATATAATTAAACGGTTAAACTCACGTGTATTTAGTCACTCCGCACGACATGTTTCTCGGGGAGCCTAGGGCCTCATTATCAAGCACTGAGCCCGTGTTAACACGTCGTACGAGTTTTACCGTTTTATTATATTTATAGGTATTATGTCTCACGAAAGTTTAAATTAAAAAAAATAATTCTTTAAATACTTGTCATTATTAATGTGATTACCCAATTTATACAGTGTGTGGTCTTTAACACGGGAGAAAAATGAAATGAGCGACTCCTTAGACTATCAGCAATAATCCTGTAAAGGTCCCGGTGTTTCAAAGTGGTTAAGTTAGGAGATATTGTCATTCAAAGCTATGGACCTTTAGTACTGGATCTTGGCATCACGATGTCGTAGCTTGTCAGTCGCAAGACATCTTGATAGTATACCAGGTAGGAAGTCATAACAATAATTTTGTTTGCATTTTTACACTAATTTGATACGGTTTTAAAAAAAAAATTGTACATTTTTCAATGATTCAAAAATGATAAGTTATTGATAACTTTTAATTCAAGTAAATGAACCCATAATAATGAAAAATACATGAACAAAAAATTACAAAAAATGTTTTTTTTTTTAATTACAATATGTGGAAATGATAGTTGATCAGCTTATTAATGCACCGTTTAAATTTTCACCCCGGTTGTAGGCCACACACTGTATAGACAAATTGCTGGTATCAACTGACTATTATGAGTTTGAAAACGACCCAGCTCAATGTGTTAAGTCAGATTGACAAGAAATTGGAGTTGGTCGCTTTTTGCATAACTACGGTAAACTAAGGGTATATGCATAACACGATAAGATTCGTTTCATTAAAATATAATTTTAAAAATTGTTGTACGTAATGGTCGTGGATGTGAGGGGCCCACTCACTATGTGCCTTCCAGTGGTTGTTCGCCACTCGAGAACTTAGGACTCTTAGGAGTAGTGTACAGATTCAAAGGCAAGTGGCAGCATTCGCGACAATAGCAGAAGCTATTGTCGCGAATGCTGCGACTGCCGCGAATTTCATATTGTATAACAAATGCTTATTTGATATCAAATCAGTGCCGGCTCTTATAAATCGTTTTGTACATGGCGCCTGCTACATTGCTTTAGCAACACAAAGTAGTAACAGTTGACAAAACATAGAACCGCCAAGAACCTTTGTATATTGAATCGTTACCTAACATGTAGCGTATCTCGTAACGTCAACAATATTTACGAGCGATTAGATAGATCGACTTCGTTTTACTCCCACGAATGAAATAAACGTCGTAAATATAAAGGGATATGTCAGACCAAATACGAGCGCAAAAGTAAGACTGTCGTAAGTGGCAGTCTTTATAAAAAAATATTTATCTTTATCGTGAACGTTGTGTTTGCCTGTCATACTCAAGATATTGTGTTGTGTGATAAGCACCCTTTGTTTTGTATAACTATTGCATAGTATTGTACCTGTAGGAAAAATCCAATAAATAGTAAATAAATAATCAATTAATTAACTAATGAATTCAACCCCACCGACCACAAATTATATTTATTTTCAATTAAAATAATTATAAAAACCTTCAGCAAGCTTGAAAAACAAGCGCATTAATTTCTGCGTGCCTATGCAATGACGACGTATCAATACCTACCTAATCAATAAAAAAAATATTATTGTTAACCTTTAGAATGCTTTTCCTCTCCCGTCAAGATCAAATCTACACGCCAATAGCTATTAAAGAATTACGAATATGTATAGTTACAATTACATCTTTCTGTTTCGTTAGTAAGACAGTTGTCAGGTTCCGTTATGACAACTTAAGGCGTTGCTGGCGTGGTAGGCACAAGAGCACAATGCTTTTAAAGTGTGCTTGTCATCAAGGGTTATACGTTGTTTGGTTTATATCGATTATACGGTAGCGAGACATTATTAAATGTATGTAGACTTACTAATTTAATACTTTAGGCAGGAAACGAGCGTGAAACATCGGCTGTTGTGCGGTGCGCCCAACACGTCATATTTTTACCGTGATGCATGTTCACTACACTTATCATTCTTATAGTTCTATATTTATTAGGTTTTCAAATTTGCCCGAAACTGAGTTCCAAAATCCTTGTATAGGCAGATAGGCGCATACAAATTATTGTGTGTGTGTGTCTAAGTGTACTTTGGCGACGCTATTTATGTCGATAAATAACTTACCTTTTCTCATAGGTAGTGATTATTATTTACCTGTCTTGGACATTACAAGCGCCTTTATTTCATATTTTGCGCGTACCTAGTTCGCTCCAAGGCCTTACTCTGCCTGCACTTGAGTGCAGTAATTTATGCCCCAGTAACTATATCGTAATTAAAAATATAAGAGAAACTCGCGGCGACTTGTAGTTTTATAACAACGCTTTTAAAAGTCGCCAGAAGCTTAAGCTAGATAAACTCGAGTCTTTGAACTCATTTATGACTTTGTTTTTTTACTATCTATTAAGTTGATATTTGAATTCTTAAGAAGTTAAACTGCACCAGTCGTTTGTAACAGTAGGTATTTCGTACTGGTAAATTTATTATAATAATTTTGGGTTATATTTTAAAATATTAACATTAAATTTATTTTTGTACCTATTTGCGTCAGTCAAATTATTCATAAATACTGTCCTTGTCCTGTGCGCTGCGTGGTGTCATTACCAATGACAGTAAGAATAAATTTGAAGGGTCCACGGACAGAACATGTCTAGTCAATTCAAATTACAGAAGGAAAACCACCTTACTTTTAACAGAATAAGGTGTCAATTTGCCCTGATTTTTTTAAGCATTGGACATGTTTTTTCCGTGGAGTTGGACCCTTCATTTGTCCCCACCTTTCCCACGGACGTCGTAAGAGTCCTCTAAGGGATTGAAGTGTCACTGACCATTGTATAAGATAAATGATGGGCAGCAGCGCTATCATAATGGACACACTACAGCGATAGCCAATGCCCTTGCTCAGCGTGACGATTATATGCATGTACCTCCCAATACGTTAATACGCGTAGTTGATAGCAGATGCCTACATCCAGCAGTGGACTGATATAGATTAATGATGTGATGACTGTCCTTGTCCTATAGCACCTTATTACTACCGGTACGAGATAAAGTCGATCCAGCCATTGTCAGCCAATATTGTAGTAAAATACCTGAATTAACACAAAGAAGTAGACATACAAACCTACGTAACCTAAGCGGTCTGCCAACTATGTTGTACCAACTAGTAATAATGAATATGGCAGTCGAGAGTGGACACGCGCACTGAATAGACTTCCACAGATAACCAAGGGCAATAGAACTAATAAGCAAGTAATAAATTTGTATAAGATGATGTTATTAGATAAGTTACCAACTCACCTCAAACAAGCGGCAGCTGAAATAAATTAACTAACCGCTAACATAATATAAGGCATGTTCCTAAAAGTAACTCATTAAAATCTAATATATTATATATTAAGAGTTAAGTTATGTAATATATTGTATTTTGTACTTCAGAAATAAACAGTTTAATTTTTTTTTATTCCGGTGTAATAAAATAAGAATAAGATATAGTACCATGTCTATGAGCGGATTATTTAGATACTTATTTCTGCACCTGTTTATACCACCGCGAGACAATTTGTATAACATGAGCGCTGGGTCATTTGAAATTAACAACGGTCAGTTAGGACACATCTGTTTCACATAATTAATGTGAGCGTTTTTAGTACAACGTCCCACTTTGTCACTTGCGATAATGACGCATAGGTAGGTAAATCGTATGAATGTACAAGCAATGTCCATCCTTATGGTAAGCGGCAAAGTGGGACGTAAAAAGTTACAAAATACGCCTGAATGGCATGAAAAAAAATATTCTCATAACCACGGTAGTTACTTTTCCTATTTTTAATTTGAACCTTGTTCTAATATGTAAATTAGTGAGAATTTCATTTGTTTCAAAAAGCAATTAAACAAAAGAAATTCTACTTTAATTGGTTCATGAAGGATTCAAATTGGATTGCAACAACTATGTACATTGGGCCTTACGAGGATACAGGGTTCCATGACTTCTATGTTATATTTTCGGACAGTTAAATCTAGACTAAGTGTTGTGATATAGGGATAGACGTAAGTTATAATTATCTAGGTGACATTTGGACGCGTAACCCTAAGAAGGAATTTCGCTTTTGATATTATACTAAATATTAAATAGTAACAGTAATATGTTAATTTGACTATAAATTTAATAGCTGTCGGTGCCACTGTATTCATGTATGTTTTTTGAAATGACTTAATGTTAATAGTTACGTAAACTAGTCTGATCTTATTATAAGCCTTCTTAATGAGATTTATATAAAAAAAGCTATGATTTAACATATCAATTAAGAGCAATACCTTTTAAATATTCATTGAATAATACGTTACGCATATACGCCTAACCGTATTATAATATTAATAAATTATATCGATGCCAATTATAGCGCCATGTAACCAGGTCATGTTAATTTTTGAGTGCATTAGCAATCTAAAATCTGTATTTGATTCAGAAATTCCAGATTTTTATAAATAACCTCTGCTGACCACTTCAATAGTTAATTTGTCAAAGGATCGCTCAATTATTTTGCATGAAAATAATACTAGGTTCCTTAGGTCCGATAGTAATCGGCATTAAAATATTCGCCCTTATTCGTACACACTCTGAATATCATACTTTTTTACCAACCGACACGAACAAAATGCCTCGAAAACTGAGATGCTGTGTTACTTTAGTTAGAAGAATTATTATTTCTTTCGGTGTATGTAATGCCCTCAATCGGAATTATAAAACAGGAGGTGTTTTTTTTCATATCTGAGTGGGTTCCATTTCCAGACAAGGAAAGTTATTAAAAAAAAAAATCACAAATGTGTATGCAGAATTGCTAACTTTTAAAAATAACAATAAACTCTCACTTCAGCAAAATACACTATCTACAATGTTTAAGTTACATTTCCTTCATGTCCCGTAGTTTTGGGAGATCCTGTATCGTCGAGTTGGGACGTCGTCCTGTATTGAAACAGTTAAAGAATTTCCGGTACATAAAAGCCTATAAATATAGGTGATTCTATTTTAATTCAAATATGACACATTTATTTATCATCAAAAGAAAAAACTGGTAAGCGGTGAATACATTGTCCTTACCTTACCTAATCCTTAAAATGCTCAAAAAGCGATATTGGGTCAGTATTACGAGCCCCGATGCAGTGGAGTTCGTCTAGTTCGAAACAATTTTTACAAATTTTTGAATATTTTAAAAATGATCACATTATGCTTATGATAAATTGTATGAACGTTAGTCATGGTTAATATACTACATTTCAAGAGACACAACAATCTGAAGTACGCTTTTGTTGTTTAATAAATCGATTTTAACAAACCAGTGTCTAAATTATATTTTCGTTCACCACCGTAATTCCGCGCTTATATGCTTGACGCAAAATTCGCAGTGCATCAGGTGTACCATGTCGTCTTTAATATTAATGGCGTTCTTTACATTCATTGATTATTTACAAAATTAAAAATTGTGGAAAAAATTTAAAAAAATACCTCTCGTAAAATAGTTTTTTTTTTTTCAATTCTGATTTATTAAATCCAAATATTTGATACTCAAAGAAACTACTTTAGTACTACTATTGAATAGTGAAGATTTTGTCTCTAAACCTTTTCCCCCGGATGAACGGGATAATCTCGAAAAACTGTCTAACTGGACGAGAACATATGCATCGGGGCTCGTATACTTTGACTTGGCTAGCAAATTGGCATTATGTTCTCGAGCTTTAAGGATTTGATTGAAGTAGCTGCTATACATTTCAAAAGCGTTACAAGGAACATTCACATCGATTGTCCATAATAGGCTAGCGTTTATCTCATTTATGAGGGGTCGGCGAAGCATGTTTTCCCTTGTATTCCTCCCTGCAACTCATTTTACTCACTTCTTTTCATATTGTGTCTCACTGTCACAACCTTATAATTATATTAAATTATAAATAAAATAATCCATGTATGCGGTCGTCGTTAATCCGCATGCATGAATAATAGGCTTGCATTTACAAGCAACAAAATGACAATTTTCACAACATTACATAGGAGCTAACGCACATGATTAAAGCGACAGTATCTCGCGGCAATATAGACTATCCGTCCCTCTTTTATTAAAATAGTTAAGATAATTCCGGGAAGTCGGTCAAGCAAACGGACAAAATTTATATTTCGATTTCGAAATGAAAAGATAATTGATTCCCTTTCTACGGCTGTTCAGCTAAATCGGGGCTAAAGAAAAACACGTTTTAATCCCGTAAAATGGATTACAAAAAATACTGACACGAATATCCTTTAAGAATTCGGAAAAAACTTGAATGAAAGTAACTCGACTTGATTAACGCTGATCGTAATAAGTATTTGAAAATGTTCGGACACCTTTTATCTTAAAATGTAGGTATTTAATGTTTCTTGTGATTACTTTTTCTTCGAATATTTTTTTTCTGATATAGTAGATTACATGCCAAGCCCGTTTAAGTGGGAAATGTCTCAGATGACGTGTAATTGTAGACCGAGGCGAAGCCGAGGCCGACAAACATGTGATCAGAGGCTTTCCCATTTAACGGCCGAGGTGTGTATACTATTTTTCTGCTCAACGGAGCCGGAAGGCGGCAACTTAGATAAGCACAACGGCCGGCAATGTGCTGTTTGCCGGCCGGAGGGCAGAAAAAACTTATTTCTTTGTCAGTTCAGACAGCCGATCTGAAATATACCTACATGACGTCAGTTTTCCACCAAATTTCAAGGATTTACCCCATTATTCATAATTTTCATAAACAGCTTCTAACTTAGCAAGCCGGTAAGTATTGTTTCCTTTCAACTGTACTGTTGTTTACTGTACACTCAGTTTTTGTAAATTTCTTATGTACTGCTGTTGATGCCCCAAATAAATAAAAATAAAATAAATAAAACTTCATACACATTTTTATAAGATCGAAAGGGCAAACAGTACTTAGCGGTTTGCCAAGTTAGGAGACGTTTATGAATAATGGGGTAAGTATCTTAAATATTTCCCATTACATATTTATGATTGCTTTGCCTGTATAGTCATTATTTGTGTACCTACACTTTCTAAGCTAATTGGGTAGAAAAAGCCTAAAACCTTATATCCGAGAAGATTGTCCAAGTGACAATGCAACAACTCGACTTTATTTCTCACAACATAAGTGTAATGCTATGTTTGTTTGTGGCCAGTACGATCATGTTTAGGAAAGTGATTCAACCTTCATAGTCACTTTTTCCGATAATCTAAACAAAATAAATACTTACCTGATTTCGAAGCCTTAATAATATCCCGTACTGTGAATGTACGAGTATTCACACTTTTAGAGTACTACGAGGGCTGTTTCGAATATTTTAGCTGTTCCGGTTCTATTCATGCGATTTGAATGTAACTTATACCATTGCGAGTTGTGAGATTTGTGAGTGATATTTCAGTGCAGCTTTATGCGGCGTAAACTTATTCTAAGAAATTGCTAAAACATTCTTCACTTATAAAATTATTTTCTTTCGTTGACGCTACTAATTGAAGATTTACGGTTATTTTTTACGTATAAATGATGTTTGCTTTAGTTTAATTATGAGTTGGCGTCGAGAATTATTCTAAGAAACAAACAATGGAAATTCAATTGAGTTACAAAACAAATGATTTTTTTGCTCCAGAGTAAAATGTATCTATTATAAATTTATAAATTAAAAATGAAATTCTAAGTAATTTATGAAGCCCGGGTAAGTACAATCTTCAACTATTTTCAGACAGAAACTGTATTTATGTGTAAAATTGGCAAACTTACAGCAAATTGCAGTAAATAAACTATTTTTCTATTTAGAACGTCAAGTGAACGAATCTCGTCGCCAATGGTCGTATTATTTCGTCGAATGCCATTATTTTGTTTAAGAAATGTCAAACCACGAGTCCCTTTACACGGCCCCCCCTTCCCGCCGATAGTAATCCATTTAGCCCGTAGTTGTAGCTTTTGTTCTCATCTCTGAGTGGGTATAATTTAATTCCCTCGGAACTTATCACCCAGTCAAGGAACCGTGAAATTTGACAATTAATCGTAGTAGACGTACCAGTTAATCGTATCCTTGAGATTGCATTATGACATTATAAAGTTACTTTAAATACTATATACATACTTAGTTTTCTTATGAAGTGAACAACAATGTTGCTTTTTAACCGTATTTTAAGCATCTTTTTTTCTTTTTAAATTGATTGATTACTTTAAAACTTCGTAGTAAAAAAGGTGTTTATTAACTATTAAACTGTTAAAATCACGCGTATTTTAGACACAGGTATTTAGATCAAATAAATTGATGTCTCATCGGATCCAATTAACTTATGTATATATTAAAAAGTACGTACATATCATTGATAATAACATGAACATAACACGTTTATCGGTTGAACTATATAAAAAGGTTTGTTATTATCCTAAACCCACCTATCCTTTGATTATAGATTTACAAAAAAAAATTGATGAATCACATTCTGACTGCTTTTTTTCATTGTAGTGTGTTCTTTCTTTATAATTTTGTATAACAAATTAATCACCGAATAAATATAATTAATATTATTAAATTGCATCCTTAATTAAAATCATGACAATAAGTTTGTTCTTCCTAGGTGTAATAGTAATACAAATGTCTTACTATTACACTAATAGTAAGACATTTGTATGATTTGCTTGTATTTACTATCCGGATATTTCTTCTGCTCCTGACGTTTGTCTTTAGCTAACGGAGATGACAAGATTTATATAAGGCAATATATTACTTCAAGCTCGCGGAGAAGGGATTAAAATAAAACTCTCAAAAAAGACACTCGTTGTATATTTCAACAACTCCTTTACGCCTTATTAAAATTCACTTCACATACAAACTTGAGTAAGAATTAACTCGGAAATTAGTTTACGGCGATTGGGTTACTCAATTGTCTTGGCTTGATATTCAGGACACATCCCTGAGATCTATAATCTTAGCTGTCACACAATGTAATTTAATTTGTTGCAATGGAAGTTGAGTTTTACATATTATTCCGGCAACGACATACATATGTACATAACTGAAAATAATTTTAGATAATTTCATACGTCTGTATCGGGAACTCTAATGACAGCCGAGCTAAGAGGGGTAGGATTTTAGTTATCTGCCTCCTAGCTACTTGTTACTCGTTACTCACAGTACTCAGACTCTTGTATCTACGCATCTACGCAGTAGTAGAAAACGAATGGAGAGTTCTAAGCTTGCGTCCATGCATAGATGCATACCCCATAGAAATAACTTCCTTCGTAAGAATGTAAACCCTTCACATAACAAGACAAGAGTGAATCGTTCTATGTCTAACACGGGAATGAATTGATGAACACTGCAGTTGTGACCTTTTATACTGTCAGGTCACCAGCCACCTGTTCATAGGTTGGTATCATCTACCTGCAAACCTGCATGGACCAAGCAAAGACCACTTCAAGCAAAACATTGCTTATCGTTTTCTAGATTTAGTAACTCATATCTCCGACACGGCCATACTGACAAGACAAGCGTCCTCGCTTGTATCTGAAACAAACACGTACATCAGTAATCTGTGTCACCACTCGGTTACTCCTGACCAAATTATCTGTCTACGTAAAATCAACTCAACTCAAGGAAAATAATTTCATTCTTTGCAACTGAATTTAGAATCACTTAAAGTCAATTCATTACCACCAATTTAAATGCAAGACCAGACAAGTACCACCTGGCTTTCATAGCCACCTTTTACGTAAAACATATGACGGCAAACTTTCGGAAGCAGGTCTCTCATTCGTGGCCTATTGGTTATCACATAACCACACTACGCGCATCCCCAAGGGATCGCCGAGTCAACCCTATGACTCTACGGTCTCTACAAGACCCGACCTCCGCCAGAGCTTATCGCGCACCGCGTACCCACGGACTACTCAAAGGTAGACACCGACTTCTAACGGGCTACGGCTACGATCAAGCCTCTGGTACGGTCGACCAACCGAACTGAGAACCTCATCCTTCATGCCACAACAATCTTCATCTACTTCACGTGGTACTTGGCTTTCTAGCATTTTAATTAACAACAAAATGTTATCTGTATTCAATCATTTATGAACTTCAATTTGTTAGACAATTTTGATAGTGCCACCAGCTTAGTTTCAGTTACCAGTAAAATCAAAATTAAGGAAACACAAGTCACGTTTATGTCTATCGGAAACTCACATTGTGACATAGTCACCTCATCCCGTTTAACAACAATAATTTCTTTTGTGGCATTACCAAAATGATCTCAATTAATGAATGATTCAAATTAGTCAACCTCTCGACTCAAACAAAAACGTAAATTACTCAACCAGGTTACATCATAACCATCCGATCGGATTGTTAGGATCCAATAACCTATCAGAAGTTAACCATCTCAGCCGCGTAAGTGCTACTCCTCGCAAAGAGTATACTGCACATAAAAAGCAGTCCACGTGCACCTTTTACATGCTCCGGAACTTCCGATGCGATTATTCGATCACGCTCAATCCCTCGGACTTGCTCTCGGTCCATTGAAAGCTCACATGACTGATGATTAGAACTCATTAAATTTAAAAATTACACTTTCCGCATTTAAAGTAGTTAATAGATGATTTTAATGCCGCAATTCAGAATCATATTTTCTTAAGGTACTCGTTTAATCAACCCGGGGAATTAAAATCAACTTCATTAACATTCGAAATAGACTAGTCAGTCTAACTATGTACTTACACTACTTACTACTTTACTAGCCAGTAACAGATATAGTTCTACAATAGTCAAATGAAACACTTCAACAAACCAACAAATGGGTTACAGTACTCTAAAGTTGGTCTACCTCCATCCGGTAACCAAAACCACAGTTGCTTCCATCCAGCAACAACAAAATTGGTCTACCTCCATCCGGTAACCAAACCAAAAACACATCGACCGATTACACCATCAAACCAAACGCATGCCACCCACAATCGTGGCCGCACGGAGACGGAAAAATAGATCCGATTTTACACCTACGATTACGAATGATAAAATGGTGTATGCAGTCTGAGAAAAGGTAACCAAACTGAATGTAAAAAGTTTCATTTACGATTGCAAACTAAATGACCAAATCCAATAATTATAATCCACAACTTTAATTGAACAAAAGTAGTCAAATTGAAACTATTGACAGCTCAAATAATAAGAAATGACTATCACCACCATCATCATAACCGTCATCATGATCATCATCATGACCACCATCGTGATCATCATCATGACCACCATCGTGACCATCATCATGACCATCATCATGACCTTCACCATGACCTTCACCATGACCTTCACCATGACCTTCATCATGACCTTCACCATGACCTTCATCATGACCTTCACCATGACCTTCATCATGACCTTCATCATCATCGGCATTTTCAATTTGATAATCTCAAAGGATAAGCCCTCGATGACTACTACAACATTAGTTTCACTAATTAGCTCAGGGCTCAAATAGCCCAACAAAATGTGAACTTCTCACCGGATCAACAACGCTGTCTGTTGTAATGGTGTGGACACACCACGTGTTCACGGAAGGCAGCAGCGACACCAGTCTTCCTCTGCCACGCCGTCGGGACGTGATGACTGCAACAGCCATGATGCCGGCAGGTTGCTCTGGTTAACCATGTTGAACTGAAAATATCAAATTGTACGGTATCAGTTTCATCACAGAAATAATTTGCACGCGGGCTCAGCCCGATGAGGTTGGGCTCTAGCGAGACTAGAAAGTTAAGGGTATTGGCATCTAGTACACTTTGTCATTAAAATAATGATGGATTTCACTTTACTACAACAAAGTTAATCTCGCAAATAATAAAACGTTTTGAGCACACAAAAACTCACAAACAAATGTCAACCATTAATTTTTAAATTACTACTTCGAATTTTGCATTAAAACAATTGGAACGAAACCTGTCCTTTTATTTCTGTTGCTCCAAAACTCGCATCTTTGGCAGCTTTTCTCTTATTTTCTTGTACACCTTGCAATAAATTGTCAGAAATTGCGCTCGTTTCATCGCCACGGCGACATCGCCATCACGGACGAAAACGCTGACCACTTCACAGTGATCTTGTTGATCTTGAGGTTGAACATCTGTAACGGTAATTTCACACGCATAGACAAATTTTAACAACAGGCACGGATAGAAAATGTTTGTCATGATAAGGAATTAATTTTTGGCACACTACAAAACAAAACAAAGCAAAGCAATGGGCTACCTGCCCGTATTTCGGAACTGCTAGCGTTTTCAAAACTAAGAAAGTAATAAGTATGGGTCATGATATACTTTGAAATCACTAGAATTACTGTTTTTATTTCTTTTTTTTTTTGTCAAATGGGTAGGATAACTACCCACATGTTTTCTTACAACAGTAATCACCAAAAAAAAGAACATTGTAGTTTTCTAAATCACGACTCAAATCAAACTTAACTGCAAACATTGAAAACAATCATTACCTTACCAACTGTTGTCGATTTTAAACCTTGCCGTTTACATGTAATACAATACCAGTACTCACTGTTACGTGAGCCTTGAGTCTTCATCCCACTTGCTGATATCGGGAACTCTAATGACAGCCGAGCTAAGAGGGGTAGGATTTTAGTTATCTGCCTCCTAGCTACTTGTTACTCGTTACTCACAGTACTCAGACTCTTGTATCTACGCATCTACGCAGTAGTAGAAAACGAATGGAGAGTTCTAAGCTTGCGTCCATGCATAGATGCATACCCCATAGAAATAACTTCCTTCGTAAGAATGTAAACCCTTCACATAACAAGACAAGAGTGAATCGTTCTATGTCTAACACGGGAATGAATTGATGAACACTGCAGTTGTGACCTTTTATACTGTCAGGTCACCAGCCACCTGTTCATAGGTTGGTATCATCTACCTGCAAACCTGCATGGACCAAGCAAAGACCACTTCAAGCAAAACATTGCTTATCGTTTTCTAGATTTAGTAACTCATATCTCCGACAGTCTGTATACTCACATGCAAGCGTTGGCAATGATTGATTTTATACCTATTGTTTAATGGTTCCTGTTGCTCTTATGTAGTGGACATTTAAAAACATATACAGTATGTTAACATGATACTAGCTGTTGAGGTTGTATACAGGGTGTTTCCGTAGTCGTCATCCCACCTGTGAATACGTGTTAAAATGGTCTTTCTGAACAAGATTTTCCATGGAAAAAATATTAAATTCGCGCAAAAAAAAACTGATTTCATACCGACCAATGCAGAAGTGTTCATAATTTCCAGTCTCGTTTCATAATTATGTAAACACATAGGGAAATAATTAGTATGGAGAAATGTACACATATTAAAGAAATGGAACTTTACTAGTCGTAAAAAACCGGCCAAGTGCGAGTCGGACTCGCGCGCGAAGGGTTCCGTACCATTATCAATTATTCATATTATATATTATCATTATTATTAAATCAACCTAACTCAAAAACTATAGGAGATAATTTAATGAAACCAAAAATCGTTGATAGAGTTTATTAATGTGCATAACATATATTTTTTTTAGAATTTTATACCGCGCAGTTTAAAAAACAGAGGGGAACACATTTTTCACACTTTGAGAGCTGATATCTCGAAAACGATTTGCTTAAATAAAAATGAGATTTATAAACCTTCATATAATTTTCAAAGACCTTTCTATTAATACCCCACACGCTTATATACAACTAAACAAATTTTTCTATCCCTCAATTACATGTATGGAGGGCCCCCACCCCAATTGTTTTTTTTTACAATTTAGTATCATATTCCTGTAGCGGTTCATACAACACATATCCTTACCAAATTTCGTTACTGTAGCATTTATAGTTTCCGAGTAAATCGGCTGTGACAGACGGACAGACGGACAGACGGACATGACGAATCTATAAGGGTTCCGTTTTTGCCATTTTGGCTACGGAACCCTAAAAAAGTACGTCTGTTCATAAAGGTCCCATGGGAAACATTGTTCAGAAAGACCATCTTAACTTAACACGTCATTCACAGTCGGGATGACGACCACGGAAACAACCTGTATAGTTTTTATTATAAAATTTATTTATACTTTTTTATTGTCTTTGGTTGTCTTTTTATTCTCTATTTTAAAAATATGTCTAATACAAAATTGTAAATATTTATAAGTTAGTCATCAATAAACCTTTGCTTTACACAGTCAGCTGCTTGATTTACTTTTAGTTCTCTGCTCAGCTATCGTTTGCTTCTTCAACACTGGCTTTTATTGAAACCGAGGAATGCGATGCAGATTTTTAGCCAAACCGTGAACATTATTCGATCCAAAATGCTAATTTTAAAAGTAATTAACTTTCTAAGAAAAGTTAACTACTGAGACTACGGAGAGTTGATTGTCAAGCAATGAGCGCGTTTTGACATCACCTTTACCTACATGTTGTTCTATTATACAATAATATTAGTACTTAATTAACTCGCTAAATCACATCAGTAAATCTAATAGTTGATGGATTCGGAAAAATAATTCCATGAATATTCCAAAATTTCAAGGTCGTCAAGTTATGTTAATAAAATAATATCTTTCTACTTTACTCATATACGAGTATCACCCACAGAACTAAAATGACAAAGAATGATCGACAACGATTAAAAGCATAACCAAAAACCAAACGCAAGTGTGTGCGTAAATTTGTCTATGTGTGGTCAGGAATAGGGTTGCCTATTACAACAGAGCAATTATCCATCGATATTTGACTGTTTTATCGACAACATGGTATTTTTTATCTTCGTTTTTTTGCTATAAGTTTTATAGTACAGTGTGAATTGAGGGTGTCGAATTACAAATTGCAAACGGGTGTTAACTTATTACCTGACCTATCCCTTAAATTTAACAGATTTAATAAAAATCGTATATTATCAAAAAAATCTCACAAAACATAGTAAGGTCCTTCAAGTTTGTTAAATACACATTCGTATTTAAAATCTGGGACTATGACGGCATTGTTATGTAATAGGCTGATTAGGTATGTTTATCGAACGAATATCGATATTCGTAGTTCAACATTTAGCCAAGCTCTAGCGTAGCGTGACAATTTATATTTTTACACAAAATATCCTTTAGTATTAAGTATTGTGATAAATTATTGTGATAATTTAGCGCACAGTGATAGGACAACTAACAATGAATGCTAGAAAGTGATAACTTACACGATTTATGCTGCTAAATCGTCAAAATATCGTTTGAAAACAATCAACCGGCAAATCATATTTTCCTGTGAAACCAGTGTTTGCCGTCATTTCTTCGGTGGGTAACAGGGCAATAATTTACACTACACGATACAATGTCGGTTTAATTATTTGTGTAAATTTACTTCTTACTGGAATTAAATATAAAATCACTTTTAAATAACAGTCTCCGTCAAGTAGGCTGATACGGCTGATATGTCACTTCGAAAGTGGGTACGCTTTTGGGATTGTTTTCTATCTCTTTTGCATTCGTGTAATAGTCATATGACTGGTGGCTTCCCTTTCCCACGCTTCCTTTCTCTATTAAGCGCTAGCGCGGATACTAACTTTATGGTATCACCTAACAACATCACGAGGATAAAGAGATTTTCAAAACGAAATCTATTGACATGAGAGTCGCGGCTGCATTTTCCAAAACTGTTTACATGCCTGTACGATCACTTTCTTGAACGACTTTCCGTGTATTTACGAACACTTAACGACTTGTTGTGTATGTATTGGATGATTAGTCCACTGTTCGCTAATTATCAGCAATGGAAAAACTATGTTACCCGTGGGTGGGTTTTATTTATGTTTAATAGCCGGAAGGTTAACTACGTGGGACTTAATATTGTCACAACAGTAAACAATAACACGAGCTTCTGGCTAGCCACTACACGCCTAAGATTTTATCTTTGGGAATACTCCTATCCTCACAAACTTTACCCGCAATATTGTTCTTCTTCTTCTTCTTCTTCGTCAGCGTGAGTTCGCCCACCGTTGGGCATACGCCTCTCTAACTTGCTTCCACACAGCGCGGTTGTTTGTTTCCCTCTTCCAAACTGACCCTGCTGTCTCCCTTATGTCATATTGTTAATGTGGTTTAAATTAGGGCTACCGGTATCCGTGTTACCCGCAGACACGTGTACACGAATCCTTAGCACCGGCGGTACTAAGAACCCGAACGACACGAAACGCCAAGAAACGTTTCCAACTTAGAAACGTTTCCAAGCGCGGGTCCGCGGATCTACTTAGAAACTTTTCCAAGCTTGAGTTTTGCGGATCCATTGCAATTGAATATTCGAAAAACCTATGTTTTTATTAGTAAAAAGTCTGTAACAAATAAATACCTACCGAAAAATTCGCAGTTTTTTACGAATTACGCAGCTAGAAATTTTCTTTGTTGCAGGTTAAATGCGGTTCAATACTTTGTTCAAATATAAAATCGTACCTATATTTTAGATTGCCACTGCCACTACACATTGAGGGCGGATCAGACACAGGTACTCGGGTATCCGTGTCTTAATTACACGGTTCCTAATTAAACGTTTCCAACGGGTAAGAAACCCGTTTCCCGGTAGCAAAGAAACGGGTACACGGAAACGGGTACACGAAACCCGGACACGACCGAGAGCCCTAGTTTAAATTCTCAAAATAAAAGTACAAACCTAGAAAGTTTATTTTTACATTTTATATATTTGTTAAAACATAGCGGCAATATAACTAAAAAATACATTCTTTTTATTTTGGAAATTTTTCATTTTTTTGTTTATTTTTTCACAGGAATAACGTATGCGGAGTGAAATTTGCACAAATTTTGAACAAGTAAAAACAAAATAAAAAAATTAAATTTAACTTGTGTCTCAATGCTAAATTAATTTGTATACAATTGTTAATTAAATTGGATAGTTTTGTCGGGTTTGGCATCTTTCTTTAGAAATTATGGCCAATTGAGTAGAACAATGTCGCACAACTGCATGTATTTTCCACAAGACATTTGCTAAGGCCAAAATCGACGATGATTCTGATTTTTTAGAAGAAGGCAAGATTTGAAACACTGTTTTATAAAAATCTCGCATTCTTTTCGTTTCCAATAAATGATATTAGAAACCCTAGTGTAATGTAACAATTTGGCTACAGCCACTTTTCAGAAAGAGCTCGAATAAAGGAAATTACGTTAACCCGAATCACAAAATCGAACAGGGAGCTCAGAAATACTTCTAAATATGACAACAAAATTGATGAAAAACATCCTCAAACCATGGGCATTACGAAACATAAACAAAGAGCAAGCCTATCAACACGGAAAATAAAAATAAACAACTTTGAAAATATGACTTCGCCATTTGATCAAAAAGTGTAAAAAACACTGCTTTTTCAGTAACGGATGTCACGGTGAACAACTTATAGCTAATTTCAATTAAATATTTTTAGCATAATAAGTAAGTATCAATAGACCAATTAACAAGAATATGAAATATAATGAGCAAAGGATTTTTATTTAAAAAGTTTTCCTACAGAAGATAAAATTAGAGGCAAGAAAAATGCTAACATTTGTTTTTTCGACATCAATGGATAAAGTATCATAAAACTAAAGTTATACACTTTGGATTCAAGTAGTTTTTATCTTGCATGAATACTTGTTAAAATCGATATTAAAAAACGTACATGTTCAAGAAAATAATAATGATATCATTTATTTAATATAATATTAAACTTTGTGCAGATTTCATTCCGCATACGTTAGTAGTTACTTATCTCAAAACCTAGTTGGAATATCAAATTCTCAAAAATATGAACAATCTTAAGCTAATCGATGGAAATGTGTCCTATTCCGCAAAAATAATACAATTGCTCGTTTCAGTAACAATAATTTGTTAGCAAGCATTACATAGATACTTGTATAAATAGACGACTAGACTGCGCAATCGGTGCCATTATCAATTATCATCTATTTACTCGAAACGTCTTTGATAGTCGCGTAAACACCGACTTCCTGAAACGGCTAAAGCAACTGTACTATCATTTATATTTATTGATTCGCTTGATTGCAGACCCACGCGGCAGCCGCTCGTTGTTTGACAATTAATTATATCAATTATAGGTGACTAAACATTGCTGTAGTACTCTTTGAAAAGTAATGTGCTCACGCTTAGCATCAGTTGGCGTTCGCTTTATTTTATTTCTCCATTGAGTACCTTTGACGGCTTTGATATCGCACTGTGGCATTCCCAAGTTTTTTTGTATACCAGCAGCAACACGGTTGATTAACCATCCACGCACTGAAGAGTTTTCTAATTAGGGTTACTAGTATTCTGATACTGTTGCCGTTTGTACACTGTACAACCCTGGTGAAAATACTTTGTTGTGCTCAAATTAGTTACGTAAATTAATTCACGTTCCCGCTGTACCGATACATCACACTGACTCGGAACTTCTGCTAGTTCCGCTCGTGGGATGGGAAAGCAAAGCAAAGCTAGGGATTCAACGTACTAAATTGATCGATTTGACTGGCGGACACTCCTAGGCAGATTTGTACGTGGAATACACGTACAAATCCCAAAGTGATCAGTCAACCCGCCTAGACTCCAAACTATCGAGTAACTGATATGAAATAGTTCCAAAGGAGTAATTAGTTATTATCTTGTATTATTTGTTACTATTTTATCTATGACTAATACCTATGTAGTTGATTGAAGGTTGCATTCTGTTTGACTGATTTGTTTTGCTGTTAGTAAAAAATCATCAACTGAAACTTGATTAGGTACTTCCATTCTGAGCTAAGCCAATTTTACTACAAATACTTTACTGGGACTATCTCTCAAATCGTTCTTAGCCACTTACAAACATGTTTCATGTAGGTAGTTGTGGCTACATGCCATCAGGCCATCACGCTTATTTTACATAACAATAATCTATCTGAAAAGCCCATGATATATTAGAAACAGGTTAATGAATTATGGCAGAATTTTACTTTATGGTCTGTAATATTTATACATTTTATACGAAGGTACCTCACGTTTGATGTACACACATATAATTAGTAATACTGTTGTAATATATGTTTTTTCTAAATATTTCGAACATTACAGAATATTTGAGGCTTTTTTTCAGTAAAACGTGTAATACGCTCCACGCACATTTTAATTTTGAGACCGCTATGTTTGATAATAAAGGAAGCGGCAAAAGAGCTTGAATCTCGTGGGAAAATGTTTACATAAAAATATTTTGCCGTCTCATGCTGGAATTTGAAGAAAGAGTTCCGATCGTGGCTCTAATATGCGAAATGTTTATCGCATGGAATGCTTACTGAAAATGTTAATAAACAGTTATTGCGTGAGAAGAATCTTGTCTTCAAAGTTACGACCTTGTCGTTTTATCAGCATACGACACAAGAAAGATGTGAAAGCAATAATCGGTTATCCACAAATTCATTCATAAATAAGATTATGCAACTCTGCAGCTGATGTAAGTGAAGTACAATGAATATTCTAAGCTAAACAGCTAAGGTTTTTGTCGCGGGGAATGGGCGGCGTACGACGGAGAGGTCTTGACCCTCGCTCCAGGACATTCATGGTGCAAAAATTGACAATCGCGATTCAGCGTGGCAATGCCGCGAGCATCATGGGCACTTTTGCGCCAGGGATGACACGGGGCGGGTTATTTGACTAGTACTTTCGGTATTGTTAAGTCACAAAACTTAAAATGTATGTTCTTATATAGTATATTAAAATAAGTGATTTGATTTACGTCATGAATATTCTGATTATTTAAATATCCAATTAAGATTTTGAAATATTTAAATAATCAGTGTAAAAATCGCGAAATATAAAACCAATTGAAAGGGACATTAAGTCCCTTAATTGGTAATGGAAGCCGTTTTCTTACGACCTAATAAAAACAAAG
Organism: Thaumatotibia leucotreta; assembly: GCA_025490895.1. Classification (NCBI taxonomy): domain Eukaryota; kingdom Metazoa; phylum Arthropoda; class Insecta; order Lepidoptera; family Tortricidae; genus Thaumatotibia; species Thaumatotibia leucotreta. The sequence goes on along the minus strand of JALPQI010030245.1, from coordinate 494,532 downwards.
CGTTTCTAATAACAAGTAAAATGACCGTTCGTTTCGGCGAAGCGCAATCAAGAATGTTACGATATCACAATGATTATTTGACACTTTTATAAATGAAAGTTATTTAGAACGAATCGTCGATCGTTGTAATCGATTGCGCCGTATCGATTTGAAAATTATGAAAATTGTTTGCATTTGAAATTGTTTCGATAAAAGGTACCTAAATTTTTGTGTTTCATCGTTACGGATTTTCTTTTACTATCAAAAATATAATGAACCTTTACGTCACTCTAACGGCTTGATGATAAAATACTTCTCACAAAAGAATAGTAGGAAGAAAGCGCTCAAAGAATGAAAACAATTTTACATGCCATTTAAACACCATTATATTTTCTATATCAAAAGTATGCCAACATCTCCATTTGATACCAAGGATCTTGATAAGTATAGCTCGGTTGATAATGTTTTTGCATAACTGTCGAGATAAACTGGTTATAGAGTGATCTTAGTAATCTTAGTATCAATATCAACCTACTTACTATATTATTATACAAGCCGCGTACTGAGCTAATGTTTGTATTAATAAAGTAATCTTGTTAATATTTAAAATTGCACGAACGTAGGTTTTTACATCAGAGTACATCGCCGCGACCTTGGCATGAACTTCCACCCACATACCGTTTGTTTATTATTGATGGCTCTAAGTTGTGCTCTGGACCATTATTTACCTTGTCACTTACTTATTGTATATATGTAATTGTAGGACACGTCGATAATCGTACTTGCTCGCGCGCAGTGAGTCATCGTCGTTCGCGTTGTGCGCACAAATGCCGTCCGCTCTGTCCAGTCGCCTCGCAGCATACTTTGAGGGCGTACGTTAATACAACATTGTTTTTAAGCGCGATCGTGACCGTTAAGATGAGTGTTGTGAAGAAGGTAGCTGCCATGCGTCAGCTGGACTCTATGTTTGGGAACATGAATTTGGAAGGGCGCCGGTCGCCTTTCGTCAGTTCTACTGTGGAGCATGATCCTCTCTGCGATGTCCACGGAAGACATGGGTGCAGCTCTCCTTACAAATCGTCTTTGTATCTGCATAGTAGCAGGGAATCCTCGCCCGGATACTATAGGGAGTCTGTGTCGCCGTCTAATGGACTCATTATCAGGTACGCGATAATATTTATGTTATGTTCCTGCGCGCGCATCTGAGCTTGTGCCCTGGCTGTAAACAAAGTTGTCTTTATAAACGCGAGAGATGTTTGAAATATTTAAACGGTTGAATAACGTTCTCGTCTTGTAGGCTTTTATTGTATGTTGTAGCTTTGTCTAAATGATTGTATTATAACTTATGTCGTTGACTGTCTACTATGTCTAGTTTGAGTTGTTGACAATAAGTAAATATTTTTTTTTTCGTATTATTTATTTATATCAATAAAGGCACAGATATGAATAGTAACAACTTGGAGTTAGTGGATAATATTGAAGTTAAGTTTAATACATAAACTTCATAACACTTTACATATTCAGACAAAACTGGGGCACAGGTCACCGGTGTTCAGCGCTAATGAGATCCGCTAATACAAGTCGCTAAACAGTTCATATTGTTAAACAGGCGAAGAGATTCCTTGGGCCTGGCGGGGTCGCCCGCGCGTGAGATGGATCACCCCTCATCGTTTCCGAGCATTCTGCGGCGGCCGCACAGCCCCTCCGTCACCCCCCCGCGCAGGGAGACTCCTAGTCCCACCCAAAGATACAACAACAAAAGACACTCTATGGGATCATTCACAAACCTTATTAACCGCGCTAACGTTGTTAACTACAACAGAAGAGATTCCCTCTCCAGCAACGGCATCAGGGACATGAAAAGAGACTATGTGGGAAGCACCTACTCCTTGTCCAGAAAGAGCTCCATCGACACAAAGAAGTCCTCCACAGACTCATTAGACAACTGGCACTTGAACTGGGACACCGACAGGCACACTCCCATCTCTACGCTTCCGCATGATGATAGATTCTCATTCGGAAATAACAAGGTACGGGCTTATATAAACGTCCTCTCTAGGGAGATGTTTATATTCAATATTGTTTAAGGATTAAGTTGCGAATTTCATATGAGTAATACCTTAACATCGACATCCTTTCAATGGGTCAAATGGACATCAAACTCGGTCAATATTAAAGTACAATTCCAATTAAACTACAATGGCGCTTTTGAGAAATTCACTGATGAATAAACAACATGAATTACCTCATCACCCCATTCGTCCAGAGTGAATAGGTAATTTATTTAGCGAGGAAAATGGATGAGTATTCATACAAATTGAGACTTATGACTTATAATTTACTTGAGCAAGTAGGTACAATTACCGACGTATTCACGGAGCAAACATTATGTTTATTAGAATTTGTTTGAAAAGATATCGAATTTCCGTTTTTAATTTGCTTCTTTTGTTCTGTACTTTCTAATGTTGATAGGATGCTTTAAGTGACGAAGCATTTTGGCATTGTCTTCTTAAGATTCTATTGATGTTGTACTCATTAGTGTAACACTGTAACAACATGTCGTGGGAAGCCGTGTTGAGGAGCTATCATAGGTGTAAATATTTGCCGACAAAAACTGGTTACACAAAATTAGTTCTTCGATGCATGAGTATACGGAACAGCAGTTTAATGAAGGGTTCAGTTCAATGGTTTTTGTCGTTCCGTTAATCTTCATCGAGCGTGAAGTTGCATTGCATCGGAAAGAGTATTCATTCCTTCCTATTCGATTGCGTGATCCAGACAACATGCACGTACTCGTATACTTAAGTGCTTTTTTTGCGATTTATATTTGTTGGAAGGAAAAATCTCAAGTATTTGGACATTCGCAAGTACGCTTTTATGGAATAGATAAATATGTCAATAACCTATAACACTGTTGTAAATAAACTTAACAATATACCGTTTTTCTAGCAAAGGTTCCAATTAAAAGGTAATCTGAACCATCTATTCGATGTCGAGCGCCTTTGAGGTACTCAATATTGTCTGTCAGCAACAAAATGTCACTCAATCCGGATACGAGAAGCGTCAATCAAGGGCTTCTCTTGTTTTGAAGTATAAATATATCGGACAGTTGGCAAATTCAATGTTTCCATGATTTTTGTAACATTATAATAATAATAAGTCTACCTATCATGATTTGCCTCTAGGGATAGAAAGTAAATCCGCGTTAGGTCAGGATTACACCTGTGAGTTTTTACGTAAGTTGGAAGGATGGAGCCATACTAAGGAATGGGCTGGTAATATTTACCTCTCATTACTATGTACAGGTCTGTCCCTACAACTTACTTAAGAACTTACAGGTGTAATCCCAGCCTTACTCTCTCTGCGGCAGCTCAAGCTCACGTAGCAGCTGTCAAAAGCGCATTATTGCATATTTATACTACAGAATAAGCCCAACGTCGATGCAAATACTCATCCGTGGTATATCGTTACGCTCGTGTAAACGTGGTTGATTAACCTTACATTCCGTATCGCCTTACCATTCTATTATTTACATCGTACCACCACAATATTATTATCTATATTGTGGTGGTACGATGTAAATAAACGTTAACACATTAAAACATTAGTACTTGCTCGTATTGCTGCCTATCATGAACCGTGATATGGTGGCTGTGGCCGTGGCGCGATTGGTGCCATCAGTTTGCCGAAGTTTCTATTCGTTACAATGTGCTACTTTGTCATATGAAGGAGGCACGTTCCCTTATACAAATGACGAAGTATAACATTGAGACGTTTACCCACCCATCAACGTATTACCTCCCTGCAAAGTTCGGAAAAAGTAGTCTGATTACTAGTGTCATTTACATTTGCAGTGGAGTAATCTGATTACAGTTTTTAAATTTTTCACCATCTCTGCTTCCCTGTCACACAACATGCGAATTCACAAGTGCGACAGAGGAAAGTGGTTCGTGGTAGCCAGCAGGCATGCTTCCAGAGCAGAGCGCGGTGGCAGCGACTAATAGGTACTGCCAGGGACGTTGGTGATGGTAGGGGTTGAAACAAACTTTAAACGGTTGTATTGCACATAAACCGATTTAAAGTGCGTTCGTAATAGAAGAACAAGATATAATTTGACAATCCAACTTAAAATATTGAGTTAATCGAACATTGCTACACTTTATGCACATTGTTATTAGGGTACTGAATGGTCAGTTAATGATGTTACCGATACAGCAACGAGAAAAGGAGATGGCGCCGGCATCCACGATACAAATTAATTGTTTTATGTGTTTTTTAAATAAATATCTACATAAAAAAATCTCAACTTCGTGTTAGATCATCTTACCTTATTTCAGTAAGTAACTACGCATCACGATTACAGTTTTACATATTCAAATAAAATGAATTGAATCTGTTTAAAAATCACTTAGCTGGTGAAGGTCAAGGAAGCGCTACAAATAGTTTGAGAGCTCGTCAAATATATCGGGGCGGTCAACGTGAGTAGTATCTGAGGGTGCATAGCCAAGGTACCATTACTCCGTCGCGAATGAAACTTAACTGTCTTGGGCGTAGGTACTAATAAAAATAGTGATAGAGAAAACTTTGCAATACTGAGCGTAACTCATATGGGCGGTCCTCTCATTCTGGTGCTGCCGCTAGGTCCGAAACCACTCTGGCTACGGACCCCAAACAACGTTCATGAAATAACTGGAACCCTTTAAGCTATTCGGGAACGATACCAAAAGGACATTATAAACATATTTTAAAAATTCTCTTACTACGTATCATATTGACGGCGTTCCGCGTTATTATATTTCTAGATTCTTTAGTGAGACCCAGTAGGTTTTTAATATCGAAATAGACATTATTCTGGCTTTTTATTCGAGTGACAAATAATAACGAAGCCTGCGAAAACGGGGCATAGTTGACTATTGACTTATATTGAATGTGTCGTACAACGGATATTTTACCTTGTAATTATTGAATCGGAAATTTGTAGCAACCGACCTGTATCGATTCTATCCAACTCTTTTACGATAGAGCAAACACATTCGTCGTATTTGCCCAAATATTAATATTGCATTTCCTTCATAGCGCAGAAAAATAGACGGAGATACGCGTATTTGAAGAATTTTTACTTTACGAGAGCAAATATTTAGAATATCAAACGTGTACCAGATCCCGATTCATTTAGATCTTTGATTGAATAGTGTTACATAAACGATCATTGGTCGATACAATTATACACCCACATTGGTCGAAATCAAATAAATATGTGGTACCTTTGTAGAGTTGTATAAAATTACTCAAATATAATGTCCTAGTGCACTTTTATGCATGCGTATTGAACGTCCTAACATATTTAGCGCGGGATTTTTTCGATACGTACTTATGCACTTGACTCAAGATTGTTTAAGAAAAGACGCCTAAAAAAACGTACTTATCAAGAATCTTTACGACATTAAATATACTCTGCATTATTCATTACCATCAAAAGCGCTCGTAAAATGTTTATGTACTATCTATAGCCACCTATCGTGGACAGTCTTATTGTAAATATACTGACTTCCTTTCAAACCACAGTTCAGATGAATACATTTTTGAATGTGCTGTTGGGCAATGCAATCATCATCATCCTTTCGACCTGGACAGTCTACTGCTGGACATAGGCCTCTCCTAACTATACGAATACTCATTAGGATAATTAATGGCCGTAATCGCCTATCGCAGTGACGTGTCCTTGGTCAATGACGTTTCATTCCCTTAGTCGACTTTTACGGTACAGGATCATTTGTGGTGGTGACAATGAATTCGAATTGATTCTTACTACCGTCACCACGCGGCCAAGCGATCAAACATAATAAAATCCAAGCATTGTTTAGTAATTTATTATTCTGATGAGAAGTCGCAAATTAAATAAATAATCGATTTTTAATGTAACGGGTGTTTCGGTTCTTTCGGGAATGTGTAGGTCGCAAAATGTGCACTAGTGCAAATCGTAAATTGTGCAAATAGCAAATTGTGCAGGTCGCAAAATGTAAAATTAAATACAACGAAAAATATACTTACTGTATCTTACAAATTAAACCCAGCTCCACGTCTTCTGTTAAAATAAAAAATTAACTTACAACAACACGAATCCTTACATTACTTCGATAGCTTAAACTACGATAAAACAACAAATGAATAAATACGAGCCAATGAATAAATAGTACCATGAAATAATGTTATCAACTTAGTTTAAAAAGTTGTACGAGACAAAAGTATATAGTTTCTTGTGACGAGTACAGTCTACATTTAGATTTGCTTGTTTCGGGACATCCGGTTTTTTACTCAATATAATAAACTGCATTCGGAATAACTGATGATAATTACAAAATAGATAGATGCCTAGGTACTTAAATATACACGATGATTCTTAATCCGTGATCAGGAATATTTTTTTCTAACTCAGTAATTGATGGGGATTACGTTAAAGTACTAATTACGTGAAAACAAATGTATTTATTTTTTAATCATGTTTTAATTTTGAATTAAATTTTATCCTAAAATCCTTGTCACTGTACTACTATCATATCGGTTTTAATAAGGTTGTATTGTAATCTCTTTGCAAAGTTATTAGCAATTGTCAATTTATGAGTAAACCTTGCCCATGACGTTGTCAATCACTTTTGTCATACGCATAATAAACAAAGTCATAGTCACGGATATTGAATGAGAAAATAATAATTATTCACCAAAAATCATGCCTCCACCACATCCGTACTCAAACATAGAGCGTTACGATACTGTACGTTTGTCAATACAAACGAATAGCACAAGGCGAACCCTACAGTTATTTCACGAACTTCATCCAAACATTCCGATCCCCGGACACAATTTAATAAATCGCATGCACCAAAAATCTTCGCGACTTCGGACAGTTTACAGTGCCACAACATGCTCGAGCACCCGGACGACCTTGTCATCATCCTGACCATCTGGATCAACAAATCTTAAGATTCGTTGCTGAAGAAGATTTCGAGTGAATCAATCCAATCACAGGAACAATCAAGCGGATCTGTGTCAAAAGAACAACACGGTGGACATTTTGAACACTTGTTAAATTATGTTTAAAATAATGTTTTTGTTTTAGTTGGTCAGGTATGCAGTTTTATTGTTTTTATTTAATTATTAAATTGTACTGCATGAAAACAAATTGCTTTACTTAAATTACTCAAGATTCTGCCAAGTTTAGGTAATGCACGTTAACATAATCTCCTATCAATTATGTTCATCGTTATCAGTGTTGCATTGATAAGATAATGAGTAGATAGAAGTCTTTATTGACATAAGATCCGTCAAATTCCCATTTCCCGCCATACTGATGGCACTTGACGTATCGTAGTTAATTTATATTGTAGGATGACCATGTATTAAGTCGTAATTTGTTTTAATTAGGTTTTCACTTTTAATTAATTAAACAGTGAAGAAATAACTTGAGACCTTGTCGAATAAGTTTAATTTTGGCTAAATTTTAATGTTTTTCTACTCCTGATCACGGATTAAGAATCATCGTGTATATCTGCGATTTATCTCTAAAAGCGTTCAAGTTTTACGTGAACGTAAATGCCGCTATTATTCGTACTTTTGAGCGAATATTACTCCACAGACAATCCTCTGCGATCAAAATATCCGTGCAAGTATAATACGTTTTCTAGGTCGCTTTACTTGGCCGCAGCGGCCGACCTATAGCTCCTTAAATGGTCGCGACGCCGCGCTCCCGTCACCGGTTGGCACTAAATCATGACAATATTTACATTTAGTCGACAGTTTACGCCTTTATACTTATTTTCCTGAATTTGCATAGCGCGCGCCGTGGCATGTACTAACCACAGACAAACAAAGACATAGATCTATGTGTCGGACTCCTTTTTTAACTGACAATAACGAGACTATTTTTTTTTGAGAGTTCAGTTTGGAAATGTATAAATGTGATTGATTTCCTATAAAAAAAACTTGTGTCTGCGCTGGCAGGTATTGTTGCAGTTGGGACATCTGAACATGCACTCTAACGCCACGAAAATGTCTGTTCACATGTTTGTGAGCATCCTGCCCGTTTCGATATATTTGATGGCGACTGTAGAAGACTGTATATTACGCCGCACGAAATTATTTCTTTCTCGACCGTGGCACTTTAAATCTCTCGCTATTGCCGGAATTCTGGTTTCTCTCTAGATTAAACTCAAGTAACTCGGAGAATTATATTTATTACATTTTGCTACCGTGTAAACATTGAATACACCATCTAGTACATAATTAAATTGCTTGTGTGCTCCGTACTCTCTTGTGGGAATAAAAGTAAAATTGTATACAGTAGTGCCAATACTAAATATTTTGTACAACAACGGTTACACTCAGAATATTATTTTAAACCAGATACGTTTATTGACTTCATCACATCATCAGCCTATGATAGTCCACTGCTGGACGTAGGCCTCTCCTATGCGGGCTATGCGTATAGCAGCATTAGGAGATAAATGCCCTTAATCGCCACGCTGGGCTGTGATGACGCTGCTGCCAAATTGATGATCAATTTTTATCAACTTCAACCCCTTAGTCGACTCTTACGACGCCCTCGGTAGGAGTCGGGGTGGTGACAAATGTATTCTCACTGCCGTCACCACACGGCTTATTTATTGACTTCATATATTCAATTTAAGTAATGTCCTTGCGAACACAATAGACTCAATGAGGATGGCAATCAAAGAGTATTATTCACGTATTACATCTCTTATGGCGAACTCATAGAAAATATTCTACTCACACAACACAATTCTATAAGGCACGGTAAATTCTCTAGTATGTTGTAGTCCAAAAGGTACTGTGCCTACGAGTACCTACTTGGTATTGTTTGTCAAAATGTAGTATAATACTTTACAAAGTATGACTCTTAAAAGCCCTTGTTACTTTGGTTAAGCTTTTAATAATAATTCGTACCTATTATGTGTCAAAACGCTAACATAGTAACATAAAATTGGCTCGACCAGATCATACTACGTAGGTATAGCTCAGATTAAATTATAATGTGAATCTCCTGAAATCATTAATTGCATCATATTATTCAACTAAGTGGAAAATTATGTTTATTTGTATGTCACTTCCACCCGCATTCCAACCTTGGCCAACAATGCATCGATGATCATCTCATTAGTGGATCCGATAACAGAATCATATTAATAAAATATCATTTAATACGTCAGATATGATACGCCGAACGCCCGTTAACGTATTCCCATTTTAAAGCTCTTTGTGCTCGTTATTTTAGTAAAGATCTTCATTTCCAATTTAATAAAACTTTTCATTTTACGCTGTTCCTGTTCATGCTTAAGCTTTTGTTATCATCAGGATACGTTTCGTTACTAAGGAAATACTTTTATTATGTACCTATGTTTGTAAATAGTTCCGATGTCGTGTTTGTATTATTATTATTATTTATATTAGTTTATGTTTAGGTATATTTGACTGCAGCGTCGAAATTATAAATGTTGATTGAGTGAGGCGTCATATGATAGATTAGTTACTGTCCCGAGCGACACAAATAGGCTACATTAAAAATTTGTAAAAAGTGTACTCTAACCTTTAAATTCGTATTCGAGTACAAACAGACCGCTAGTTGAACTAATGCATGCAGTTTTATTAGCAAAGTTTTGCAATATAAAACACGAAACTAAATGGTAACGCTACGCTACGCTCTACTTTGATGTGGTATCCAGGTGCCGCAATGCAACGGGTCTAATATCGTGAAGTAAAGCGAATAGTTGCCGGTTGCAACAAATTTTGCTCGTCACCGCAGCCCGGTATTTTAAAAGAGGCCATCTGAAACAAGAACAAGGCGCACATCTCGTTCAATCCCCATTTATCCTGAAACTCGATTCCATAAATTCACAGTTTGGCCCGTCTTTGACTCTTTGATCAATCAGTTAATAAGTTCCAATTGATTGAAGACAAAGACAAATGTCCGCCCAGCCAATGATTCACTTGTAATGTTGCGTTGGTCGGTATTGTAAATGTTTATCTATATACGTACTTCGTTTAGGGAATTTCGGCTAAAGTAAACCGGCATCGCCGTGACTCATTTAATGAAGTCATGGGCTGCACAGCCGCGTTTGCGCAACACTGAGGTAATAATCTATTGTATTAATTACCTTATCGTCTCTTATTGTTTCTACGATCACTGTTTTTGCGCGACTTTTAATTATTTTATCAGCCGTTTACTTTTTTCTAGGTGCCATGTTATTAGTTTCGATTCCGCGGCGGCATAAAACATGTAACCATGATGTACATCCACCTGGAATTTGTTGTGGTCATTGTTGATGCTTATGCCTAATTAGTATGCGCGTTTTCCACGTGTGGGCTGAAATTAGGATTGTGATGAGTTCCACAGACATTAATATGTTTATGATTACTGTGCGTATGATCTTTATATGGCACGGCCTTGAGTTCCCTTGCTACAAATATGGCGACTAATTAAATATTTGAATTTTCCATCGTTATTTCTAGGCGGGTGTGGGAGTTGCGCACAATATTCCGTTGATTTATCTTATTGTTCTACGTCTCATCTTTATCAATAACCAATTATTATGCTCTCTGCGATTCTAATTGAATATTATGAAATATGTTCCTCGGTTGTAGCGTGCTTCGTAAATACTGTTCGGGCGTAAGAAAAAAGCGAAAGTGGAATGCACGCGTGATGAGATAAACGCCATGTCTAAAACTGGCAATCCCCAGCGACTCCAACACAATGTCTCTATACGGAGTGGATTGGACCGAATAGTAGTAAATCATTATTCGTGATGGAAACTTAATACGTTACGTAAAATAATGAAAATAAACAGTTTCGAATTCACTCCACTTGGAATAATTACATAAATATTCAGCAGTATTGATCGATGCCTTATAAGAAATATTTACGTATATTTTAAATCGTATCTCGGTTGGGTTCTTCAATAGAAAGTGAGAAACAAATAACCTGCTTGTAAAATCAACGTTCTCACTACAATGAAATTATGGCAATAATATTACAGTACTAAAATTACATTTTATCATCACTAGCTATAAACAGACGAAGAGATCTCACTCGTTTGGCAGAGGCTGCTTATCTGAGCGCGTTCGACGCGTTGACCGCGCACGGGCTACCCCTTTCACTTATATTCGCATTCAACGGATCGAGCGGAACGCAAGCGCGCCTTTCTCTATGTTCTCATCTCTGTCTAACGCGTGGTGGATAGTGGTGCAGCACGGGTGGTGGGCCCGCGCCCGCGCAGCGCTGCTGCCCGTGACAGCAGTAGCGTTTTTCCCTCGGCTACATCCGCACGGAACCGACAGACTATATCGCGCTCGGATGCGCCGCGATCTAAAATGAAGTCCAAACCGTCACATTATGTTGACGCACCATTTAGACCCTGGCCTCCGCTTTCCCGCCAAGTGCAGCCCAACTTTTACTTCAGACCTCCGGATCCGATGGATTTGAGGAATTTCAAAACATCGTCATCGAAGGGCTCTACGTATTCGGATTTCTCCGGGATGAGTGCATACAGCAATAAGTCTCGGGATTACTACTTCTTATCCCCGAGCTACAGATCAGCCGGAGCACCCACACCGAGTCACGCCGATCTGTACACAAGGGAGAGACCTCCACGCCAGCTGCGACATCCTAACCCGGCTCCGCCAGCATCGGCCTGTCCGTGCAGCCGCTCGCGCTCTCTTGAAGACGTTCGTACAGAAGTAGTTACCGAATGGGAGGATGACGACGAAAATGGCAATCGCATAGTTGCTCCTGCAACTAAATTTAACCGTGCATCTTACAAGAGTAACGCCTCGTTTCAAAAGCAAGGATTTTTTAGTCGGCATTCCATGGAGAACTTAGTCGACAAGCCTCCTCAACTGCTGCCTCCCAAACGCATCTCCGCCTTCCAGGTAATTGAGCTAACTTTCTATCGTCGATGATGCCGTTATTGTAACCTTTGTATCAACGAATGTAACAATGTATGTTTTCATAGAAGGGAAATTTTAGTGTGATAATATACTGATAATCTAGAAGTTATTAAGTTGTTATTGTCTAAATTTCAAATTTATTTATCCGGAATTTGACTCGTACGAGTCATATATGATTGACGCACAGCGAAGTTTTTTATTAGTGAAGCTATTGCGAATTATGTCTCAAGTAGGCATGTGTACATTATGGTGATGCATGTGTATTGTTGTGTTTACGGATTGTCGGCACAATTGGTCGAGTGCTATGGGAATGGGAATCAAGAGCTGCGCCGGGCAGGCCTCGTTCAGCTCCGGTGAACCGAGACTTACCGTCCTACGCGTAACGGATGTTCGATATTTGTTTTTATACCGAGTCATATAACTAATACTATATCTACGTGTTACCACATCACTCTAGTTCATCTACGAACTTGCATTATGATGTTTATAAATTTTATAATGCAGGTGAGAAATTAGGTTTTCGGGTAATAAGAACAGTTTTTGTTCTAAGTGTTACCTAACGTATTGCAATGCGAGTGTGAACTCTTTTGTGTCGTAATATCTCAGTTTAGATATGTTTTAATTATTATTGTGAGTGGAATCTTGATAGTGGATTTCATCGGCCTTTTTACAGTCGGTTTGTTCGGGTTCGTGTGATTTATTCCGGGTACCTGGCTTGTTTTCACCCTCGCGTGTTTCTTGCTACGTGACTCGGTCGCAGGAAATCCTGTAATAGATTCAGGACGGCTCTTTTATCATTGAGTAGTGGTACGAAATCTTCATAATACCGCGCTGTATCGATCACTCGGATGACCGACATAGCACCCGATGAAAATCAGCCTAACAAATTAGAAAACTCTTACCCAACGCGACATCCGAAGCGAATTTACAAAGTTTTATAACACGAATTTGAATAATGCCTCGTAATCTTACATAAACCACACGTAACTGTGCATTATTGGTTCCGTATTTGAGGTGATTATAATTAATCAAATTCATAAACTATTAAGTGATGATTCTCGCAAATTCACATGCAAATATAGTTGGTTACGCTATAATGAAGACAATTTGTAGTATGTCTTAGGTTTTATGATGAAAGGTATAAATTATACATATGTGCATTTTTTGTCTATGAGGACCCGTTAGCAATGTAACGCAACGTGTAATTAAAAGTAATTAACTATGTAAACGGTGACGTATTGAAGCGTGTATTGTAAAGTTGAAGGGAAAATGGTCTCGTTAGCTCGACTGTCAAGTAGTTATTAACGTTACAAAAAACATACCTGTTCTTTTAAGTTTTATGATTGTAATAATTACTTGTCACATAACACAATAACTCCAGTCGCCGCTTATGGGCAAACGTTAGTCATATCTTCTAATAATGATGATGCGAACGCAAATAACACAAACACTTGTGAAAAGTGACCTAACATTGGTTGCGTCGTTATTTTAAAGAGGCCGTGCAAATCATTAAATTATATAATGGAAGCTAGATTTTTTCAATTGAGTTAAGACGGGTCGTTTAGAATCTTGACCTTTAATTTAGAATCAAAGGCCGTTTCCTTAATCGTTTCAGCTTTCAGCTTCGAATTCTATTCGCGTAGCGTAGCGGATGGCTGACATTTGAATTTACGGACTTTAGTAAACTCGTTTTTATTTATAATTATAAATAAAACGTGATCGTATACACTTTAGTACGTGTTCGAATCTAAATAAAATCATATTTACAAAGAGATTCAGTTGAGTCTGAAAATGTTTTGGTTGGATATCAACTTACCGCCGGGATCTCAATTTGGAGAAACAATGGAGAGAATATAACAAAGAACATAATTAAAGCTAAGAAGAAAACGACGTCAGAATATTTTTTTTTTCTAAAGGGTATATTATTTAAGGAATACAAAATAAAAACAGAATTAATCTTGTTTAACGGTTATATCAAATACCAATGGGTTTTTCGGAACTGTACGGAGTATCATCATTGGTTACACTAGCTTTCAGTGAAGAAATAGTTCACGCTCTAAAATCTGGATACCTCCAGACCTTCACGAAGAAATTCTAAGTGTACGAAGTCCCTGCTTTGGTCCAGTGTAGGGAATATAGCCAAAACTCATAATAATAGGCTGAAATATATAAATAGATAGCTTTATAATAATTAATACATAAATCAGACCAATATACCTAATTCAGTAGTACACTTTTATTATAGGATAGGCTGCGCCATTGAATTCCATAAGCAAGACGAGTGGATAATTAAAACGAACTGCTCACGAAGCTGGAGGTCTTGGGTTAAAATCCCGATAAGGTAATTTGTAAATGTTGAATTTGTTGAAATCACGATAAAAGGGTATTTTTTTGGAGTTCCGTCATTTGCCTAAAAGCAAGTTTTGGTTTAGGTCTAGTAAGCTTTCAATATATTTAGCTTCGGTTATTCGAAAAGTGATAGATACTTACATTTTGTATGTAGTATTCGTTATTAACAGTGTGTAAAAGACTGACCCTATAAAACACAGTTCCTTTTTTTATCGACTAAGGTAGCTTTGTTTATGATTATATGACTCGGTAAGAGACATTTTGCGATTGTCATTGCAAATTAATGGTGTCACTTACTTACATAAACCAAGTGGTATGAAGTAAAGTGCGTGAGATACACTTTCTAATGCGAGTCGCTAGTTGTTCAAAATAGCACTATTGCCTAATGTCAATGTCTGCATGGTCGTATTAGATTCTTGCTCATTCATATTGGAAGTGGAACATATTGTGCTGGCATTCCTAAACATACATACGGAACATACGAGTATGTAATACAATGGAAAAAAAGTACCTCCATAACTTCCATAAGTGATGTTTCTAGCCATCCCGTTGTTTCCTTCGTGTTATACTGTATGTTGGCGATAGCACCACTGACAGTGACAAGCACCTGCAGTGTTATTCACTAAGGAAACCGCCTTGCTGCCAGCGCTGTGACAGTGCTGCGGCAGCGTCGAGCCTAAAAATGGTATTCACTAATGTACTTTAAACGACACTAGTGCTCGGCGACGAATGCGGCGTGAGCTGGAACTACATTGCGTCGAAAGTTTGACGTTTAATGTATGAACTTCGTATTCTCTAACGAAAAACAGCGACGAACTCGCCCACAACCTCGCTCACAGCCTCGATTCCTAATGTCAAATCAAACAGCTAGGATTTTAGACAAGGCTGTCTCGACATCGAGCTCGTTGACGAACGCAGCGTCGAATGTGTCAATAAGAGAATAGCATAGCTGTGCAGGCTGCAACTAACTTTAAATTCTACGATTCTATTGTCTTACAAGGTATTTCTTTCAGTGGAAGAACACGGCTAATTATAAATAAATAAGTAGGCGCGACAGCCACCCGTCATCATCATCATCATTTCAGTCGTAAGACGTCTACTGCTGAATGTAGGCCTCCGCTTTAGACCTTAACATACACCGTTGGAATCGACCTGCATCCAGCGGCTCCCCGCGACCTTCATAAGGGCGTCTGTCCATCTTGTGGGTGGACGACTGGACGTCCTACACTGCTTTTACCAAACCGTAGTCTCCACCAATAAAAAAATAAAAATTGCTGCAACATCGCATTAATGTTGCAAGAGTTTTGTACGGAATTCCAAATTCGTTCAGTGTTACGTGACTTATCCGCTGAGTGACCATTTACCGGTCTGCGTTGACGCCGGTGTTGAATCGCGTGAACACTTGTAAACAACTTTCTTGCCCAAATCAATTCAAACTCGCCACGAAACTGTTACAAGCGATGTTCCGATTATGATTCCGAACAGTTTACGCGGTTAGTTGATTCGAGAAATACCCGTTTGAGGCATGTGGATATATGAAAGTGGACTATTTATTTCGTTTACTAGAGCTGATAAAGCGCTTGCGTAATTCTTCACGGTTCATCGGTAGCAATATTGTTACAGTCAAAGGCAAAAGGTGTATATTATATGATATAAAAATGTTCAAAAATGCATTATGTCACAGTGCACCTTAATTCTGTGTAATACGAATGTCGCAATATAAGAGGTTAATAGGATTATATTGATACATAATTTTAGAAAAAAGGTGAAATACAGTTTTATATTACAAGTTAATTAGCCTGTACAGTCAGGGGCATAAATATATATACGATTTTAAACCTTATGCTCCAGACATAAGTAAAAAAGTGTACAGATATTTTTGCCCTTGACTGTACCCTAAATGGGACGTAAATATTGCATTCAGAATACGTATTACTGGTGTGAAACGGGTAGACTACCAGAACTAGCAGGAATGAAAAAAAAACCGGCCAAGTGCGAGTCGGACTCGCGCGCAAAGGGTTCCGTACCATTATCAATTTATTATTTAAAAAATACAGTTAAATCAACCTACCTCAAAAACTATAGGAGATAATTTTATCAAACCAAAAATCGTTGATAGAGTTTATTAATGTGCATAACATATATTTTTTTCAGAATTTTATATCGCGTAGTTTAAAAAATAGAGGGGGGGGGGACACATTTTTCAGACTTTGAGACCTGATATCTCGAAAACGATTTGCTTAAATAAAAATGTGATGTATAAACCTACTATATCATTTTCAAAGACCTTTCTATTAATACCCCACACGCTTATGTACAACTAAAAAAAAATTCTATCCCTCAGTTACATGTATGGAGGGCCCCCACCCCAATGGTTTTTTTTACAATTTAGTAACACATTCCTGTAGCGGTTTATACAACACATATCCTTACCAAATTTCGTTACTGTAGCATTTATAGTTTCCGAGTAAATTGGCTGTGACAGACGGACAGACGGACAGACGGACATGACGAATCTATAAGGGTTCCGTTTTTGCCATTTTGGCTACGGAACCCTAAAAATAGATAAGATACGACTAGTTCATGCAACGAAGTTGTAATAAATATAACGTGAATAGTTTGTGAGATAGATTCCTCCACCGGTCTGGGTGAACCCTCGAATTTAAAATTGTGAACGGCCCGGTACCTATCTATCGGATCTCAATAAAATAGCTTGTTTTGAACTCGAAGTTCAGTCGGCTTCTATGCAATATGTGCATAAATGTTTTTCGGTTTGTGGGAAAATTTATTTCCTCGGACAACGTTACACAAATCAAATCGCTTTCATAGAAACCTAGAGATTTGGGGGACGGCTACCTGTAAGATATTTATACAATATTAATGGATACTTTAATTATACATACATACAAGAGCTTAGTGTATCTACAAATATTTTTAATAACGGGTTAGTTGTGGTCTACTAATAATGCTGGTATACTATTGTTTTTTGAGCGCATTTTAGAGCACTAATATATTTTCATGAAGTCCTTAATTACATAGCATATCTAAATTTTGAAAACGACCTATGTAGGAATTCAGGCAATACACAACAGGTAAAGCTTATGAAAAAAGCATAGCGTAAAGGCGATAATGTTTTTTCGAAATTAATATTATGTATAGAGGTATATTTTATACGTGGCCCATTATATTCTCTTAGTGGAGTTCGAAGTTTTGTAGGCTGACTTAACCCCTATCACCTCATTCGAGTTTGTAATCGATGCATTTCTAGTTAGAAACCCGTTCTCATTGGTGTCATATGTACAAGCTTTTTCTTCGGCAATCATAAATATTGTTATTGTTGCTTATTGTGGCGAGGAGTGTTCACACGTTTTATGATAATGCAATTTCGTAGCATTGTTGGCGGCAATGTTTTTAACGGATTCCATTATCATTCATTGTGATGAGGTAGTATTTATTTATTCTTGTTTGGCACCTATGGATTTCCTGGTACTCCGGTTAAGCCTGAAGCGAACGTCATACCTCTATATTATGTACGTATACGTATGTATACATCTCCTGTGTTAGATTATGTCATAATATTTAACTAGGTAACTGAACTACGCTCTCTATGAACTCTAATAGGCTTTTCCCAGGGATAAGGCTATATTAGCTAGATCGATTTTACGCCCCTTGATAAACGCCTGCATAGATTTCTAGATACATCAAAACCGTCAATAGAAATCGTCAATCGTCGAAATAAATATACTATGTTATATTATACACCGTGTTTTTATTGATTTCCGTTAAATTGGACAGGTTACTTGGGACATTAATAGAAATTGCCTGGTATATCGACTTGTTAATTTCGAAATTTTTTTTTGTTTTCATGCATAATAATTGTAATGGCAAGTGTGAGAGAACCTTAAGAATAAGATCTCAGGCGACTGACGGCTGCTGACGGCATATGTCAAAATAAGTAACTACAGGATGTAATAAAGGTTGCAATACACTTGTTCAGTCATTAAACTTATTTTTTTAATAACTCAATAACAGTAAGAGCTAGGACACTAGTTTCTTAGATAAATTGCTTATTTTTGACCTAAATAAGCTTCCCTTTCATTTAACGGAAATCAATATAAACACGGTGTATGTACAGGGTGCTCGCGAGGAAACCGAAAGATTTTAACTATGCATTCTAGACATCTATATACGTAGGATGCCCTGAAAATTTCGGGAATTTAATACTTAGGAACGTATATTTGACATGTGTTATACCTCTTTCTTACAAGCATAGTCTCATTATTCGAAAACACTGGCCACTTAGAAAAAAAAAACAATGTCCGATTTTCAATTGTTTTTTAAAGTCGTTGAGTCGCTGGTGAAAATGGAGCTGTCCCGCGAAAGTTTTAGAGCAATGATTTATTATGACTTTAAAAGTGGATTAACACAACAACAATGTGGAGACCGATTAACTATTGCTTTTAGTAGTGAAGCACCTTCAAAGACGACCATATACAGGTGGTATTCGGAATTCCAACGTGGCCGTGTGTCTCTTGCGGATGACGTACGTGAGGGTCGACCGAAAACGGCCGTTACCGATCAAAACATCGATGTTGTTCGCCAACTGATAAAGGAAGATAGGCATGTTACATATCGGGAGATTCAGGAGACTTTAGGCATTGGAATGAGTCAGGTACAAGTTATTTTACAACAAGAGTTGGGCGTGCGGAAGTTATTTTCCCGGTGGATTCCTCACTTGTTATCTGACGACCAGAAAACGGTACGTGTCAATTGGTGCCGCAAAACTTTAAAAAGATTTAACGGAGGAAGCTCAAATGCCGTTTTTAGTATTGTGTCAGGTGACGAATCATGGATTTACGCATATGAGCCTGAATCGAAAAACCAATCTCGAGTTTGGGTTTACGAAGACGAACCGAAGCCGACAAAAGTTGTTCGTTCTCGCAGCACGATCAAAAAAATGGTAGCCACGTTTGTCTCCAAATCGGGTCACGTGGCGACTATCGCTCTTGAAGATCGAAGAACTGTCAATGCCGATTGGTATATAGGCGTTTGTTTACCGATTGTTTTTGCTGAACTGCGAAAAACTAACCCTAACCGCCGTATTATACTACACCATGATAATGCCAGCCCTCACACCGCTCAGAAAACAGACGACTATGTGAAGGGCGAAAACGTCGAATTACTGGACCATCCTCCGTACAGCCCCGACCTAAGTCCCAACGATTTTTTTACTTTCCCGAAAATAAAGAATCGGTTGCGTGGTCAGCGTTTTCAGACCGCGGAAGAAGCAGTCGACGCTTATAAAATGGCCATTTTGTCAACCCCCACTTCAGACTTCAATAACTGTTTTAAAAACTGGTTTCAGAGAATGAAAAAGTGTATTAAACACAAAGGAGAATACTTTGAAAAACAATAAAAGTACTTTTATTTCATTAAAATGCGTATTTTTTCCGATTCCCGAAACTTTCAGGGCAACCTACGTAAACAAAAAATATTATGATAATGTCAAATTCCACAAATGAAATATTTCTTTTTCTTTTTTTTTGACTTTTTGAATACTTTTTAACATTTCCAATACTTTTTAACATAACAAAAATTTGTTAAAATTATTTTTTTAAATGTTTTCTTAGGGACAGGTTTTTTCGTCAAGTATATTCTTATTTCTTGATTGTCAGGCAAAAGGTGTGGTAATATTAGAACACATTGTGGTAGCATTGTAATCAGAAAGAAGTTTTATGAAAAGTTACATCGAAAAACTTTTTCCGTAAAAGGTTAATTATCTCTGGACCCAAGCCGAATCCAGGAAATTTTATATAACATTAAATACCTACTCTAAATATGCTCAGGAATTCAGCATTAAAATCTTTCGGTTTCCTCTCGAGCACCCTGTGTATCCTAGTTGTTACGGTTACGTTCTCCTGGGTCACTCTTAAAATCACAATTTGATAGAATTCAAATTTTCATGATGGGTCATGCACTAACTAATCATGGTGACGTAATAACAACAAAAGTAAGTGATTGATTCGTGTACAAGAATTGTTCCTCTAAATGTTAATATCTCCTTCTGATAGATTAGTAGGTGAACTAGAATCCACAAACCTACGGGCCTATTTGACAAGTATGCACAAATGTTGCCACAGTTTGCCCAGTTCCGTTCTCATCGATATTAAAATTATTGTTTCGCCGTAAGTTTCAGGTCCACCCAGACGGGAGTCATGTTGTCAATTGAAATGAATAAATAAAATGATTGTTATTGATAAATTGATTTTTCGTTTTATAATCATGAGGAATTTATTTATGCGGCAATAAGTAGAATGGTGCGTGTCTTTTTGAAAAGAATTAATAAAAATGAGACCCTATCCTATATGTTACTAAGATATTTTTTTTTGCGATTTTCAATTATTTCCGTTAAGCTTGTTGTACTCGTATATGTATTATAGTCTGATAAGTGATAACCCAAGTCTGACACTAGAATATTTTTTTATGGTGTGGCGACGGCAATATGAATACATTTGTCACCACCCCAACTCCTCCTGCGGGTGTCGTAAGCGTCGACTAAGTGATTGAAGTGTCACTGACCACTATTTGATAAAAGATTGATGATGGGCAGCAGCGTCATCATAGTGGACACTGGACACATTACTGCGATCGCCAACCTTTACCTCCTAATGGGTTTATACGCATAATGAATAGGAGAGGCCTACGATCAGCAGTGGACTATCATAGGCTGATGATGATGATTGACTATGACTAGACTAGGGAATAAAAACGTATTTTATCGATTCGGCACCTCTTATTTGAAATTAATATATTATAAATATTATAATATTTTTGATTTCAACTAGTCTGTTTTTTTGTACTTAACAACTTGTCGATTTATTGTTATCGACATAAACTATTTTTATTTTGCTGTTCCTTTTATGCCTGTCAGTCATAAGTCAATTTAGTCCGTAGAACTGTGGATTTCACTTTAAAATAAGAAGGATTGAATAATGTCGCTTAGAGGTAAAGCTCCAACTCCACCTATTATACATACATATCTATTCTACTTCTAATCTAAAAGTTTAGGTAGATACTGTTTGAAACATCTTACAGATTTGTATGTCTTTATTATCAGCATACGTCGCACTCTAGCGGGCAGTTTCGTGGCAAGGTAAGGTTTACAAAACAAATCTTAACTTATGAGTTTTATAATGTAATTTGTAACAGTTTATTTGAATTAGTTGAAAAGAAGCAAAACGTGTATTTGCTATAGCCAGCGTAGAAGAGGAAGCTTATTCATACACAATAATACACATTTCTCCGAGATAAAAAATAACATACAATATTTGCAAAATTCGAATTTGCCAATGCAGTCTTCCTTTAACGTAATAAATAAGACTGGACAAATTGTCAAAAGTAAGCCTGCACCCTAAAGGAAAACAAGTATATCTGAAATTACAAACTGTCTTAAAATCGTATCCCGGGTATGAGACACTAAAAATGATAAATAGCCTAATTCAAAACGAAGAGGCTGAGACTACAAATAATGTTAACAAAAACACACTTCAGCATTTTCAACAATGCAAATACCTGCCAATTACTTCAGTCGATGTAGAAAGAACGTTCTCCCATTTTAAATGGATATTTTCAAGCCGACGAAGAACGTTGACCACCGGCAATTTCGAAAAAATATTAATAATATATTCGCATAACATAGCTACTTAAGTATTTTTATTTAAGATTGAATGAATACTAAAAAATAATACGTTACTAACGTACTACCTTAGTTTCTTAGATATTTAGAATTGTACATTATAAATACTAGGTACCAAATACTAAGTACAAATACTTCTGATTATTTGAAAATGAATTGATGTATTTGTGAACCTTATCTATAATTTTGACATGCCACCAAACTGCCCGCTGGACTGCGACGTATGATTATCAGATAGCGTAGTCGGTATGTAATATATATGTGTGTACAATTACACTTAATTATATTTTTATTAGTAACCTTTTTAGCTCCAACTGAGTACAAGGTTTGAATAAAAAAGCGTCCGCCTTCGTAAAATACCAACGTTATTAAGAATTTATAGAATCACTTTGGTGTCTGACCGCTCGTCTCGTTCGCTTTACTTGGAAACTCGTTTGATGTAAGTTGCAAAAGCTGTAAGTTTATTTACATTTTCTTTTAGAGTATCAACGCTGTTATTTTAAATGCTAGTCTGGACTGTGTGTCATTTATTTAACTTACCTGGACCACCGAGTGCACTGACCTTTGCTTGAATACTCGAAAACACGTGTTTGCTCAGAGGAAACTGAGGAATATTATTGAACCCAAAACTGAGACATAGGTACATATACTCGTATTTTATATTAATGGATAATACATTAATAATGTAATTATAAGGCAAATCGCCTAGGTTCTCTATGCGCCCTGCACGAAGCGACAAGCTACCACAAGACGCTGTCGGATTTCGCGAAGGAGTAACCATAGCTGGAGTATCGCTTCAAGGCACGCAAGATAGGCGCGACGGAAGTCGATTTGCGGAAAAGCCACGGGAGACTTACTAGCTATAGGTAATTACTGTAATTAGGTACACATAAGGGAGAAATTTATTTTCATCACACCTGTTCCGTAAGTGCGCCAATACGCTGCGGTGATGCGGGCCGTAGGTGCGTCATTACGTCATAGTATGCCGTTAAGGATTTTCATACAACATTACGTCGCACTAGCGGGGTCGGGCGCACGCCGCAGCCGCGCCGAGATTTCTTTTATGAAAATGATGAAATTAAGTCATCCCTGATTTAGACCATTTTAGAGTAGTTTTGTGAAAATATATTGTTTTATTTACTTTTTTGCATCACAGGTGTGATGAAAAACATTGTGTGTGCCACGGGCGGTACAAGAATTACGAACTCGTGCTAGAATTAAGCCCTCACCTTCGGCTCGGGCTTGAATTCACACTCGTTCGTAATTTCTTGTTTACCGCCCTAAGTACACAATGTACTATTATGTATGTCTTGGATTTCGGGTACTAGGACAATTCTATCTGTTACATCCGAGCTAATGAGCGTATTGTGAGACTAGATCTATTAGCATCAGAATTATCCCAAGACGTTCTGGTATACATATTTGTTGTTTAATGGGTAATATGAATATGTATTACTGTACGTATATTTATTATTTACCTACATTCAATACAACTTCTAAACAAACGCGCCCAAAAAAGGGTTCCCATTGAAGTCGCGTAAACTGGTCAATTCAGAACGGGTTAGAGCGGGTTGCCGTCCATCCGTCCAAACCGTCAATCACAGCCAATTCGCTTGCTAAACTTTATGGTATAGGAAGTTTCATGGTAATCTGCTGCGTAATGCTGTTCAGATCAGTCTGTCAAGTGAGTGAGTGGTGCAACTCGTTATGAAACATCGGTTTCACGCTCTGGCATCATTTCAGTTCATCAGTCTTGTCTGACTGATTGAACTCTTTAGCTTTGGACTGATGCTGATGTGAAACTGATAGAAAATGTCTGACCGTCTAACCGCTGCCGATGTGTTTTAATATCGACTTTTCTATCAAAATCTAAATACTTCGGTCCTAATTCATTAGTTGCAGATATTTTAACACATGATACTTTACATTAAAATAACTAACTTTAAATATAAATTAAGAAATCTTTTCATGTAATTTTTTTGATTTCATTTTACTAACAAAAAAAATAATTATAATTTCGTCTAAAAAAATCATCATGTGCATTATCAGATTATCACATGTCACAATAACACTGTCTGTCATGTCATCAAACGACACAATCCAACGGAAAATAAGGTGACATTGACAATCAAGTATTTAATTTATCGACGTGAAGTGGCCAGTTCCAGTTAAGTGGTACGTAAAAGAGGTACTAGAATCTGTTCAATGAGTTTTCATTTAATAATCATATAAACAGGGTGTTTTTACGTAGCAAATTTGTTTTTCCGTTTTCTCCAAAAATACATTGTAAAAGCTATAAGGTTTCACGGTTTAATATACTCCAGAGACCGAGTACTATCAGCTGTAAAAATATCTGCATCTAATAAATTAGGACCTTATATATTACGTAACTCGCTGATCCATGTTTCGAGAACAATCCTAGAAACCCAACTGATTCTAGCATTTTTTATCGCCCGACTGTGTGATTCATGATGTCATACATAACATAACGCTGCAAATGGTATTTGGTATCGTCTTTATGTCACCTGTTTTATCACTTTTTATGACATTGTATTAATCGATAGCCGCCAAGAAAAGAAATCGTCCAAGACACGCCAATTTTGAGCAAATTATTATTTATATTATGGCTTGAGTTAACTAACCTTATTCAAAGTGATAAATATATCATGGATTTTGCGCTAGTAATGAATAGACAGTATAGTAATAAACTACCAGAATTATGATAATAACATTAATAACTGTATGTTGCTTTAAAGTGTTTGTCGTTTTTACAAATTGCCACAACCTGACATACCGCGGGTTTTGCCATGGACACAAGGGCGACGGTGATCGCTTACTATCAGGTGATACGAGTGCTCGCTTGCCTCCTATTCCATAAAAAAACCTGTACTTGTAGCGTAGGTTGCGTTTTCGTCAGTAGCTAATTTTCGTCGCCAAAATGTCAAAATTGAAATTACACGTTCGTCTAGTTCTATATTGCTACGTGATTTATATTATATATATATCGGTCTGTGGTGTTAAACCTGCGGTGCTGATATATCAGTCATTGGCTTCCAGAGGTTAAAAACATTTAATACTTTGGCCAAAAAATAAGCGCATTTCCATTGACTGTGAGGTTTCAGATCTGAGAAAAGAATTACCCAACATAGTAGTAGGTGCTACTACTACTATTACTAGGTACTACTTCTATATTTGTTTTTTTTTTATAATTTTTTTTTATGTAGAGGTATACAGAAACAACACATCGTTCTACAACCCCTTAGTAAGGATGTGTCGACAGTACAATGACTGGGCGGCGAAGTTCTCTAATATTGATATCTTCGACTCGCGTTTTGCGGTATTCAGAAGACACGTCCTTATGACACTGCAGTCGGCTAGCGGCTTAGCCGTTTAATTTAATTTAATTCAACAAACTGATTGACAATTTTTCATTATATAATCATGGATGAATCAACACATTAAATAACTACATGTAATGAGATAATTTTAAACAGTAATTTTTAATTCATCTTTACTCTTATTACCCGGGTTCTCTCCCTTGTTCAATATTTCGTATTCCAGTAGTATCTTTGCATGTACCTTTTTTTTTCTTTGTCATCTGCTATTTTTCTTATCTAGTGAAAATTTATAGGTAGTATTTTAAATTTAAGTTACTTTTGTTTACGGATGTTTCAATTCTCTCTTTTTAATCAAGCAAAACACACTTGTTTTGGGTAACATTCTATCTTAATACCTGTCTGATCTTTGTTATTATACTTATTATTGTTTGTACATGTATTGAATGTTGTCTGTTTGTAGTGTGTAATAAATAAAATATATTAAAAATTATAATATTTATATGTAAAATATAAACATATTCGTGTAAATGAGCTTTTTCTATCGAGTGAGGTTTGCCTACATTGGTAACGTGTAACGGACTTTTTAACTAAACATAATTTTACAAAATTTTGTTTGGTAAAACACATAATACTGTATTTTTTCGTCTAATCGTGAAAACGCTGACGCTTAATCTTTCAACGATTCCATAACAAATGTTGAATCTAGGGCAAAGCACATTTACATTTTAAATTTCGTACAAATCGGATTTCCATTTTTCTCCCCCTCCTATAGCTAGAGCGGATATCGACGAAGCAGCACATATTGCTGATAATGTTTTTTTTTCTACTAGCATCGCTTTTGATTGTTACCCTTACTTATACATATTTAGGGTCCCGTAACTAGAAGGGTAAAAACGAGACCCATCACTGTTCGTCTGTCCGCCTGTCGGTCACCAGGCTGTATGCTGATCATGTCTCGTACAACCAGATAGTTAAACAGCTTGCTGCTATAGTAATGTAACAACAAATGCCTACTTTAAATTAATTATTTATCTCTTAGTTTGACAAATAAACGATGGTCGTGTGTTAAAGCCTCCCTGACTATTAATTATACTACTTCGAAAAAGTGGGTCCAAGACCATGTCCAGTATTTTCGACGATCTCAAATTAAGAGTTAAGGGTGCTCTCAAACAACAGTGTTTTCGCAGTTTTTTTCTCTTTAATTAATAAACGAAACAGGTGGACGCTTGAAATATGCATAGAATATTTAATTTGTTCAACGGTGATGTGAGTCCGTCTCAGGCTTGACGGATTATTGGAGTTGATATGCATAAATTTAGTTGAAATAAGTATATTTTGTTAATCAGGTAGACCAATCCAACTACCAGGCTAGACTAGAAGACATAACTTCCCTTTTATGTGTGACTTCACCGTTGACATTTTACTCAAATGTTATTAAGAGGTCTCTCTTTGGATAATCGTGATGTTCGACTTTACTCGTACCACCTTCTACTGCGCGCGGAGTGGTTTCTTTAGTACCCCCATTTAACTTTCGCTGCTGGTGACGCTCGCAGTGGCAAACTGCATTCTATTACTTCGCTAGCGGTGAACATTAAATGAAACGGGGCTATTAATGACTCCGCTCCGCTCGCAGTGGAAGGCTGGATTAGGAGACAAAAAACTTGTTTACCTACTTATCGTAAGGTGAAATTTTAATGGTTGTTCTCCGCTTAAGGGCATGTTCAGTGTCGTGTTCCCGTTAGGAAAAAGGTAGAAGATTTTTTTTTCTCCCAAAAAAGTATTGTATTTCTATGAAACATCGGCTAATTTGAAAGATCAGCCCCATAGAAAATATTAGATTACATGCCAAGGCCGTTTAAGTGGAAAATGTCTCGGATGACGTGTAACGTACAAACATGTGATCCGAGGCTTTTCCATTTGACGGCCGAGGTGTGTATACTATTTTTCTGCCCAACGGTGCCGGCAGGCGGCAACTTAGTTTAGCGCAGCGGTCAGTAATGTGCCGTTTGCCGGCCGAAGAGCAGAATTTTCCTCTGTTATTTACCTAATTGGAAAACGATACTGAACAAACCCTTACACGGAGTACAATAACATAAATTTCACCTGGTATTTCGCTATATTTTTGTAATCCTTTGGTGTAACGTAACGTATTCAATCGCTAATTGCACGAATCGAATCCTTACAAGCTTAAGATTTGCATAAATGTCTACGTTTGCTTCCATATTTTTGACATGGGGGTTAAATTCACCGGCATATTTTAACTGTAAATTGTTCATATCAGTATTTGCATCTGTGTCCATAGACACGCACTGATTCCGGTGAAATTATGCTTCTGTTGATTGTATGACGGTAAAGTTAATATTGTTGACATTTGTTTTAACCTTAGCAGGTAGGTTAGGTAATTGAACGTATGCGTAGGTTCAGCGACCAATTTAACGTTGAAAACGTGAAAAAGTGACTTTTGACTCGTTTTGACGTATTCACAGTATTTATTTTAATTGAATAAAATTGACTTAGGTTGTTTTCGGCTATGAAGAACATAAGCTTTTTCAGATAATAGAAAATTATGTTTCTTTATAACCTTTCATCGTATTGATTCCTCGTTTCAGTGGCGAGCTATGATTCCGTTTTGATAGATTGCCTTGAAAATAAGAAAATGTCGTTGGTCGTTCGGAAAAATCCAGTCCCGGACCACATAATAAAAATCTTGCGACCCATCTATTTCTATTATACTTTCACAACCTCTCGTATGATTTTCGATATCTTTCAAATATAAGCTTTATATGGCTACGTAGTAGTTCTCAATCCGAATGAGTGGCCAAGTAAAAATTAGGCTCAGAAAGGAACAGTTGATTTCATGTTGGGTCATCCGTCATTAGAGTTTGTGTACTTTCTATAGAATCCCTTATAATAGATACAGGGTTCCCCTGTTGTATGGTTCTGGCAACATTTGTCAAAGGCTTTTCATCTTTGGCTCCATACTACACCTATAAAAGCATTACAAAGGGATACCTGAATCGACAGGGAATAAGTTGACCCTTGTACAGGTTTTGCCGGGTCACCTCTATACAATGGTGAAGGATTTTAACTTATTCAATAATAGTAAGTACAGTTGCCATCACATATATCGGAGCGGCCAGGATGCTCACAAACATCTAAGCACACCTCTATTGTTATGGCGTTAGAGTGCATACTCCGATATTTTTGAGCACCGTGGCTGCTCAGATGTACAGTCAAGTGCAAAAATAAGTATCGAAAGAATCCGCTCATAAATATGTTACTACGTTCTTATTACACAGAATTAGAGTGCACTGGGACATATTTTAGAAAATTTTTGTGTACACCTTATTTTGTGTTTGACTGTATCTGATGGCGAGTGTATTGTACATATAGCAGCGAACACATATTTAACTATTTTAGTATTTGCAAATAATTTTATCATGGTTTCTAAAATACATGTAAAAAAAAATCAAGGATTTCTAAAATACATGTAAAAAAAATCATGTATACTCACGAAACTTTTGGTGCTTATTTTGTTGCTGAGAATTATATGGAAACTTTTGTACGCTTTTTAGCACTGCCAAATTAATTAAATCACAACAAAAAAAGGCAAATTTTCAGTACAGATGGCGCTTTTTTTACGAGCTCGTGCGAAAAATGGTTAATTTTACGTCAGGTCGAAATGTTTGGGTCGAAACGTCGTACGATACACGTGCGAAAACAAAATTCGTAACTTGTGACGATTTTGTACAGTGTACGACCAACAAACTTGTGTTATTATACCTTTGATTGAAAGGCATTCAACTTTGTCGTTTTCTAAGAGATTATGCATTCAATTCGCTCCCCACATTATGCTGGGTGCAGTAAGCGAGAAAAATGACGTTACATTGACATAAGCTCGGCAGAGAGACGTTAAAATCTAAAGGTCTACCGCGAACCACTCGCAGTCGCCCAGTCGCGAATGAAACGCTGCGCTGTAGGGCCATATAGCAAACTGAAAATGCGTATGAGTTTCTCAAATTCCAAATTGAAGAATATATTTTCCTTTTGTATGTCAGACCATTTTGTTTACAGGCACAAAACAGAAATGGCGGCCACGGTTTACCCATGTCGGCGGGCAATGTGATCGGTGCCGAGGTGAACGGCTCCAGGCCAACATTCAAACCGGTGACTGTGCTCGAAGACCTGCAAGCGGTACGGTGCGCAGAGTTCCACCCCAACGGGAAACTGTACGCCGTCGGCTCAAACACCAAAACCCTCAGGATATGCACCTACCCGAAGATAGATGATGTCAAGTAAGTGATTGTTATGCTCCTAACAATATTTTATGCCTAGTCGCCTCAAGCCACAGATCACCAACAGTATATATGATGTGGTATAAACATATAAGACAACTGTAACTCTTCGTTTATAGGTAGGTGCTCCCGTAGCAATTGAATAAAGACCGCTTATTTCAGTCGTGTGGTGACGGCAGTCAGAATACATTTGTCACCACCCCACCTCCTCCTGCGGGTGTCGTAAGAGTCGACTAAGGGATTGAAGTGTCACTGACCACTATTTGATAAAAGATTGATGATGGGCAGCAGCGTCATCATAGTGGACACATTACTGCGATCGGCAATCTGCTTGCCCAGCGTGGCGATTATGGGCATTTACCTCCTAATGCGTTTATACGCATAATTAATAGGAGAGGCCTACGTCCAGCAGTGGACTATCATAGGCTAATGATGATTTCAGTTGCGTCCATAGGTAATCACCACCTGTACTCATTAAATTTATATTGAAAGTATTAATAAAATGTTAATTTTAGCAATCAGCCCGTACCAGTGGGTGTAACATATCAGTTCAACATCCATAGAGCTGCGACCATATATAACATGGACGTCTAACGCCAGCTCAAAAATGCCCCCAAAAGCAATTGTTCAATTGTGCCAAGATGGGCAGGATATAGCGCTTTTCTTAACACCGCACATATTTCGGCGCAACAACTTTGACAAATGTTTATACGAGTAGAATATAGCCAATCAAAACTTTGATTGACCAATCACAACTATTTTTTAATGGCGGTTTAAGTTTTTATAGGTTGATATTGACACTCATTACCGTGATGTTTTATAAAGGGGGTTACTCTTGTCAACTTAAATTCAGGACCGTTTTTGAAAGGCAATTTAATATGGCGTGCGGCTTCTATGTTTTATTTGTTCGTAGCCATAGAGCTATTAAGAGCACACTTCACAAGTAAATTCACTTCGCAATTTATAATGCAGCGTCTGGTGTTAGTGTTAGTCTGGCTGATCAGAGCTGATATTATACGAGGTCTTTATTCCTTTTCCTTTTGCCCAAGCGATGCGAATTAAATTAACTCTCTGTAACGAAGTTTCGTACCGATATTCTGATCACATCATTACGCCGTCCACCACGCCTGAGTGCACTCGATAGCATCCAAATGGCTCGAATCGCGTCCGTTTGCTAAGAGAACGCCCCCGAAGAAATTGAAACCTCGTGTAACTATAAGTGTGGTGATAATGGACCAAACTGATTGCACGGTGTTAAATGTGGTATCTCCCGAGTTTAAGTTTGAAAACATTTCAATTCTAGCAACGCAATTTAAATTCAAGCTTCATTATTAAAGTCTGTAATTTACTTATTGCTGCTTCGTTCCAAGAAAATCCGAGACAACGCAATATGAAACTCAAACTTCGATACCGTGCGGTGAACCTAACAATCTGACAGGGAATGCGTGTAGAAACTGTAGGCATGCTGAAGTTATGAAGATCGGCGTTTGGGGTTATCCCTAAACTTTTGTATGTAGCTATTTAGACTGTAGCTTCATCATCATTACCTAGACAATGTAAAGATGCATTCAGACCAAATGAGCATTCGCTGTTCTATCCCCCACTCTAAAGGTGCGGTTAAACTAAAAGAGCATTCGCTGTTCTAACCTCCCACTCTACGAAATTCGATCGGTACACAAAACGTGATTGGTTGATTTCTTAGAACGGGCGCTAGAACAGCGAATGCTCTTTTGGTTTAAACGCACCTTTAGAAATCAACGAATCACTTTTTGTGTAACGATCGAATTTCGTAGAGTAGGAGGTTAGAATAGTGAATGCTCGTTTGGTCTGAATGCACCTTTACTGACAAATCCATCTAACACGTTTATTTCAGTAAGATGACATTCCAATAAACTTCGTTTATAAAGTTCCGCCCCTGTTTCTTAATAATACTTTTTTACGTATTAATGTTTAACATTCGTTTTTCCTGTTACCTGTACTATTTTGTAGTTTTTTTTATGAGCACTTTTGCGACTGGTATATGATATAACAACAACGTATTAACATTACAAAAGTCTAGAATGAACATAGCGTACGTTTCTAGAGAGTATTATGTTTCAAATCCTGTACATGAAAATGGTCATTTAAATATTAATTAGAGTTCACTACCATAAAAAACACTACTTAAAATTCCTAATCTAGTGACAAAATGTTCTCTCTGTTCTATCATTGGTTTCCTACCAATCAGCGCGGGGAAGTGCCACGTTTTACATTGTAGGACTTGTTGATACAGGTGTACAACTAGCCTCTACTTTTGAGCCTTGACTTAGGCCGGTATCACACCTGGTGAGTTCTTAGTCTTACGTAAGTTGTAGGGACGAAGCTATAGGGCCGTAAATAGTTTAGGTACACTATGTGTAAAAAGTGGCAAACATAAGAAACTGCTTGTTCGCTAGCCAATATTCGATAACATTTGGATCAAAAGTGCGCAACGGACGTCCAATTCTGATATGTGTTTCTATTGTACAAACTTTATATTATGACATAATTCATTTTAAAGCAGAAATAGGTACACACATTATTTAAGTCGAACCCCTACATAGCCAGGGTTGAAAGTAAATTTACTTTCCCAAGGTTTACCGGGAAGGCATAAAGTAAGCTTATTATCATAAAGGGCACACTGAAATGTACCCGCCTTATTTAATCTTTTTAACTATGGCCACATGACTTTAACCCTTGATATATATAAGAGCTAAACAGAAAAGAAAACAAATTCCGTGCTTACTCTTGCGAGTTAACAGTAATTGAATTTCAGTGCATCTCTATCACACCAATATACATAAATAGTCAAAACTAGATACAAAGCGAGCTTCACTCTCATGGTAAGAATACTGAAATAGGTATTTTGTTTTTCGTTATTTACGAGTTTATGAGATTATGGAGATTAGCGGTTGGGATGTCAACTTAATACCCGGGATATGCACGGTATTATGTGATCCGGTGGCGGCATTGTCACATGTTGTGGCAATATTTCCTGATACGAGCCCGTTTAAATATGGATGGTAGTAATTATGAACGTCGCAATTTATAAACAGTTTTATAGGTAGATTGTTAAGGCACACTTCGTTTAAAAATGTAGCACAGTACATACCTATATACATGCTTACTAGGACACTTTCATAAAATCAATTAGTCACACGGAAAGCTCAATTAAGGCTTGTGATGTGGGTACACAAGCGACTATATCGTCGGCTGACAACCAAATATTACTATAAAAACTGTTACTACTCTTAACAACGTCGTATAATGACAGTAATAAATTAGAACTGTGATACGAGCTTTATTTCAAGTAGGTATTTATGACTTCGTCATAGTCAGTTTTGGTTAGCAACCGACGATATACATGCACTACCACCATCAATGAAAACCATTTGTAAAAATACTTCCTTCGCTGGATTTAGAACCCTAAACCTCTAGATTCGTAGGCAGAATCACTACCCACTACGTTACGGAGACTGATAATAATTTATTATTACAATACAATAATTAAAATTTATTTGTTATTGTTTGTAAAAGGACGGTAAGATCAGAAGTTGTCGCGTATTCGTACGAATTTTATCAGTCGTGGCCCTTACGAACACACACACAGTTAATCCAGACACTCAATGGTATGCGAGAGTGCAACTTGCAACTGCAAACGAAATGCATACGTGCGATGAACGACTCTTCGAAGCATCGAGATCGTGGAATCTATAGAACAATCGATAGAACGGATTCGCGATAAAAGTTCTATAAATAGGACTCTAGCAATCAGTTGTAAGACAGCGGTTTCAAAAAGATTCGATAATTCAGTACATAGACATATAAATTGATAGACCGAGTCTATATTATCTGTGGGTGACGCCGGCAATGCCTGTCAACGATGTTTGTTTGGGTATACTAGTGCACCTAAACCGCAAATAGTAAAAGTGATTAAAATAAAGCTTTTCATGTATATTTCTGTTCGATAAGTGCACGGAATGTGATAAAAGTGATGACTTGTGTGGTTCCAGGGTGTAAAAACCGCCAGGGTTACCTGAATGAACAAAATAAAGACATTACGTTTCACCGGTAATTTAGTTTTGACTTGAATTTTAAGATTTCGAACCTTATTAAGGTAAAAGTAACTGAAAATCTTATTCAATATTTGTTGCCGGATACATGTGTGTAGTTTTGTGAATTAACCATTCGTATTTGCATTCATAATGTAATTATAAATAGTGGGATTCAAATATTTGTATCTCATAGTGTTGCACTTAAGAGACCGATCGTGATATCGATAAATGTATTGATAGCCAACTCAGAAAATGAATCGATGTTTTTAATTTCGAACAGGTTTCCACAGGACATTGAACAAAGGCTATTATGGGTCAAAGATATCAAAAAGGCAGATGACTGGTGCCCTAAAAGTATTCAAAAATATGCTCCGCACATTTAAAGCTGTTGTTTCAGGCAAGGGTACGCGCATAAATGATTACATTCTGACGTAGTACCCACCATATTTGGTAATCATCCAATGTCATGGCAACCAGAAAGTAAATTAAGTTTAGTTTAATAATGACACTCATGTGATACTTGTGTCGACTGATTAATTATACAGAAGCCATCATACGAAAATTGTTAGGTATGCTTTAAGGGATGATAAGTTCCATAAAACATGTTATAATGAGGATTTTCTGAAATGCCGTTCACCAGGGCGGCAGCACTGAGGCGTCAGGTCCAGAAACTTGTCTAAATTCTCAGAGCACCAATAGTTTCGTGTTTAAATGATTTGTACGTGTTAATAAAATTATGTAAAAAAATAAAATGACCTTCTAGTTAGTTTTTCTTTGAGGCTAGATAATTGTGTTTCTTAGCGGGACCTTACCGCTACGTTTTAGACAGAACACTTCTTATGACATTTTAATAAAGAAAATATTTCAATAATTTTGTGTTTTTATTTTTATCCTAAAAAATAGATTTAGAAATCATGACATATCAAGGATCGCAGAAGATCGTGATTCTGAGTAAGAAATAAGGTTTATTCCTACTGTATTCGCTACCTAATTTGGTAAAAATATTATTATTGCCGATAAAAGCATACGATGAAGACTGGACAACACTAATAGTAATGACATTTTATCTAGTCAGGTTGGTAACATTGTTCAAGAAAATGGAGTCGTTGATATAATTCAAGACCAAGGAGAGCTACCTTATTTGTCTCTTTTTCCTTATGGAATACATCTTGAGATGGTAAAGGATGACAATAGTTTGTTCAGGTATGTCTTAATACACGGAATCTTCCCTATATTTAATCTGTGATTCAGTAGGTATCGTTACCTCTTGATCAAAAGATTTATTGTTAAGTGAAAAGTTAGTGCAACAAGTTAATTACTCGTATGTTTGGGCCGTTTTCGTTTTTATCGAAAGTGGTCTCTTCATCTCATCGTGTGTCCGGTTTGGAAATGTATAAAATTATTTTTTTATAGAAAAAACGTGTCCGGCCAACATTTATTTTACATAATTAAAATGTAACAATATGTCAATTCACTTGCCATCCTTATTCTTGACAGACTGGTATAATTTAATATTTCTCTTTGCTAAAAACACCATTCTGTCATGATTTTCTCCGAAAACCATATAGAACATTTTGAATCACTATCAAGTTTTAGCAACATATGTTATACTATTACAAATTTATATATTTTCCATAGTTAAACAATAAAAAGATATCATGTGATGGATGACGTTGAAAAAGGAGAACTTCCCATTCCGTTGATGTTGTGCTGCTTTGTCTATCATCGAACTCATGGTAAGAGAACTGAGTCTTAGCGACTGGTTAGCCGCTAAACCGGCGGCTGCGTTCCGGTCGTACCCTGCCCGCATTCCTACCACCCTTAAAAGCCTAATATACCCCTGTTCTGCGGCGGCATATTTTATTCAAACCCGTCAACGCCGCGCTAAACATATAAACTCACAATTTTATTCAGCGAGGGAGCTTTTGGGACAGATAATGATAATCGGCGGTGAATACCCTCGCATTTGGCTACACATTCTGGGGAAATATTTGTCCTTAACGTGACAGGTGGAATAGGATTTCTCCTACGAATACCTACTCAAGGTTTCGCGAGTAGTTTCCTTGCAAGTTTTGTCAATAATCTTCGTTTAACGGCAAAGAGTGAAAACGCTATTCAATTTTGCACAGGATTGACGAGAATGATTTGATACAGCGATGGTAAGGGGATTGGTTGGAGTAAAAATATCATTGATTTGTATGATTTAAAAACGGATGCACGTATTTTAATACTAATAATATTTAATGGAATGATGCGGATGGGATCCGCATCATTCCATTAAATATCGACCGAACGGATGCGGATCCGCAGACCAGGAACCCTGTAAAGTGTTCGAAACGTCGGAATGAAGTTAAAATTAGTTAATATACGCGAGTTTATCCGTTTTCATAGTTTTATTTCATGACTAATAATATTATTCCCGACATTCTATATGGCGATATTTTAGGATTACTTCGGCTCTTTCATTTATAAGAGCGTCTTGTATGACGTATCGTTTTCATACAGAATTAAAAAATAATGTTATATCGTAAATCTCCCAACCTGTTCAATAATACATATATTATATATTGTAATCTGTAAAGTGGTGTTATCGCCCGCTTTCTACACATTCCCTTCTTCCGAACGAGGGGGAAATAATCCAACCAACCGACCGGATTGAAGGTTCCTGTTCTACATATTCCTTTCCTATATATTTTAATTGAATTACAAGATTCGTAAACTGACTAAATACTAAAACGTAAAATTTTTCGTCGGGAAGACTGTCATGTAGGGAAAATACTCAGGTATTTTTATACTTGCTACGTTGCACAGAGGTTCTTTGTGTATGGTGTGCTTCGATCATTATTTTGTTCTACTCGTATCTCATACTCATAACGGCCTAAGTAAACGCAAGAGTAAGACCTAAGGCCGGATGTAGATTGTAGACTGTATTACTCGATAGGACGCTCTTACCCACTTTGACCTTACCCAAATTATAGCATAGCCCACAGGCTACAAGTTTGCTACTGGCCCAAGTTTCTGTGTTTAGGTATTACAAGGGTAGCGAGCGAAATTATTTACAAAATAATAAACTGCTCTCGCTCGGCAGACAAATGGCCGATTTATTAATTTCCGGATGAAATCGCAACTGCCTGGCACAGGAAATAAAGGCATTTAAGAGTGGTTTACCACAGATAAAACTTGGTTTGCGCTCTCACTTTTATAACTGTGCTATGCAATATCGTATTTTAGATTTATGTGTGTGATTTTTTGTTTCGTAAATATACTAACACGTCATAAAACAAAATATTTCAAACATGTTGATTTAGTTCTTCTTTTTTGAGGGGTTGTACTAGTTGAACTTTGTTTTCGCTATTATAATTAGAATCGATATTGAGGTTTTCTGATCGAAAAATACAAATATCTAACATTGTTGTTTGGTACGATACACCAAAACTGGTAAGGAGACAGATAGACGACGTTCTAACGTATAATATCTAATTTGTGTAATTCGGATCCTAAAAGCATGACTGACTATAATAATATCCGAAGTATCCGAAGCAGACCTGAAATGTCTGTTCAACAATTTTCCAAGCTACTTCTTTCTTTATAAGTATTTGGCTCTTACGCTTCCGAGATTTCACAGTACCTTATAAATATCACATTAAATTCATGTATGTATGCATAAACGTGGTTCATTGTTCTTTAAATTAAACTACTGCGCTCCGGGCTGAATTAATTCAGATGGCGTATTTTGCATATGATTGCCGACCCAGCGACTCAGCCGTGGCCCAGCTCACCTTCCGTCCCTGTCTCTAAAGGACAAATCTGAGACGTTTTCTCGTCGCCAGCGAGGCAATCCCCCTTACAAATAACCTTATGAAATACACATTCGCCTTTACGCCGCTGCCCTACAAGCGTTTACGCGAAATTAAACAGTAACTCGGATAAAAGGACCCACAAAAATGTCAATATACAGAGCAACCTTCACCTTAACTCACAGAAATATTAAATTCGTGCGGTCTTTCAGTAGATGGCCCACTTGTTTGTCGACAGAGCTGTTAATATCAATGGGTTCCCTTATTGAATAAATGTATTTGCTTAGTGGAAATTCGACTTATTGGCAATGCGGCACTACTTTTTTTCTAATCGGGCTATACTCATGTTTAGGGTAGGTTCTATACCGAATATATAGGTAACAAAACCTTTTGATTATAATATATTAACCATGCTGATAATGCTAAGGTGGTTCGATTTCACTACGCATATACGCACTACATAAATAGAAAATAATCCATATGCATACTCATAAGGAGAGGCCCACGTCCAGCAGTGGACTGCGTGAGGCTGATGATGTGTTTGAAATATAAACACTTTGTTTAATTTAATACAGGAATTGCTTCTTACGTTTCAAAAATGTCACGGGATTAAAGTGTTTTTTTTTTCATCTTATAAAACTATAAATTTGCTATAGATACCTTGCCATTAATTCACTATGCCATTAAGGAAACATTGTCCTTTTAACCTTAAAATTGACCTCACTCGTTAATATTTTTTGCCTGCTGGCACTGCAACCTTCATCATCATTATCATCATCATATCAGCCGAAAGACGTCCACTGCTGAACATAGGCCACCCCCAAAGATTGCCACAATGACCGGTCCTGCGCCACCCGCATCCAGCGGACTCCTGAGACCTTCACCAGGTCATCGGTCCACCTTGGGGGCCTACCCACGCAACCTTATCGATGATAAATTTGCACGTAATGTAATGACGAATGCGATCTTTTCTCGAATAAAATTGTTTCATCTTCATTTTACCAGGTAATTGTATTTGATAATGATTATACAATTGCAACATAATTTTTTTGCCATTTACGGAAAAAGTGCCACTTTTTCGCTTGCCATAAGAGCACTTAGACGTTTAATTCATATAGAGTTAGAATCTAATTCCGTCCTTATTGTAAACTCAAATTTAAACTAACGCGAGGCAGGAGCTTATAACACTAGTAGGTAGTCTACCTACAGCCACGAGAATATCAACACGCTGGAAACGTCAGGACAAGCAGTGGCTTCAAATGTACGCTCTCAAGTGACGATTTCATTTAAATTTGTAGTAAAAATCGTGAGGTTTTAGTGAAGTGTTTACATTCTTTCAGTCATCGCTGTGTCTGCTTTGTAATTTATCAACATTATGGTGTATGATTTTGTCTGCATTTGCAACATCTTTTTCTAAAAAATAGAAAATCTGGATAGATGTGTTATACTGGCTATACTATGAATATCATCATCATCATCATCATCATCATCATATCAGCCGAAAGACGTCCACTGATGAACATAGGCCTTCTCCAAAGATTGCCACAATGACCGGTCCTGCGCCACCCGTTTTATTATATATTGCAACTAATACAAGGATTTCTTTGAATTAAAAATAAATAACGATTTTACCAATGGCGGGTGGGATTTGAACGCACGTCCTCATTTCGCGGCTGATGCCGAAACCACTCGGCCACTCTAGTTTAGCGGACACCGGTCGAATTTCTCGAATATCTGTATGTAATCTTATACAAGGCAAGGCGCCTTTGACAATACTCTAAAGTAATTCTAATTAGTTTTGTTAATATTTCGAATAACAATACTAATAGCTATGTTATATTATATATAGCAAAGTTCCATGTATGCGTACTAGTACCTAATGCTTTATTGCCAATAAAAGTAAGGCTAAAACGTTTGTTTTCTTACTGGCTCCACTTGCAACTTTAGTAACATTTTTTTTGTAAATGTCTATAATCAACAGCGCAATCCTGAAGAACAAAACTAATACATAAACGAATCAACAATATTCAGTCAAGAACTGCGACAAAGCAACTAATACGTAGTGGAAATAAAAACAAACAATAGTTTACACGTTACACACATGTGTGGTTGTGACCGTATTTCCTTAGAGTTTCTTCAATTTAGCCTTATAACGCTTGCTGAAGTTTTCCCATCCAATATTGATATTTCTTTGCTATTACGAGTAGCTTATTATCTGATTGACAAGAGCATAAATAAATCTATTAAAATTGATTCTAGTTAATATTAATGAAAACAACTGTTACTAGTAATCAGTAACAGAACATGAGTATTTATTAGGTATGTCTTAAAGTTTTTGCTAAGTAACTATTTAATTAATTAATGCGTCGATTTTCTTTTTTACAATTTTTACATAACGTTTCATATCATTAACACGCGCAAAGTCCATATAACCACTGTCATTTCATATCTCAAAACTTTTGACTATAAAGTGTGTTGTAATATCACAGTTTTCTTTTTATTGGCTGAAACCTTCAGCGGCCAACGCTATTGTTCCTTTTATTTTTTCCTTTCCATAAAATCTTATACAAAAGCGTGTTTTGCATCCTAGCTATCTCGTCTATAAAAATGGGAGCTGACAGGAAAGCGATATCTAAATGGACGCTTCAATACAATGCGAACGTAAGGTTTCGACATTTAACAAATGGTAAGGGCTACTTTGTTCTTATTCGTTAAAGCCAAAAAAGCCCATGTCAATTTAGTACCCTTACAAATTTACGACATTTTGGCCTAGACTTGGTCGTTGGCATTCGCGTCTCGTACGCTGCGGCTCCTAGGTCAAATTATAAAATATTTATGGAATTGTGAGCCTTATAACAGTTACACGTTCAAAGTAGAAAAGGATATTACATTGATGGTGTTTCGAATGGTCAACTGGGAACAAGGGGAAGGTGATGACCAGAATCCTAACGTTTATAAGCAGGTAGTTATGTATCTATTATTGTTCACATGTTTCGTACAAACGTTTTTAATTACCGCACTGCATAGTTACAAGCGTACCCATAGTGGCAACATTATCAAGAATAAATTGAGAACAAATATTGATCTGATAAGAATATACCTCCATCGGTAAGGGCTCCTATAATTCGCTATCTACCTCTACAATATGGCATAGCATTGCTCGGATTTTAGAGTCTGGCAATGTTTTAATTGAGCACTTTCGAAAATGTATGTCGGTCAGTGCAGGAGATATCTACAATATATATTTAATGCCTCGTGGATCACATATTGCTGATGGTGATGTTCTACCCTTTATTGATGTACATACAGCATCACGCCCGAACCGACGCGTTGATTAAAGCTTTCATGTTGTTTTAAGAGCTAAGGGAATCGATATTCTCAATAAACCCATATAAAATAAATATACGGTACGCATGGCAGTGATCGAGTGACCTAAAAGGTTGTTAAAACTGTATGTTAAAATATATTGTGCAGACAATGCTATGAAAAGCAATTAAGAATGTTCTCTTCAAAGAAAAAAGTAAGTTCCATAACATGTACGACCGCGAGTCGCGTCTCTACTCTACCCCTTTTCTCATATGACAGTAGTTAACATTGGCGACGCGCGTTTCCCTTGACCTTTCGCGGTCGCGACACTGTCTTTGGGGTTCCGTAAAAGAATCAGCTGGACCCTATTACTATGACTGTCTGTCTTTCTTGATTTATGTGGCATTTCATCAACTGTAATAGAAAAACGGTTTCTGTATGCTCATTGCTCATTGTTCAGTTCTTCAATGCATATTCATCGCTGTACTATAACTATAAATTATCTTGGGTGCAAAACAATGTAATTATGATAACGAAGGCTTCGCATATTTTATTAAAATAGGTATACTGCTTAGTAATAGACTGGATATTATTTTTGCAGTATCACACAACTAAATTTAAATAAGTAGAGGAAGCATTTTATAAAAAAAAGTTTAGTTTTGATCTCTCGTTTGCGTGAACGCGTTCCAACTGCCACTTGGCCGGTTGTTTTTATTGTTTCCCGAGACATACTTTAGTGTAATTTTAACTATACAAGTAAACTGCTTTCGCTTTTCTCTCTGAGATTGAGCGCTTAATGCTCCGTTGACGTACGCCGGCTATAGCTGAGCAGAGTCATATCTACATACAGGGCATATAGTCTCATAGGACCTCTTGTGTAAGAATGGATATGCAGTTTATCGTTGCGGTGACTAATGCTGCGAGCTCGTCCATAAAGGCGTATGTACATCCCCAGTCTATGACACTTGTGTTTAAAAGTATAGTTCGCGAACAGGACGTCGACCTAAGCAAACTAGTGCACTGCGCTATTGTTCCATAATTGTGATACGGGCCTGGCTTCGTTCACTGACAACTTTCGAACTAATCCTTTGTGCACTTCGAAATAAGCGCTGCATTTGTCCCAGGTTTGTTTTATCTATGGGTTAATGAAGAGGTATTCATGAAACGAAGAAAGCCGGTATGAATTTAAATGGAGTCTGGCATACACATTTTCATGATATTTCTGGTTTGATAAATATTTAAATGACACTCTTAAGCTGTAATTCACAACCCAGCAGTAAGTATTTAGATTCATCGCCTGGGGTGAACCGTCAGTATACCTAAGTGTTATCGCAGATCAGTTATAATGCTTCGTGCAAACTTTGAAGAAAACGAGGCAGCCTTTTTAAAATGATTTATTTTGCGAATTTTAAAGAAACATCTTTTGCCATAAAGAGCTCTGCAATGTTATACAGGATGTAATATAAATTGGTGATTCGTTGCGGGGTTCATTAAGAATCGTGCTCTGATTTTGGTAAAAGAAGAGAAAACAGTTAAATACATAAATAAAGGCCAATTCAAAGCCAGACAGTTGTGGGATACAATAGAACCACGGGAGAACTAACGGGTTGACTTAGTAATTAGATGTATATTTCAAAACATATAAATAAAGGTAAAAGCTATTTGTAATCATTAATTAGACAAACATGCAGGGTGTCCCATAAATAATGGATCACCTTGACAGCCAAGGTAGGTCGACTCAAGAGGTACCTAACCAACATAACATGACCTCAGTAAAAGTTGGACGGTTTTCGAAGTTTTGCCAATTTTACGTTTTTTCGAACCTGCCCTCTTTTTTACACTTTAAGTGCTATAACTTGCTTGATTAGTTTTTGTGCTATTAAGTTTTCATCGTTACTCTATCAGAAATAGTTAAATTTTATAACACAAGTGATATTTTAATTAAAAACTTATGTCAAATGCGAAAGAAACTCTATTAATTTGAAAAAAATAATGAGCAATAACAATTATTTGGCTTTTAGTCGTATGCCATGAAAAAATACTAGACGAAATAATTGTTATTGCTCACAAAGGTGCGTTTAAACAAAAAGAGCATTCGCTGTTCTAGCGCCCGTTCTACGAAATCAACCAATCACGTTTTGTGTACCGATCGAATTTCGTAGAGTGATAGGTTAGAACAGCAAATGCTCTTTTAGTTTGAACGCACCTTTATTGTTTTGCAAATTAATAGAGCTTCTTTCGCATTCAACATAAGTTTTTTAATAAAATATCATTTGTTTTATAAAATTTAACTATTTCTGATAAAGTTATGAAGAAAAATTAATAGCACAATAGCTATTCAAGCAAATTATAGTAACGTGTAAAAAAGAGGGCAAATTTGAAAAAAACGTAAAATTGGCAATATCTCAAAAACCGTCCAACTTTTACTAACGACATGATATGTTGGTTAGGTACCTCTTGGGTCGACCTACCTCGGGTGTCAGGGTGATCCGTTATTTATGGGACACCCTGTATGTTATTACGTATATTAGACATTATATGTACAAAACCAAATTATCACGCCATATGAAGTCCCCACCTCCTATTTGTGGTGCTTGCTTAAACCCTCTTTGCTTAAACGGTGTCCTTAAGTAAATTCTCATTACTTTAAGCCAATCCGTTATGTCAAAATGAGAAGTAGTAAGAGATTATTTTCATTCTTCGATTTGATTACAACGTGACTTTAACATATTTATCGAGTGGTTAGAAACCTTTTTTTCCTTCCTGTGAATAGAAAAAAAAAATTATGTAACATCTGTATGATGAAATTCAAGTTGGCAGTTAAATATTTACTTCAGAGAATCCTCCCGTCTCGTTCATACACTTTTTGCTTGCATTTTATCGGATCCTGGGCTTGGCTTTCAGGGCATTTCCCAAGTCTTTTCCGTATATATTTTTTTGTATTCACTAGTATCCAAAAGCGACTACCGTCTAGCCTTACCTCGATTCAGATCGGAAGGAAACCTGATCTTGTTTGGATAAGGCTGGATTTTCAACGTTTTTCCTAGCGTTTCGTGCCGCTGACTCATTAGTAGAAGTTGCTATTTAGGGCTTCCATATTCCGATTTTAGTTAAAGTATTAATGTCGACCCCCTTTTGACGGCACATCGGCATTAGCAGGTAGACAAAAATCTGTCAACGATATAAAGCTACGAATAAGTCATTTCATTGGCTTGGATGTCGGCCGTCAAAGGCATATCTTTCACATCTGTCACCCATAGAAGTTTTTAATAAGCTTCTATCAACCGGCTTAAGCCGATCGCACGTCGACGTATCGGGTGCCGCCCTAAACCGTAATTTACAAAATCAGATCCAGATTTAATTAATTTCTAGATTATAAGCTGCCTAACAATGCAGCATTGTTGTGACGCGTGTTAAACGAACTTTAGTAACTCTAATATTCAAGTACCACAGACGACACTAACCTACACGAACTCGATGCCGCCGCCGAAATGCTTGACACGTCGGGACTTTGCCCTTTTATAAGGGCAAGTTGCCTTGCAAAGGACGTTTTTAGACATGGCAGTAAATAATGATTTCTTACAACTGTTCAGAAAACGTACCTATACGACATATCTGATATCTGATGATAACCGGCAATTGCGTAGTCACAATATATGTGACCCTTTAGGGTCCTTTTTAGGGTTCCGTAGCCAAAATGGCAAAAACGGAACCCTTATAGATTCGTCATGTCCGTCTGTCCGTCTGTCCGTCTGTCCGTCTGTCACAGCCGATTTACTCGGAAACTATAAATGCTACAGTAACGAAACTTAGTAAGGATATGTGTTGTATGAACCGCTACAGGATTATGATACTAGATTGTAAAAAAAACCATTGGGGTGGGGGCCCTCCATACATGTAACTGAGGGATAGAATTTTTTTTTTAGTTGTATATAATCGTGTGGGGTATTAATAGAAAGGTCTTTGAAAATGATATGAAGGTTTATACATCTCATTTTTATTTAAGCAAATCGTTTTCGAGATATCAGCTCTCAAAGTCTGAAAAATGTGTCCCCCCCCCTCTATTTTTTAA
Source organism: Thaumatotibia leucotreta (assembly GCA_025490895.1). Taxonomy (NCBI): domain Eukaryota; kingdom Metazoa; phylum Arthropoda; class Insecta; order Lepidoptera; family Tortricidae; genus Thaumatotibia; species Thaumatotibia leucotreta. Next base: position 449,669 of record JALPQI010030245.1, on the reverse strand, counting down.
ACGACGCGATTTAAAATTTAAAAAAAAAATATGTTATGCACATTAATAAACTCTATCAACGATTTTTGGTTTGATTAAATTATCTCCTATAGTTTTTGAGGTAGGATGATTTAACTGTATTTTTTTAATAATACATTGATAATGGTACGGAACCCTTCGCGCGCGAGTCCGACTCGCACTTGGCCGGTTTTTCATTAAGAGTACATTACTATAGAGGACGGGAAACGAAGGGTTACAGGCCAAGTAGATATATCTGGCCGAAGGAACTGAGGCCAGATAGGGATACGCGGCCTGTAACCCTGTCTCTCGCCGAGATTTGTATAGTGCTTTTCTCAAACTTGCCATGAAATAACACGAACTGATTTCGCCGAACCATACTATTTAATTTGTAAATAAACCAATAGTACAGTATCGTAAAACATTTAAAAAAACATTTGCGCCTATTTTTTTTTAAATCTGTTTGAGGTATTCTTTTTACTGGTGGTATAGACATTAGTTCTAAGGTTATTTTTTTTTTCTGTGGCTCAATGTCAAGACCTAGTGTCACAATTTGACGTTTCAAAACAAAAGACAGTTTGTTTGCAGTCCTAGGTGTGAAATAAATACATGAAATCTCTTTACATATCATCTTAGCACATGACACCGGATATATACGTTTGTTAAGGACCGTATCTAAATGTAAGTAGACAACTTTAGGGCCCTATAAATACGTATACTCAACTTTATATGACAAAAACTGTTCAGAATATTATGAACCATATGAATGGGTATGATTTAAGGTCAAACAATATGTCATTCCGTTAAAATCAATGAAATGGATCTGATTAACTTAGAGACACGGAAAATAATTTTGGACGACTGGTGTAAAATTAAGGGCAAAACAATAAGGAAGCTCGTTAAAAAGTATAAGTTCACTTCTGCAGGCATATACAAACCGATAAATAAGTTCGCCAACACTTTAACTTTAGAATATCTGCCCAAGCGTGGAAGAAAACAGGGACCATGGGACCCAGCGTTGCATAAGTAAGTAGTACGAATATTTTTACAAAATCCAACTCTTTCTGTCCAATGCTACCAAAAAAGCGAAAACTCCGTCTACTATGATACAAAAAATTAAAAAGAGACGTAATCTAAAGACATATAAAAACAGAAACAACCTAAAAGAGATGAAAAAAAGTCGTATCAGTTAGAAAACGGACAAGTAAACTGTATGATCATGTGCTGACTAAGAAAAAGCAATGTATTATCATGGACGACGAAATGTACTGCAAACTAGATTTATAAACGACCCCTGGACCTTAGTATTGTACCATGCCCGCTGGAAAAATTCTCTCTAAACAAGATACAGCCATCAGTGTTGAAAAAATGGGTAAGTAATACTCGTATGGCAAGCAATTTGTCAACGTAGCATGCGTTTCATTTTTTTTTCACCACAGGCAGTTTAAACGCTGAAGTATACCAAGAAGAGTATTTAAAAAATAAGACTGCTGCCTCTCATTAAAAAGCATAGGATGCCTACTTTGTTTTGGCCTGATTTGGCGTCATGCTATTACTCGAAAGCCACCCTTGAATGGCATAAAACAAACAAGGTTGATATAGTCGAAAAAGACATGAATCCCTCCAAGTGCCCTGAAGTACCCCCAATGGAAAGGTACTTGGCTTTTATGAAGCGGCAGCTTCAAAAAATGCCAGAGCTGCAACATCAGCCGACGACTTAAAAAAAAAGTGAAACAGGGTGTCAGGAAATATAGCAAATGTTGTCGTCCAAAATCGAATGAAGGACATCCAGATGAATGTAAGATTGACGGCTAAATAGGGGTCCTACGGCAGTCTCTTTAGAACGTAGTTCTAGAAAAAGTGTTATATTTTAATTTATTTTTTGTTTTATTTCAAAATATTACTTAATATTAAAGTTGTGTCACTTTTATCTTGTCTACTTATAATTCGATACGGTCCTTAGTCGTATACCTCGAAATCATAAAATCCTTGTAGCTTTTCACATTTTCGCGTTTCGCCGCGATCTCAAAATTTCTTAACAGTTTTTTTTCTAGTAGAATTATTTCTGGTAGCCAATTACAATGGTGTATAAAATTCTTAACATATTTACTTTCTTGCCTTTTTTCATTGTAATCGCTTTTCACCTCAATAGATATTTGCTTGTAACGCGTTATTACATATCGCGCAGAACCAAAGTAAAAGATATAGGTCTCCGGATCGCAGAAACTTAAGTGGCAGTGGGCGGCGTAGAACCGATGGCCGTTGGAGCGGAAAGGTTCTCGAGTGGCGGCCACGTATCGGAAGGCGCAGCGTGGAGTGCTGACCTGGTGAAGGTCGCAGGAGTCCGCTGGATGCGGGTCGCGCAGGACCGGTCATTGTGGCAATCTTTGGGGGGGCCTATATTCAGCAGTGGGTCTTTTGGCTGATATGATGATGATGATGATATCGCGATATTTCCTTCCTATTCGTCTGTAATTTAGTTTGGTATATATATTATGCATTTCGCGAAGATGGAAGCTGAACCTGGGTCCACTTATAGTCAGCGGGGCAATTTTTTATTTATTTATTTATTTTCCACACTTACATCTATCTTTACAGGTATTTATTAAACCTAAGACAATAGCGTAACTTAATATAATTTTTAAATGAATCAAGTTCACACGGAGGGAACATTTCTGTATTATTGTATTAATTTGCTACTGTTGCAAACATCTATTGAAAATAAATGCGGCTAACTAAATAGGCTATTGATAATACATGCTACATCAAAATTAGCTACTACGTAGGTTGCCCTGAAAGTTTCGGGAATCGGAAAAAATACGCATTTTAATGAAATAAAAGTACTTTTATTGTTTTTCAAAGTATTCTCCTTTGTGTTTAATACACTTTTTCATTCTCTGAAACCAGTTTTTAAAACAGTTATTGAAGTCTGAAGTGGGGGTTGACAAAATGGCCATTTTATAAGCGTCGACTGCTTCTTCCGCGGTCTGAAAACGCTGACCACGCAACCGATTCTTTATTTTCGGGAAAGTAAAAAAATCGTTGGGACTTAGGTCGGGGCTGTACGGAGGATGGTCCAGTAATTCGACGTTTTCGCCCTTCAGATAGTCGTCTGTTTTCTGAGCGGTGTGAGGGCTGGCATTATCATGGTGTAGTATAATACGGCGGTTAGGGTTAGTTTTTCGCAGTTCAGCAAAAACAATCGGTAAACAAACGCCTATATACCAATCGGCATTGACAGTTCTTCGATCTTCAAGAGCGATAGTCGCCACGTGACCCGATTTGGAGACAAACGTGGCTACCATTTTTTTGATCGTGCTGCGAGAACGAACAACTTTCGTCGGCTTCGGTTCGTCTTCGTAAACCCAAACTCGAGATTGGTTTTTCGATTCAGGCTCATATGTGTAAATCCATGATTCGTCATCTGACACAATACTAAAAACGGCATTTGAGCTTCCTCCATTAAATCTTTTTAAAGTTTTGCGGCACCAATTGACACGTACCGTTTTCTGGTCGTCAGATAACAAGTGAGGAATCCACCGGGAAAATAACTTCCGCACGCCCAACTCTTGTTGTAAAATAACTTGTACCTGACTCATTCCAATGCCTAAAATCTCCTGAATCTCCCGATATGTAACATGCCTATCTTCCTTTATCAGTTGGCGAACAACATCGATGTTTTGATCGGTAACGGCCGTTTTCGGTCGACCCTCACGTACGTCATCCGCAAGAGACACACGGCCACGTTGGAATTCCGAATACCACCTGTATATGGTCGTCTTTGAAGGTGCTTCACTACTAAAAGCAAAAGTTAATCGGTCTCCACATTGTTGTTGTGTTAATCCACTTTTAAAGTCATAATAAATCATTGCTCTAAAACTTTCGCGGGACAGCTCCATTTTCACCAGCGACTCAACGACTTTAAAAAACAATTGAAAATCGGACATTGTTTTTTTTTTCTAAGTGGCCAGTGTTTTCGAACAATGAGACTATGCTTGTAAGAAAGAGGTATAACACATGTCAAATATACGTTCCTAAGTATTAAATTCCCGAAATTTTCAGGGCATCCTACGTATTGTTAAAATCTATTAAAAATATATGCGAGTAACAAAATATACCACCGATATTTCATGCTACAAAAAAATACGCTATCGCGGCGAAACGCGAATAGGTGAAAAGCTACAAGAATTTTGTGATTTCGAGGTATACGACTAACAAACGGATATATAGTATTTCCGGGTTTAATTTAAAGTAAGTAACATCAACATTCCGTAGCAAGTTTGAGAAAAGTAATTTTATATCGATGCGTTTGTTGTCCAAAAATATCACCTTCGCAGCGTAGTATATACTTATGATGCATAACCCCTCGTCTGTGGTCTGTCAAAAATGTACTACTGCAAAATAAACCTTGAAAAGGAAATTCTAATTTTCAATTACATTGGTGACAGACGAACTTTCGGGTCGTCTCCACAGTTGAGGGGATAGATATGACTGCATAGAAACTCTTTAATTTTGTTCCTTCATTACAAATTAACCCTAATCATATTTTTAACACTGAAAATAGCCTAATTACTCTGGAAGTCAAACTCATAATTAAAATAGAAATTTGTGTCAGTTGCATCCGAGGCTTCGGTCTCCTGGCTACGCTCCGCGAAATATAAGTAAGCTAAATGTCCTAGAGTCTACTCCCAAGTTTTATTTATTTAAATCACAATCGAAACCTTCGTAGCATTTCTATTCAGTGTCTAGAAAACACAGGACTCCCAAAAAATTATGAAATTTCCGTTGCCAGTGAGGTTAATGGTTGCAGAAAAGCCTCTGTCTAGTTTATTGGAAGGAATTGGTAAATTGGTATAGGAAGTAAAGTTAGAGTTATTTGAATTTTAGACGTATTCAATAATGTGCATTCGCAATAAAAAATCGACAAAATACGTAAAATCCATTAATATTAAGGCATTTTAAGAATACGGCACTTCAAGCCCCAAAGCCTTATATAATATCAAACTCAAAAATAATACGAGTATTATACATATGACCTGATTTCACATTGCGCGATTCCTGGAACATGATAGGTACATATTACGATATTTGACCGAAACGAACTGAAATCAACGATCAGTCGATTGGCCCCAAACATTTATTATCATTTTATTGTAATAGCCAACAACTGAATAGCCAAGGCTTGCCCTAATAACTTTGCCACAATATAATAGTTCCATAAGTCTGTTGTAAATAGATATTGTTTGGATAAGACGTTTCTAGCAAAAGTTAGGCAAAGTTATAGTTAGCTCCTCCCAACTGTAATATATCGAAAGCCAATATAACTTGTGAGATTTTCCGTGATACAGCGCAGAGAGCCTTCAGCGTAGTGTAATGCAAATATAGCACTCTGACCTCATCATCATCATCATCATCATATTCATCATCATTTTCAGTCTCGCTCAGTCCACTGCTAGACGTACGCCTCTCCTATTAACTATGCGTGTAGACGTATTAGGATGTAAATGCCCATAATCGCTACGCCGGGCAAGCGGGTTGGCGTTCGCAGTAGTGTGTATACTATGATGATGCTGCTGCCAATCATCAATGTTGTATCAACGAATAGTGAGTGGGTGGTGAGTTCAATTATTTAGTCGACTCTTACCGCACCCACGGGTAGAGTCAGGGTAGTGACAAATGTATTCTTACTGCCGTCCACGCGGCATGCCTGACCTGACCACATTCAAATCGGCAGATTAATTTTCCCACCTAAATGCCTGCCTCTACACACACATTTTATACTTACAGATTTTAGGGAAAATATATTCCCTGGAAATATTTATAATACTGTCATAATTAAATTCAGCAAGGCAAGCTATTTCAGAAATTAAATATGATGATTCCGAGAAAATATGATGAGTATGGATTATTTACTGTACACTATTGGGCGCAGTACCGTTTGTAGGTTAAAAATGTACGAAATATTTTGGACTCTCTGTATACATCTTAATCTGTAGCCACTAATTTTATTAATCCACACACATAGGAGATGATTTATTGAATAGAAAGATACTTTTCTCTCCATAAAATATATACCTAATGTAAGCTATTTAGTAAAAACGTTCCACTTTGCCGCTTACCATTAGGACGGAATTAGCTTGTACTTCTACACGAATTAATATCAAAGCCACAATTGTCAATTGTGAAGTAAATAATATCAAGCGACAAAGTGAGACGTTTTTATTAAATCATTCATCAAATTCAGAAATCACGTTAAAATCCACCATATATTTCATAAATTTTACGTATGTGGATGTGACAAATGTTGTGTACAGACACAATGGCACAGTGTTACGCGCGTTTTTACTTAACAGAACAGAAGTCTATCTAACGGGGTTCCAGTTTTGTGTAACCTCGTTGAACCACGTTAATATCTTTGTAAATGTAGAATATGTTTGCTGATAATAAACTAATTACTAATAAAGAGTATTATAAACTTGTTTAATTTCCTCGCATTACATACATTAGAGACTTATTCGCTTTGTTCGACATTTTCAAACTTTTCTGTAAAGAGTTGTTTCTAGTTGCTTGCATTAAAAATGCATTTATTCAATTTTTTCGACGTTGATCGGAGAACTATGCTAGCCTGAAAGATGAATGGGAGCCTTGACACGTGTCCGTTTTACAAAAGAATAGCGAAAACCTCAAAAAATCTGTCTAAATCTGTTCGCGGTAGCGCACGTAGACTGCTTTTATGCAACTATGCGCCTCTCTAATGCGCATAGTACATACAGAGTAGGGTCCTAAAACAATATCAAGTAAGCTAGACTGTACTGCTGCTGAGCAATCTCTAACGCATGTGTGCAGAGGTGATTTAGGGAGGTGTACATAATTATATAGGTATATATTACAGTAAATGTAAGTAGGTAAATAAGAAAATGCATATTTTTCCTAATTTTTCAACGTTAATTCAACGTTAATTTTTTCGTTAATTTTACTAACTGAATCTTAGATCTGAATAAAGAATGTAATTTATTAATAATTATTATTTAGCATAGTTCTCAAATTTCGTACAAAACATTCAGTTTAATTTTCGTTAACATGGTCATCGATCGAGTTTCATTGTAAGCGCCTTACATTGGCGTATGCGTGCGTCAGTTCGTCCAATAAAGCTCTTAGCCCGAAGTACCTCGATTGTCATCCCAGTGCTCCAAAGGCTCTTGTGTTACCCATTGAACCACAGAAACGTTCAGAGCGGCTAAACCCCGCTTGTCAACGGCATAAACTTTAGCAAGAGGAGCGGAAATAATACGATTGTCAGCCTTGGACATGCCAACTAAGAAGGGATTTGTCGCTTTTGTCAAGTTATAGATAAAATTATTTCAGTGTCTTAAGTGCTTAGCTCTATGATTGACAAAACTTAATAATTGATTTCCTAGGCAAAATAAATTGTCTCAAAATTTTCATCGGTACATTATCCGAATTCCTACTTGTGTTAAAGTACGAGGAAAATATTAACGCAATATTTTCCTTATACTTAGGACATTTTTTTTCGTCAGGAATGGATAGAGCTCGTGATTCTAATTAGAAATTATGTAAAATTAACCCAAAATCTCCTATTTTATCACAGTGGAATTTTTTTGAGGAACGCTCTATTAGTGTAGTGTCTTTTCAATTTGAATTCCTTACTAATATTTCACCTGAAAAGTATTTGTTTTTACTATTACCGACATGTAGTGAATAATCCTTTTACTTGTTTTCACGGAAACGTCCCAATTTATGTTTCTTGCTCAATGATCAGTACAATTTATACTGATGTTTTTTATCGCACTTTATTTTCAAACTTGTACAATTTATACACATAAATTAAGTTAATTGAATGAGCTATATGAATTTAAAAAGTGCCTATTTATGAAATGCCTAAGAGAAAGGATTATGCGCCATATCTGTTACTAACTGCTTATAAAAATCATGTATTCCCTTTCATGTATGTATGTATAGTCGACCAATTGGAACCCTAGACCACTCAGAGACCATATCACAGTGACGCTACAAATCAAATTGTAAGAAACTCCTTACTTCTTATTGTTTTGTTTTCCAATTTGTGATTCCTATTGCGTAGTGTACCTTATGCAGACGGACTTGGACAAAACTATATTCGTTTCTGTCTTTTGGACTATGGAACCCTAAAAGGGATTAATAATGTCATCGTCTGTACAGAAGTGGTATAAAATTCTTGGAATAGGATGCTGTTTCATGGAACAATCGCCCGGTTTACGATTATTACCTCACTGGCTACAATATTTCACAGACTTGTTGTTGACGGGAAAGTAATGTCATGCAGTCATGCAGTTTCACTTAAAATCTCTGCACTGTCCGACTATCCAACATCGAAACTCGATTTTTTTAAATGTCCGTGACGCAAAGGACCTCTAAACTAAAAGCAGCGATCCGTTTTACCTTCCGTGCCATATTTGCGTAGCGAAAGGTCGAGAGCGGAGTAACCTTTTTTATCTTTTTATCTCCAACCGGCCGGTTTGTGCGTTTATCAAATATCAGTAAATTACTTTTAAAAACACGTTTAGTAAATAATATAATTAATTAATTACTGAGAGCATGGGATTGTTTATGTAATAGTGTTATGTGTTTAGTGATATAGCTTACAGGCGTTCTCTAGTGACTAGGTATGTTCTCTTAATGGCTTGTAATGCCATGTCATAATAACTAACCTAATTGCAAATACTTACACCAATATTTAAATAAGTACTTTTTCACCACACTGCTCGTAAACACGCTGTTTGTCCTTCAATTTCAGAGCGCAAAACTGTGTTTTAATCTCTAGAGGTGAAAGTATTTTTCAATATCATAGATAGACTAAAGCAATAACTTATACGGCCTGAGAGTGCAATAAGCTTTTTGACGTTTGAACTAGACAGTACGTTCGAAAACTCAATAGTTTCAAACAGATTCATACACATGAACCTTTCATAATATTATATTCAATAAAATAAAATCCAAAATAATATAAAATCCAAATTAAATACCACATTTTCTTGTTAAAGGCTTTTAATTAAAAGTTCTAAAAATACGACAAATAAAAACAATAGGAAAATGAAAGTGTTTTCACTATGCAAATTTCAGAACGCATCCGAATATTTTTTTCTTTTAAAATTACAAGCTTCGCCAAGATAAATATTTGAGGTTATTGTTTTATTATTTGTTGATTTTTTGGAAGTTGAGGACTTTATTTCGCATGTTTCCTCGCTTTAGTGTGGTGAAAAATGTTGTGTTTCACTCGGCAGGAAAGCTTGTTCAACTCTCGTGCCTTAAAACCCTCGCATCGCTCAAGATTCCATTTTATGAACCTCTCGCTGCGCTCGTGGTTCAAATTCTGCAATCTTTCGCTTGCTCGGGTTCCAATATTTGCACGAGAGTTAAACAATCACTTTGCTCCCTAGTAAAACAAATAACTATTTCGGAATTCCAAGATTTTCAAACTCCTTGATAATTTCACCTACAGTGCCATTAATAGAACTATTGTCGAATAATTAAGGATAGTCAAGATCTACATACATATATTGCAGTTATCATTATCACGTATATTTATATTAGCAAATAAAAAAGAAAACGAAAAAGGCACTTAGGTATCTCGGCCCGCGGAGAAATAAAAATCTTGGAGAGCCCCTATAAATTATGAAACCTTCCTAACGCCGAGTGGGGAATTCATCGGCTACTTATTTCGACAAAAATGCCCGTGTCACTCTGGAATGTACCTGCTGTGGTTAATATAATAATTAATTGTACATAAAAAAAAGAAAAACATCGTATCTCGAAAATTAACCTTAACGGTCTCTGTGAGTTGTAGGGTCAGTACATGATTAAAACGACACTATTTTTCGCGGCGACATAGACGATCTGGTTTTGTTTTATTGACATATTTAGTTGGTATAAAAAGTGAAGTCTATCACGCGGCAACACACTGTCGCCTGTAAGCCTACTAGTTAGTAATGAATGATCCTTTGAATTCGGGGGTCCGGGGTTTGAAAGTCAGTGATATAATCCTCCTAAATATTATATAATTGGTAATGGCAATACATTTCATTGATTTACTCCCTTGATATTTGATGATATTGAAAGTTCAATTAAAATACGTAATACATAACGTAAACTCCACACTTCTAGAGAACTCCCACAAACAAAATGTATTTCAAAAGATCATTATCTACATATTTTTTAAGTCATGAGAAAAAAGGCCAAGGCTAGCGATATGCTACGATGACTGGAAATTGAAATTTCAAAGAACATATTTTACTTGTTAAAGAAATATTTCTAACCCTAGTTAGATTGCGAGTATATCTTCTGTTTTGACGCAAAAACTCCGATCTTTTCCACTTAGTTTTGAGTACGGGAAAGTACTCATTAGGCTTTGACGTACGCCATACTGTTGTTAGCTTTACTTTGCGGCTGCCGCGAGTGCCCGCTTGGATTAAGCACAATAAACTAATAAATGTTCGCCTGTTGTGAACTGTGCGGTTAGCAATTCGTGAGTTGGGACCGCGCTGTATTTTTCGGTTTGCTCTATTTCGGACGTCCAAACTATTATTGTCCTTCGTGTAACTTTAACAAGGTCAATGTTACAATTTACATTCTACAATGTACGAGTAGTAAAGTAATATACTTACATTGCTTAGGTACCTACAATTTACATTATGTAATATCAGACATTTACATTTTGGAGGGTAAATTAACGTATAGCCTCGTAAGGCCCATTCTATTTTTAGGACAAGTTAAATAATAACCCAGTGTCCTAAAAAAGGACAATCTATTTTTAATTTTGGGACCTACAAAATAAAGTTCATATTTCTCTGAAAAATATGACGTCATGGACCGTTATGAGTAAATTTCGTTGTCCTAAAAATAGAACGTTGGGCCTTACGAGGTTAAAATCAAAATAGTTGTTGTTAAATTGTGTTATTTTTCATATAAAGAATGATTGATGGTGAATGCGGTTCTTTTCCTTACGAAATAATGTGATTAAATTCTGTACAAGATTCCCGTTACCCGTGAGGTTTTCGGACTCGAGAAAAGGTGTTTTTGGAAATTTCAGAAGGGTCGATTTTTCTTTAAATATGTACTTACCTATCTTCTAGAGGTGCTACTACACTCGGCGTCAAAAAAATCGCACATCTCGGAAATTTTGTTTTGAACGAATATAGCTCATATATTATTTGTTGCACCCTAACAATATTACTATCATTTGAAAGCGCGATTAATGACCTTTAAAATGGAGTATTGTTTGTTATCGTAAAAATAATGATCTCCGGAAAATTTGCGTTTGAAATCAAAAGTTCCGTAGCACGCTTTTAACAGGTCACTAATTGCGGCCCCAAGGATGGGTATAAAAGAGGGGGTAATGGTCAGTTATGGGTCATTCAGTATCCAGGCGTCACTGAGGACACACCTAAACAGCTACAGCAAGAAAAAACCTTCGGAAAATGGACACCACACCGGAAGAAGCAGCTCAAGTGATTGCACTTCTCCAATCTGGACTACGACAGGCAGAAGTTGCTCGGCATCTGAACATCAGTCGTTTTCGAGTGCGACGAGTGTTACAGCGTTTCGAGGAGACTGGCGGCTACATCAGGAGGCGTGGTTCCGGGAGACGACGCTGTACTTCCCGTCAAGACGACCGGTACATCGTGACGACCTCTTTGAGAAATCGTTTTTCCAACGCTGTTGAGCTCCAGCAACAGCTTCGAGCAGCTCGCAGAACGTCGGTGAGCGTCTCGACGATTAGAAGACGACTACGAGAGAGGAATTTGATGCCCCACCGAGCCGCTACGGGCCCCCAACTGACTGCACAGTACCGGACTGCCAGAAGAGGATTTCGCGCTTCACACGAGAATTGGACGTTCGCCCAATGGAGCAAGGTCCTCTTTTCTGACGAGACGAGGGTGTGCCTTTACACCAACGATAGGCGCAGAAGGGCATACAGAAGACCTGGGGAGCGGTACACAGAAGCCTGCACCGTAGAAACCGTCGGCTACGGAGGTGGATCCTGCATGTTCTGGGGCGGCATTTCTGTCGACGGGAAGACCGAACTTGTCTGCGTTTCCCGGACTGGTGGTGGCCGTGGCCAGGGATCCCTGAATGCTCAGCGTTACGTAGCGGAGATCCTGGATCAACATGTGGTCCCTTATGCTGATGTTGTTGGACGTGGCTTCCAGTTCATGCACGACAACGCCCGCAGCCATACAGCGCAAATTGTCAAGGACTACCTGCATGCTGCTGGTATCACCGTTATGGAGTGGCCAGCAAGGAGTCCTGACTTGAATCCCATCGAACACCTTTGGAATCAGCTGAAAAGGCGGGTACGGTCGCGTGATCCTGCTCCTGTCACTCTCGATGAGCTTCATGATGCCGTCATCGAGGAGTGGAACAACATCCCTCAAGAGAGCATCGTCACACTCATCAGGTCCATGAGTGACCGCTTGGCAGATCTTCGGAGGGCCAGAGGAGGCAACACTAGGTTTTAAGTTTAGTTTTAAGCTTTATTTTTTGTTATTGTTATGCTTTAAAATTTTGTAATTTTTGTGTAAATAAACGATTTTCCTTTTTCCTGGCAAATTTTCTTTTTTTTCGTACTGAAGTTGATCGTAAATTTTAATTTTCTGATGGAGGGTTTTATTACCTTTAAAATGAGACCCCACAGTCATACCTTGTCATACACAATATAGGGTTTATGATCACTCGAAAGGAGAATTTAAAAAGGTGCGATTTTTTTGACGCCGAGTGTATGACACATAAATACGTTTACTTTTACCCACAATAAACGATTACACTAAAGTGATAAATAAAATGCAGTCCTAATAATATAATTTATATTATCAAAAGTGTATCCTTCAATTAGCCCATTTGCCTCGTTTATGACATTCTGGTTTTATTAAAATCACCACTTAATCAAAATTTCAGGAAATGAAAGTAGGTATAGTTCGATAAATATAATTTGACCGACTGTTATCTTAATTGCGACATTTTGTTTTGCGTTAACACTTACTAGACTATCAGCAGTCGAGCACTTTTCTATTGTTAATGACTATACCTAGATATTTTCTAGCAGGAACGAGAGATAGACAAAATTAAACATCGGCTTAACTGTTATCGATAAGTCTCAAAAGTAATAGATAAATAAATTCAAAAAATAAATAATGTGCCGTACAATACAGATAACTTAGATAAGTTTCAAGAATGCAAACGATATTATAAACAACACATACTTTTTCTTATGTCGTGTATTTATTAGTACCCATCAAAAGTGCAAAAAGTAACAGGAGAAATGTTCTAAAGGTATAAGTAGGAAATAATTCCTACGTAGTTAGGTAGTTCCTACATTTCTTGGTTACGTAATTTTACGAAGTGAGAATAAGGCGTACTCATCGATAATCATTACGTGTCGATGTTTTTTTTTTCAATCCCTCGATTGTGCTAGAAAAAATATAGGTATATTAATGACGCAAAACAAAAGGTCGTAAGTGAGATAAGAGTCGGTCAAATAATTTTTCACGAACTATAGCAAAATATTAGCACCAACACCACTAGAACCAAATATTGCTATTATATTGCTATGCTAAAATAGCACCAACGGTTAATTTATTTAAATCATAGATAATTTAGTGATACCGCACGGAAATAGCCGTCAACAAAACCTTTGGTTGGTCGGAATCTAACCATGGACACTCTGAAACAAACAGAAGATAATAAATGTTTATTGTATCAGTTCCAGGAATAATTTCCCTTTTTTACTCACACTTTCTTGAATAAGCGTGATTTATGTTGATTATCTACTAAATATTCTCTGAGAGTTTTTTGATATAGCAACGTAAAGCAAATTCAAGTATGGCCACAATTTTAAAACAATAGCTATTTTTCGCGCCCTTTAGTTCATTGTTCAAAAATTTGTTTGAAGATCATTTTATAATGTGATTAAATGTAATATTTCAGCACAAATATCTTAGGACCAATTTATCTTAGCAACTAATTTCTTAGGACCTTATATACTCGTACTCCCTAGTCCGCCCGGTATGTGGGTATCGCAAATTATACCTACGGATGAGAATGACTCATAAATGAATACTAAGTAATGGTTCGCATGTGGAAAGACCATATTTGAAAGTTGTATCTCCAAGCACGTAAGTGATGCGTCGTCATATCTTTGCATAACGCTTCTAGTTGTTGACGAGCTTGGATGATGTCAGAACATAGAACATATTCACTCTTATATCACTAAAAATATACCATTAGATCAGATTCGACTACGGCCGTCAAAAACATCTGAACAGGCACCCTAACGCCATGAAAATAGAGGCCTGCTCAGATATTTGTAAGCATCCTGCCTGCTTATTATTTTTTATTGTCTAGATCGAATCAGCTCGTAATTCTGATTCGAAGCACGTCCAGATCTGGAAGAATCAGGTTTTCGTTTTTTTTTTTAATGAAAAACGCCCAGCTAGTAAATCTTACCAATTCAAAATGGCCCTCTATTAGCTAACATTTACCCGAGGCAAGGCTCCGGCGACAACGTGTCTGTTTCCAAGGTACACCGGGAACGGGCACTTGGCTCAGTCCACTATACATATTTTTTTCGAGAACCTCGAAATAGCCCAATATTTAAAATGTTTTATATTCTTTACATAGTACCTACTCGAATTAAAAGAATTGATATGCCGAAGAGAACAAAAAAGAACGAAATTCGAACCGTTCTTTTGTATGGAGTAAAAACCGGTATCCGAGCCCTGCGTTGAACTGCTGTTCCATTGTAGGGGTTTCAATCGTTTATTTGTTCTCTACAAAACGTCTGGTTTTTGACTGAAACAGAGGAATTTACCCGTACAAAAAACGGTGATCTCTATCCCGTTGGCGCGTGAAAGATAAACAGCCGTTCGAATACAATCCACATATCGGGATAATTATTAAAGGAAATCTGAGGTTTAGGATTCGAAAACAACTTTTGTTATTACTTATGAAAGTTACTAAAACCGGGAGTACAATTTTTTGAGTTGTAACTTATGTTGTTCTCAATTTAATTAGCATTTCTGCCATGATAACTCCGTGAGTATCGTAATATCATATATGATTTAAACCGAAGCCTCAAAATCGTGTTTTTAAACGGTAATAATTATGAGTGCATTTAAATCTTGCAATTTTCAATTGTTTCTTTGTAATCATGAATGTACTCGTACAAGATTATACAGGCTGTTTCCGTGGTCGTCATCCCAACTGTGGAATACGTGTTAAGATGGTCTTTCTGAACAAGGTTTCCCATGGAACAAATATGAATATCGCGCAAAAAAATTAACTGATTTCATACCGACCAATGCGGAAGTGTTCATAATTTCCAGTCTCGTTTCATAATTATGTAAACACATTGGGAAAGTATTAGCATGGAGAATTGTATACATATTAATGAACTGGAACTTTACTAGTCGTAAAAAAAGTACCTTAGTTCTTATAGGTGCCATGGGAAACATTGTTCAGAAAGACCATCTTAACACGTTTTTCACAGTTGGGATGACGACCACGGAAACATCCTGTATTGTATTTGTATATACCTTTCGTACATCACTGGTTTCATTAACACTACGACCTATCAGTGAAAACCATGTTCACTTACAAATTTAAATTTAGTATCGGAGCCTATTGTGGGACGTGTACACGTAGGTAACAAAATTATACCGAAACATTCATTCTATGCGTTCGCCCGATTATGTATAGCAAAATTACGCAAGTAGGTACGTATATTGAGTTGGTATTGAATGTCTCTGAATACGGCCCCTATTACGGCGTGACAGGCAATATTGGAGTGGCTCACTCGCCGCTAATGCTCGCTGGGCATGTAACGGAGCGTGCTCCGTATGTGAAAGTACACCAATACATTGCACTAAAGTCACTTGTTCCAATGGATGATCCCCGGATTAATCGGACGTCTTAGACCCTGTTTAGATAAACGTGTTGTGCGACTTTTCATACGTTTACATCCTCAGGCATTTACACCAAGGATCGACTTATGCGTTCGTCGCTTGCCATACTAGCAATTTACATGAGTCTCCCCTGAAGCAACAAAGAACTGCTTTCTTCCTCGGTCGATCCCAATTACTGGAAACTTGTATTCGTTAACAAAGAACTGAAGTAACTATGATCCATTATATGAAACTAATGAAACTTGCCAACAAAGAATCTTGTTAGTCGAGCCACGCTCTGGTTTAATATTAAGTAGCTCTATCTGCTCTCGATTTATATAATGCAATCCACTAATGCGTCGTCATGGCATCAAGAGCACTCACGGTTCTGTGTGACGACAATCTAATTTATTTTGTATAAAAAAATACCGTTTTGTTAGCGACCGCGCAAAGTAGGAACTTGAAATTCGCGAACAAGGTAAGCGCTCCACTTAACTTTAATCAACTCTGAAGGAAAAGCGAGAACAAAATATATCCGCTGTTCCCTGTGTACAGGCACCTGGTACATTCGAAATCACGCGTACCTGAGCTATAAAGGGATCAAAGGCTAATTGTTGATGTGAAGTCGCTGCAGACGAGATACTTACTTTGTTATAAAGCTCAATTTATATGTACTACTCAATTCATTATAATTGCCTAAAAATTGCGTAAAAACTCATTTATATTTAAGTTTACCTACTTTATAACTTCCCCAACTCTTCCAAGGTGTCGTAAGAGTCGACTAAGTGCTGAAGTATCAGTGATCATTATTTTATTGAAGATTGATGATGGGCAGCAGGAGTATTATCCAAGGCATACTACTGCGATCGCCAAGCCGCTTGCTCGGCGTGGTGATTATTGGTAATTTACCACCTATTGCGTCCACAAGCATAGGTAATGAGAGAGGCCACTGCTGGACATAACCAGCAGTGGACGAAGATAGCGTGCTATATAAAGTTACGCTACATTATTACCGTTTTTGTCAACAGGGACAATAGCGCACCGTCGGCCCCGACAGTACTGCTCAAGCGCACCAAGCATCACAAGGGCAGCATCTACTGCCTGGCATGGAGCCCTGCGGGAGACCTCCTAGCAACTGGATCCAACGACAAGACTGTCAAGCTGATGAGGTTTAACAGCCACACCTGCAACTTGGAAGGCCAAGAGGTATGAGTAAATACATTCCTTTTTCAATCTTAGGTTTTGTGCTTCCGGAAACGATAGAGCAATATCACATGTTGGTTGCCTGAGGAAAATCCATCTAGACCGGACTACGATAAGTAATTAAGCAACCGCACTAAATACTGATGTAGTGCAAAATCCTTTCTCTTCGGCTTTTCACGGAAACGCCCAAATTAATCTCCCTGTCTCAATTAGCTTCAGTGCAATATATACTGAAGTTCATGGTGACAGCAATATGAATTCGGATGTTTCCGTGAAAAGCAAAAGAGAAAGGATTTTGCACTACATTTCTGTACACGTGTATCTATTCGTAATAAAATCAATGAATTTTACATAATTTCGTCTTGCAGACATAATCATTCCTTGTTCTTTTTAGCACATCATAGGTTAATTGCCTAGTAAGATTGTTTCAAACCTCTGAGAAGCTCATAAAACTTCGCCGAACCGTAAATGTGTACTTGTTACTACGAAAACTTGTTAACTTAGGTTACTGAGTAGCAAAGTAAGTTAGAACTATTCTCTTAACTACATGGGAATCTGTTTTCAGGGCAAATTCTCGTACTGTTATCGTTTCATTTAATGTCTATAATAATTATAAAGTGATACAAAGTAAATTATGTAAAAATATTGAAGTATGACATTTATTTGGCAAAACAATCGAAGGTCATCGAAAAGAGGTCTTCTCAAATTTCAACTGTGTCAAATATCATTCCGTAATTGAGTGCCTCTCCGGGCTGTAAGTGATATAATGGTCACTTTAATAATGCGACGCATTATGCTGCCTTTCGGGTGAAGAAGTCGAAGTGGCAATACATTACGTTCACGACAGACCCTTTGTTTACCTTGCTATCACTCCACCTACGAAAATTTCGTCGCTTTTACGGTATCCCACATGAATTTACGCTGCATTTGAACAGATTCATACGACAAAGATAATAATATTTACTCAACTCTCCCTTTTGTTTACCAAGTTCGCCGTCGAGTCAGTACACTTTGCGAGGAAACTTTTCAAATGAAATGTCACTTTAA
The DNA here is from genome assembly GCA_025490895.1 of Thaumatotibia leucotreta. Taxonomy (NCBI): domain Eukaryota; kingdom Metazoa; phylum Arthropoda; class Insecta; order Lepidoptera; family Tortricidae; genus Thaumatotibia; species Thaumatotibia leucotreta. The sequence goes on along the minus strand of JALPQI010030245.1, from coordinate 431,487 downwards.
CCCTTTAGCTGGGAACACTCCTTTGTGTTCGCACGAACAAATGAACCGTGCTTTCGTTCGAGTTTGATAGCAGTTTGTTGGATAGATTTGATCCCCACGTGGGACGGTCATGCAGTCCCGCTTCTAATTTGGATTTTGCACATATGACCCCCGCGTAGGTACGTCACGTCGGAAATGTACAATTTTGGATACCCGATACGCCAACATTGGTTGACTAAATTGAGATATACCTACCCTATCATATCATTGAATCTAAACAACTGAGGTTTCACATAATGAAACTAGCGTATTCGAAAAAACTTTATTCAAAACTAGCAGTGCCTGCGGCTTTTACTCGGGATTCAAACTGCGGCATCGGGTCACCCGAACAGCCCGTGACCTCTGTCGTCGTCCTTCTCAGTCAGTACCCGACATACTCGTACTATATTGGATTTATTACAGCTTACAAGCCATAATATTTCTCTAAAAGAGCTCAAAATGTCGGTAGATATCATTATATATTTAAATTTTATTTGTTATACTCGGATGAGTTGAGTTGAAATGATAAGCTTATTTCAACGGTTTCCCATTAAACCTGAAATGTTTTAAATGTTTGTTCGCCTCTTATTTACATACATTATTTGCGAATTGCGGAGTTATTGGTAGTGATAGGTAAATAATAAAATTAATTTCCGCTCTATCATGTACAAAAACATGTGCCTTTATTTGAGCCAGGAGGCGATATTTACTCGCACCCGTTATATGATATCTATGAATGCTATTGAATTAGGAAATTACAATTTAATACTAACGGCGAAACGGATGTTGTTTTATTTACGCCACTTGCTACAGGTTATAGACAAAATAATTAAAAATATAATCTGTATGTAGTACATGAAAAACAATAACCACAAGATTATGAAAGTTTTAAAGTTCTGTAAACGGAGCTCGAGTTATTCGTTAAAATAAACATTTGGGGGTAGTTAATATGAAGAACTGTCCGGATCACTATTGTCAATGCAGCGTAATACTCTTACAAATGCACCGACAAAGCCTTTTGTCCGCTGTAGCGGGTCACTGGCTGCTCTGATCTGATACCACCGCCTCAAGCCGTGGCCAAGCTTACCCTATCTCTCATGCCAGAACGGACGGCCAAGAATGAGTTATTAACTGTGAACCGCTGGGTCCGGCCTGAATCATATCAGTAGGCGCCTGCTTTGGATATTCCTATACGCGGTGAACAAATGGCAGATTTAGTAAATCTCCTTGACTTACTTCCATCTCGAATAGGTTTAATTGTCAGCAGCTGTGTTTATAGACGTGCCTTTTGCTTGACCTGGTAATAATAAAATGATGAACAGCATTATTCTAAATACTAGTAAAAACAGGGCTCATTCGTAATTTACCCTTTAGATATACACATCGTTTTTGAATTCCGTTAAATTTAACAGGCTGCTTGGTACGTTAATTGGAGCTACCAGGTAGCTATAATGCTTTTAGTCGAATTCGAATAAAACATTTTTTTTTGTTCTCATACATAATAAATGAAATGGTAAGTGTGAGAGAACCTTAACCCTTAATAGGGCAATGGTAATATATTTACCACCTCATTTTGAAACTTATTCTGTCACTTAATTAGTGTCAAAGTCAAAGCCAAAGAAATTTAGGTGTGACTGATGCCTTATTAAGAGTTAACAATAAGATCTTAGGTGACTGACGCCGTCGCCACATGTCAAAATAAGTCTCATTAGGATGTAATAAAGGTTGCAGTACACTTGTTCAGTCATTAAACTTATATTTTTAATAACTCAATAACATTAAGAGTTAAGATACTAGTTTCTTAGATAAATGCATGTTGAGTTTGCCTATAATTGGGTGAATACTTTAGCAATTGTATTTTATATGAATGTTAATTTATGTATGTTCTGGTATTGCACCTGTTGGCGAACCTTAAATAAATAAAATAAAATAAAATAATATAGATTATTTTTGACCTAAATAAGCTTCCTTTTCATTTAACGGAAATCAATAAAACACGGAGTAGATTTACTAATTCGTGTCCTAAGCAAAGTTAGTATCCTTTTAGGGTAAATGAATTGTTTTCGTTTTATTTAAGCTTTCTTTGGAACTCCAACAGGCGCTGCGCTAAATCAAATTGGTAGCCGTTTCTGCGTAGTCAAGTTACTTATTGTCTTCCCCAAAACCCTATTATTTGAACCATAGTTAGTTAGATACTAACATTCAGCCATGTGTTCTGTGAGCTTATTATTTAATTGTTTATTTAAGAATCTGACAAGTCCCACTGCTGTGCACAGGCATCGCTTTCGTTCTTCCAAGTCCTTTAATAAAGTAAAAGAGTTTGCATAGCATTTTTCATAGTATTAGGGATTCTGGAAACTACAAGTAAAATTATAATACTAATGTTTGACAGTTTTACTCATCACTTTAGAAAATGGCTTTCCATGGTTTACAAATGTAGGTGTACCGACCTATAAATGTTTCGAGTAGACGAATTAGGGTTGAAATGTTTTAATTATCGACTACATTAAACTTTGATCGTATTGGATTCGTCAGGCTGTCAAAGTGTCTAAATAATTATCGAACATGATACCTTGTTATTTACTAAATAATTGACATTCCGTAAGAGATTTGATATAATTCAACAGAATCTAACAGTAGCTTAAAATAAGATAATGGAGACGTATATATCTTAGCGATTAAGAGATTATGATCTGATCTTTGCCGCGTCGCTCTCAAATCAAATTATAACAAAAGCCCTCCCCTCTCGGGACGACTGGAAGACGAATAGGTTTTATTATGCGTACCTACTCAATCGCACATGGCAGAAGGGCCGAGGTATTCCAAACGTAAGTATGTCAATCTCTCAATCCGAAAAAAGGATTTGCTATAAAACAGGAAGGATTTCCTACTTAATTGGCTTTAGTTGATGATAAGGAAAATAACTCAACGCCTTCGCGATTTATTATAAGATTTATAAGTAAGTAAGTTAATCATATAAATATAATTAAACTCACGTATATTTCATAATTATTAGATTTATATCTAAAATATTCACTCATTCGACTAGTATTTACAAGTGCCATTATAAAACGCAAGAGTTCCTGTTTATGTAATACATGGGTAGGAATGTAGCATTAAATGTGTTGTATCATGCAATTCAGATTTATGTCATGAAAAGGAAATAGATACTTCGAATAAGTATTCCATATTTTATAAAAATGTTTGTGATGTTTGCTCGACGCTCGCATAAGATGCAATATTCTACAAATAAATCGTTAATAGAAAACCAATAGGTATACGCTTTATTGTGTGGATTCGTTCCATTTTATATATAAATATACAACAGTTTGGTCTCGGAAAAATAACAGCATGTAATATAGCGTTATTACCTAGATATACCAAAATATTGGTGGTCCCTTTGTGCTAGTTACTACTGTACTGACTACTTACGCTGTTGTCGCTGTTATGAGAGTTGATAAATTTGCATATTTTGCTATCCGAATAGGTATTTTAAATACTTGCATTTTTTGGTCATAGATAGGTATTCTAGTCTCTCTTAATAGTAAATTTCTATTTAAATAGTATCGTTTATGCAATCAGAACCATGATGGCTTAAGGGAATAAATCCCGAAATATCCTTTATCCATTCAATGTGACCTTCCAACTGAGTTTGGATTGCTGATTGACGTCAATCAAATCCACTAAGTGCAGTTCACTGAAACAGATTAGCTCAATTATACGTTCATCCGGTACATTTCCGTGTCTATTTTAATAATGGATTATGAATTGTGGTGGTTTGAAAGCAAGTATTAATAGATAATACCTTTAGTAGCTCACAAATATTATGAGCTGATTAATCGATCTCCAGATAATTACGTTCAATTAAATTTACGACTATTATTGTATTTATTTATTTTATTCTATTTATTTTCCCAAGTCACGAGAAAAAAAGCTTCATCGTAGATTTTTTATGCATGGGTTGTAGCAAACAAGCATACAAGTACGAGTAATACCTAGTACCTAACTTTTATGAATCTTCCAAAAACCTAGGGGAATCTATTCGAAGTTCCAAGACCTCACAGGCAACGGGAATTTACTTATTTTTGACCACCTTGTATATTAAGATATTTTTATTATGTATATAGATTAGTTATGAAAACTTACTTTTCAGTACAGATGGTGTTTTTTTACGCACTAATGCGAGAAGTGGTTCATTTCTTGTCGGATCGAAACTTTGTACTTCCGTCTGTGCTGAAAATGTCGTACGATAGACGTGTGAAAAGGAAATGTCGATTTAAAACACACCCATCGGTCGTGTTTTAATTTATCGCCACTCGTTACGAACTTCATTTATTTGCACATTGTAATATACTATTTTCCTAAAAATAATGTGTTTCCATTGCATCCATATGACGAAAATCTCGATAGTAGCAGCTTTGAAATATTAGTCGCGGCAGCTTAATCAAAATGAGTGAATCAATGTTATGAGACTTATGAGATACAATAAAACGCACAGCAGCGCAGTAAATATACATGGAATTTAAATAATCCACCCTTAATTGATTAATGATTAGGTAATTAAATTATGTTCCCGGAAAATGTTAGCAAATATATACGAATATACTCAATTTATCAGCTTGATGATGCAATATCTGTTCTATCGATATCAAATATTAAAACTTTACATATAAAGTCAGAATTTCCGGATAGTTATTTTTTTAATGATTCGGAAGCATCGTTATACTTTTGTTTTTATTACTCAACTGACTAACGTTGGAAAATAAATATTCATTTTTGTTTTTTTTTCGGTGAAGCATAAAGTGCATTAGTATATCTATACTTTTTAACATGAATAGTACGAATTTTATTTTAAAAGCTTTTTGTGTAAGGCTAGGATTTCACACTGTCATACAAAGTCAATTACGTAGAATATGATAAATAATAAGTAAGAATTTAGTCATATTGTTATTTCCGGAATGTGTTATCTAATCATTGAAGTATTTTATTAGGTATATTATGATCCTAGAACGCCGCAGGCCCCAATATCAATATTAAGTCAGCATAGTAAATTCCGTATAAGAATTTTTATTGAGAACTAAAACTAGTATCTTATCCGAAAGTACATCGCGATAACATCGATAAAACTACATATTCCTGTATAAATATATATGGGAATATCAATTTAGTAATCCCAAATGGCATGAAAAGTCAATTTTAAAACTTCGTTCGTAAAAAGTACTAGATAAGGTTGAGTTTTGAGAAAATTAGTTAGACGTGCGATTTCGCTTTGAGAGAGTAAGTACTAGTTTATAAGTTTACGGTGTAAAGTTACGACATTTTAACTCCCCAAGACGGGCCGATTCGTTTGAACCGATAATGGAACGCCGACTGTTTACTGGTAAAATATTTTTTAGGCTTTAGAAGGCTAAAGCGAATGTTCCAGGAACCATGTAGGACCAATTTATTTAAATAACCTATAAATGTATTTTTATTTTAATGAATCGAGACTGTTTGCAGTTGAATAGGTAGGTACTCGTTGGTTAGACGGTCAATTAGGTTGGTTGATTTTATTACAGGAAACAACCGGTAGGTATTTAGAATGATACTTGAATCCAATAATACTTTAGTACCAGTACGGCGAATTGAGGGTTGTGTGCAAAAGTTAGTCATACAAACGATGTGGTATCTGTCCAACAACCTTCGGGAGTAGTAAAAGGGGCAAACATAAAAGATATAGGTTTACAAAATTTTAATCTGTCACCCTATTTCAGTGCCAAAAGTTGTTACGTTAAATTTAATTTGGTAACACAAAAATTATGACTTTTAATTTTTTTTCATTAAAGGCCTTTAATTATGTTTTTTTTTTTTTTAAATCGACCCTTAAATTTGTCGGTTGATATAAAGCCACGCTACAGGTCAAACTCAAAGAGACGGTATTGGTATTGGCTTTCAGTTAAGGTCAACAATGTTGTCATGTCAGACATATGAAATGTTATTTGGAAGACCGACAAATTGGCCAATAAGTCTATTAGTATGCCTAATCTATTACGATCTCTTTGTCCTGTTCACTCTCTTTAACAAGGATATGTGATTATGTAAGCCACCAACATTAGACCCAAAATGAGAGCCTGTAGACGGTTTTACTCGAAGGTCGGTCTTAGCCAATCAATATCGCTACAAGTCTAAAAACATGAAATATCTACACGTAAAACTATTAACAGAGAACAAAGAGTATCCGCCAGCTGTAATTACAGGGTACGTGAAACATCCTCTAATCGTGTACCTTATTCATGAGGCGGCCCACACCTGGAGATGCCAGTATTCCTAAAGGCCCGGAAACTTATCGGATGCTTGGTGCTCATACATAATTTACGAGTAATCTTGCCCTACTCGTTTGTGCGTACATTTTTAAGTTGAACGTCGCAATTGAATCCGCCCCCGTGCACAGACTTGTTTACTAATTAAATTCATATCGTAGTCATCAAGTTTGTATAAAAAAACTATTTGTAAATTTTGCAATTAATCACGGACTGCTAAAATATTAAACAACTGTTAAATCTGACGAGATGTTGATAAATAATTCGTTTGCTCCTATCGGACACGGTGTGATGCAAAGAGACAAAACTAACGGAGGTATGCTCAGATTTCTTTTCTTAATAAAAGGTCATAATTATACAGTACGGGCCAATAATACATCACATTCAGATTTTTTTCAGTAGAACTTCTATTTATATTTGGAAGGAGTTTCCACACTTTCCACCTTACGAATATAGCTAGTATAGGCATAGGCCTTTGTGCTAGTGATGAAAAAACTTGGCATAATGTAGTCGTTTTTTCATGTAGATTTTTTGTGTAAAGCATGGATTTAGTAGTAAAATCCCATTGTTATTCACAATACTTAATTGCAATATTTATCATTAATTTCTGCAAAAGTACCAAAATAATATGGTATCTATATGTGTGTATGGTATCTTTATGAGCGTGTATGTGCCGCTTACTCTATACATACACGCTCATAAAGTCACGAATGTGATATATTATTGGCAGGTATTGTAGGTACGACGGATGCTTTTGTAAATTAAGTAATTTCAATAATTTCATCCAATCACATTTTAAACAAGTAAACTTCTGACATCTACCCTTCATAAGTTGTTCAAGTTTTCCAGGCGGGCCCAACATGAAAGTCGGCCACGGTATTACCTACCTAAACTTAAGGCATTGGTTTGATCTGGCATTAATGTTGATACCTCTCAACTCACGGTCGTCCCAGCCTGTGTTTAGTGTACTTTATATTTAGAATATAATGCGTTAAACCTGAAGAATAAACATTAACAGACGAGATGCCTACTGTGTATATTACACACATACACTTGAAAACTGGTTATATTTCAAGAGATCACGAGTGAGAATGATTTACCCATTCAGTCCATTTTCCAAAATCGACTAGTTGATATCTCGGTGTCCATAAATACCAGGTACCTGCTCTTACTCGTATTATAGTTGTAACTGTCTAGTTATTTTGTAACAAGGTACAAACGAGAAAAAGGTACAAAGAAGAAAAGTAACTTACAACGAAATATTAAATGATGAACTTAAACTTATAAATAAAACGTAAAAAAGAATGACATAATACTTTATATTACAATTTTCTTCTAAATAACATATTTAAAATCTATAAAAGCTCCCTTAGGTATTGTGCCAAAGATGCTGGCAACATTCCCTCGCTGTACCTATAGCTATGCTAATTTCGCTGCGATAGGAAACTGCCAGCTCTCTGGTGTCTGGTAGCTTTGACCAGACGCTAAGGCAGATCCTTGTGTGTTTCACCACTGTGCAATGGATTTTAGGATGTTTAATTTAGGATCATTACCATGAATTTAACCTTTATTCTAAAAAAATTTTATCATAACATAACATAATATGCAATCATCACTCCCGCGAAATGACGTTAAATAAAATCTATGACCGATTGAGCCCTAACAATTAAAATGATATTTCCTGTAAAACGCCTGCGTCGAAAACACCTGAGTAACGGAGATATAGTTTAGCATACATTTATCCGTCACAGCGATGATAATAAATATTCCGGCTCAAAGCTTCACATAGTCTATTCTTAAACCTGTGGACCCTGAGTGAGCCTGAGGTCCGTTCTGTGCTATTTATTCTACGTCGCCGACCTCTCCGCCAGACAAATCCTCCCTTAGACCTTTTGAAGGGCAAAGAATTCCTTTAATGCTTTACGAGATTATACCTGATTTTGTACAGGTATTCTTCGAGTGTGAATAGTAAAAAATGAATGTCTTTTGTGTGGCCATGTCCATGTATTCAATGTATTTAAAGATCTAACGGCTTAAAGATTTATTATGCGTACTAAAATGTGGGTTGAAAATTATTATTTATATTTTAATGTTAAGTGACTGAATTGTAAGTTATAAAATAAATGTAAAGAATACAGCAATTATTAATAACTCAACTATTAGACACAAGCTGAGAAACTATTAATGACTAACTACCTATTTAAAATTGGGTGTAGAAACCCCACTTTAAAGTTACATAGTTGCATAAATTGCGATTTATAAATATATATATTTTGCTACGCTTCAAATCTTACCGTAGTTGAAGGTAACACACTCCTATCCTACCATTAGACGAACTGTATTTTTGTTTTTTTAAATATTGTTTAATTTGCCAAACCAAATGTGTCAGTAACAGTAGAAACAAAAAAAATACTAAGCATCACTTTTTTGAGTTAGGAAAGACGGCGATACTCGCCCGGCGCGGCGGTGATAGCTGATAGCCGGGCGAGTATCGCCGTGTCTCTTTTTTTAAAAGGGAGTGCGTATCTTTTGTTCGGGTTTATACCCGATAGTTCATAGCTTAGTAGCTCGCGGTGAGACTAGTGCGTAAGTAAGAGGCAATTTGATTGTCTCTGTCTGTCTCAAGTGAGTAAAACCCTAGCCAAACTAAACGTAAACACTTGTTAATGTTCAGGTGGAGCTAACGATGCACGATGGCACCGTCAGAGACGTGTGCTTCATAGAGGACACCACCAACAAAACCAGCCTCCTCGTGAGCGGCGGCGCTGGCGACTGCAAAATATACGTCACGGACTGCGCGACTGGCAAGACTTTCCAGGTAAATCTTTATTTTTGTTCCTTTTTGGTAAAACGTCCCACTTTGTCGCTTACCATAAAGACGAGATTTCCTTGTATCTTCATATGAATAAACTGACGCTTGCTTGACGCGTTTGCTTTATGGCAAACGACAAAGTGGGACGTTTTACTAAACTCACTCACATTTCATGGTAAACGAAATTAAAAATGGTATATGGTAGTATTAATTAATGGTAGTCATTTCATAGTTATACAGAATCTACAGCGTCCCAAGACTACAGGATATGAAGGGATAGTCTAAATATTGTTGATGTTTTCGTTTGGTAAAAAGATATTTTATTTTTACTACCGAGCGATACTGGATTATAAATTTTGTACATTATGACAAGTAGCTATTTTTAGAAATACGCACAGCTATGTCGAAAAAATTTAATCATTATTTTTCCTCATTTTACCGTATTTCGTTTTAGATGAGTATCTAAACCAATCCAAAAATATGCTATTAGTATAAAGCGGTAACTTAAAGGCCAACAAAATACAGGGTGTTTTTTTTTCGACCGTTCAAATTCTACGTAGTGAATGTGTAGGTCATACTGACCAACTTTTACTATGGGGACAAAGTCGAAATCGCGAAAAAAAAATCAGCTGTTTCATACAAATTGGCGGCATTACGCCGGCCGAAATGTATGAAACAGCTGATTTTTTTTTCGCGATTTCGACTTTGTCCCCATAGTAAAAGTTGGTCAGTATGACCTACACATTCACTACGTAGAATTTGAACGGTCGAAAAAAAAACACCCTGTATAGAAGCTGAACGAGACAAAGAACAATTAAATGCTTAGTTCAAAATTGAAATCCTGACCTACGATAAATTTAATAAATAAATGTACAATCAGCGTCAAATACTTGGTAGCAGCAATAGCAATAGTAGCCGCATTGACTGCTACAAAGTATTTGACGCTGACTGTACATGGCAGCAATCATTCTTTATAGTAATTATTCGGAAATACGACGCACTGTATTAGATAAATATTTAAAGAAGGCTGAAATTACTTGTTTAAGTGATTATAATTAATTACCCTGAATTAATTCGAGGTGGGCAGTGATTCCCGCGCGGACAGCTCTTTTAATTAAATTAGGATTAATCTTGAATTAAGAGGAATTAAGCTGACGTACCAATGTATATCAAAGACGTGGATTCACACTTAGCACAACCATGTTCGACTTTTTGACAATATATACCATACTCGTACTATCATATCGAGTAACATAATTTATAGATCCGTTCTTCTGTTTATTCTGCGATGAAGTTAATCCTGTAGTCTTAACAGTAATAGTACGTCGATTGACTTCCCATCTGCTACGTACAATCTTAATAAAAGAGAGACGGATAAACGTGTCGCTGCGAAATATTGTCATAGTCATAGCAATTATGTGCTAACCCTACTAATAGCTGACAGTTTTCCTAAAACATGAGGCAAACAGTGAGATTGTTGTCAGATAATAGGCCCCATAGGACTATAGTTCTCCCGCGATCTGCATGTCATGTCTGTGTAACCAAAACTTATGAACTGCAACTAACTGTAGCTCATATTAACCTACCTCATATCAACGTTCGATCATATTTTCATGTCAGGACCATTATTTTCAAAGACACCCCCATATTTTTGTAACATAGGTATTTCTATATGATTTCTAGTACTCAAAATCGTGAGCTCTTTCGATTCAAGTAAAAGAAAAAAATGTCCCAAAATTTACACACATTTTGGACATGGAAAAAAATCATGGTACACAAATATTCTTCTGTCTGGATAGAAAGAGCTCGTGATTCTGAGTGGAAAGCATATTAAATGTTCCAAATCCAAATACAAAGAGGAATGAAGAGTTTGAAAAAAAAAACGGCCCCTCAAGTTATTCCATTGTTTTTTGCACGCAGGCACTGAGTGGTCACTCCGGGCACGTGTTGTCGTTGTACAACTGGGGCGGAGCGATGTTCGTGTCAGGCAGCCAGGACAAGTCGGTCCGGTTCTGGGACCTGCGTACTGGCGGGTGCGTCAACGTCATCTCGCCGCCAGTCGGCAGTGCTACTAAGGTAATACTAGCAATTTTCGAGTAGGAACACAGAGAATACCTGCTAAGTATGCAATGTACAAAAATAAGTGAGGTGCTGGAAAGTTGCAACGGTCGTTTTTTTTAATACGTACCTTGTACTAACTGCAATTATAGCTACTTAGAACTACTATTTCTGAAAATTGAACTAATTTGCAAAACATCTCCTAAGGGACTTATTCTGCTTCCCAAAACTTCATTGGCAGCGGGAATACACTTATTTTTTGGTCACCCTGTATACGACAACAACGTATAAGGTGCAATCTGCGATTTTTTGTCATCGTAGATAGCACTTTGTACGTTGTATGTAGGGTTGAATCTGCTATGAAAAAAAAAATCGCAGATTGCACCTTATACGTTGTTGTCGTCGAATATTCCCATTGGGTTGAACAAAGCATGCCTCCTTAGTAGGCACTGAGGTGTTCGCGACCACAGATGTCATATATACCATAGATCAAGCAAACGTATCTACTTAGCGTGTCAAATGAACTCAGTGAAATCTACTGAGTTGTCCTTCTTTAATTGCAGCTTGCAGCTTTCGGGCGTCAAATTTTGTAAGTTGAAGTGTACAAAAACATTAATAATGCCTCCTTTAGTAATATTAATTGCAACAACACAAAAAAATATGAATACTCAAGGGCCTGAGACATATTTACAATCATAGGCAAGTAACAACTTCAGTACAAAATCTGACACGCTCGGCCGCCATACAAATGAATAAACTTGTTTCTTCTATCCAAATCTAATTCTGTGTTCGCGACTGATGGCAGTTTGTGCGTAAATTGTCACATCCTCTTTTATTTAGCTAAAAACTTTAATGTCATTGTAACATGGTAGATGTAGCATTTGATGGATATTAATTTAGACCCGCTAATCAAAGTATATTTCGTTAACCAATTTACTATCTTAGCTTGAAATACCAGTAAATTTGTACTATAGGGCCTCAACACTTATATGACGTGCCATATATGGCCTGCTTAGTCAGCTGTTAAATACCCCACTGGTTGTTTTCAAAACAGCCATATTATGTAAAACAGTCGACGCCGCTGTGGCTCACGTCTCCGGTGTCTAATAATAGAACCGGGAAAGCCGAGTCAACTACTTTAGTGTGGGAGATTCGCGTAATTCTATCCGTGCACTTCGTGTCAAATCCTTGCATATTCTTGGAGAACACCTTGCAGGTTATTTTTAGCAACAGACACGCCTTTGTTCGTTATAACAAAACATAAATGAAAAAAAAAATGTTCACCAGTTTTTTTTGTCAGTTACCCGTTACAAAAAGCCAAAAAAATTAATAAACCGGTGTTATGACACTACACGGGGTTAAATATTTACCCGCTTATTCATAAACTTACCCAGCAAGCCGCTTAGTTTGTCCCTTTGGGTCTTATAGACATATTGATATGACCAAAAGGGATAAATAATAGGGCTAGACAATGCGTTCAATACTCACGTGCTAGCGCCTCCGAAAAATGTATATATGTATATTCGTCCTAAGCTTTCATATCATATCTTTTTGACTCACATTACATTTTCACATTGTTGGGAAAAAAAATTTTTTGACAAAAATAAAACTAGGGTGGGGTGTCTTAGTACAGGCAAACGCTTAGAGCAAGTTTATTTGGAGGTTAGAAAGTGACAGATATGGATGAATACATTTTCAATAAAAGATACCATGTTTTAATTTAAATCTAATAAATATTTTGATAATAATATTGAAAAAACATTAACCCGCTTATTTATGCTCGTAAGTTAATCTCCCGCTCTCGATAGACTCGACGCTGAAGTTCATAATATTGGCAAGATGGAGATGCATCGTCTTGCTTACAAGATGTATTTTGAATGCATAATTTACACTTAATATAAATTGAAACCTGCTAATTGCCCTTGAGTGTAATATGCATATTTAGTAAGCGCAAGGCTTTAGTGGTGTAGTAATTTACCTGGAGAATGTTCTCGCTGCTAAAGTGCGGAAAATATAACCAATTAATCATACATTTACCTAGCTCGCTATACAGTAAATATAGTGTAGTGCTGCAGCCTTTTAGACTTTACTTCACATAAAATAATTATATCCGTTAGATAAAATTATCACTATCCTTTTCCCAGGCATATAAAACAGAAGGACAACTGATATTTATATGGCAGATATATTTTAATCCGGAGATAGTGATAACAGGCCCTAAGATTAATAGATATTATTGAAGTTTTCTTTGGTGACGAAATTGAAGACAAGAATCAAAAATCACTCGCCTTCACATGGCTTATTATACGATTTGATTTATTAATTTCACAAAATAGTTTAGAATATAAATTATGTTACACTAATCTATACGAATTGAAATAAACCTAATTGTCAGTATCAGTACAATAGAAGTAAAGGGTTTTGCTATATGTGAAATGTTCAATACATTTCTACAGATCATTCTGGTCATTACCAGTAAATAATAACATGACTGCCATGTGTTACTGGCCTGTTTTGTTTATCTAAATAAAACAGGCCTTTGTGTGTTTGTCACGAATTGGCTGTTTTACTTTTAATTAGTAATTATGAAACCGAGATGTTCTGCATATTTAGGCCATTGTCAGATTTAGGTTATCGTCTTTTCGGTGGACATACCTAAAGTTAAGGAATTCATGTACTAATTTTGGGATAAAACAATTGACGGTACTAGGTTCCCGGATTTACAATCCACACAGGATTATAAAATCGTGACATAAATATAGAAGCTGTTAACTTTTGACCACCGAGTAGACAACTTTTATTTTTTGGACTGACAATGACCCATCGTACTAGTCCAAAGGGACATAGGGACAGAAAAAGTGTACAGAGTCACTTTTTCTGTCCCTATGTCCCTTTGTACGCTTAAATATTTAAAACTACGCAACGGATTTGGATAAGATTTTTTTAATAGGTAGAGTAATTCAAGAGGAAGGTTCTTATGTAGGTATAGTATTCGTGCGAAGCCGGGGCGGGTCGCTAGTTTATAATAAGAACCTCATTCCACAGGGCGCTGCCGTGGCCTCCCTGGCGGTGGACCCGTCAGGCCGCCTGCTCGTCTGCGGGCACGACGACGGCTCGTGCGCGCTGCACGACGTGCGCGGCTCGCGCGCGCTCCAGCGGTTCACGCCGCACTCTGGAGACGTGCGCAGCGTGCGCTTCTCCCCCGGCGCGTATTACCTGCTCACTGCTGGATACGACACTAGGGTCGTGCTTACGGATCTTCAGGGTGAGTTGAACTACTGTTTTCTTCTAGCTTTTCAACATGACTATGTAGCGTAGTCGGTAACGCTACACGGCACACTCTGGCGACGTGCGCAGCGTCCGATTCTCCCCCGGCGCGTATTACCTGCTCACTGCTGGCTACGACACTAGAGTTGTGCTTACGGATCTTCAGGGTGAGTTGAACTGCTGTTCTTCTTCTAGCCTTTCAGCATGACTGTCTTGGTGCCCCTGAACGCCTCACTCTGGCGACGTGCGTAGCGTCCGATTCTCCCCCGGCGCGTATTACCTGCCCACAGCTGGCTACGACACTAGGGTCGTGCTTACGGATCTCCATGGTGAGTTGAACTACTGTTTTCTTCTAGCTTTTCAACATGACTATGTAGCGTAGTCGGTAACCCTACACGGCTCACTCTGGCGACGTGCGCGGTGTCCGATTCTCCCCCGGCGCGTATTACCTGCCCACAGCTGGCTACGACACTAGGGTCGTGCTTACGGATCTCCATGGTGAGTTGAACTACTGTTTTCTTCTAGCTTTTCAACATGACTATGTAGCGTAGTCGGTAACCCTACACGGCACACTCTGGCGACGTGCGCAGCGTCCGATTCTCCCCCGGCGCGTATTACCTGCTCACTGCTGGCTACGACACTAGGGTCGTGCTTACGGATCTTCAGGGTGAGTTGAACTGCTGTTTTCTTCTAGCCTTTCAGCATGACTATCTTGGTACCCCTGAACGCCTCACTCTGGCGACGTGCGTAGCGTCCGATTCTCCCCCGTCGCGTATTACCTGCTCACTGCTGGCTACGACACTAGGGTCGTTCTTACGGATCTCCAGGGTGAGTTGAACTGCTGTTTTCTTCTAGCTTTTCAAAGTGACTATGTAGCGTAGTTGGTAACCCTACACGGCACACTCTGGCGACGTGCGCAGCGTCCGATCCTCCCCCGGTGCATCTTACCTGCTCACAGCTGGCTACGACACTAGGGTGGTGCTTACGGATCTTCAGGGTGAGTTGAACTGCTGTTCTTCTAGCCTTTCAGCATGACTATCTTGGTAACCCTGAACGCTTCACTCTGGCGACGTGCGCAGCGTCCGATTCTCCCCCGGCGCGTATTACCTGCTCACAGCTGGATACGACACTAGGGTCGTGCTTACGGATCTTCAGGGTGAGTTGAACTGCTATTTTCTTCTAGCTTTTCAACATGACTATGTAGCGTAGTCGGTAACCCTACACGCCGCACTCTGTCGACGTGCGCATTGGCCGATTCTCCCGCGGCGCGTATTACCTGCTCACTGCTGGCTACGACACTAGGGTCGTGCTTACGGATCTCCAGGGTGAGTTGAACTACTGTTTTTCTAGCCATTCAGCATGACTATCTTGGTAGCCTGGCAGCGTAGTCGGCACTGCATAGTTGTGAGGATGGGGGATTGAAGGAAATTTTAAAATACGATTTCAATCGTCTTTTTTGCTGATTCCAATTGTGTAGATATATAAATAATTTTCGAAAAAATATGTTATATATGCCTTTTTACGCTTTGAGCTTATGACGACAGAGTTGTCACTGAAAAAGCATTCAAACATTTCTCTGAAACCTGTAACTGCATAGAAGTGTTTGTCGCGGACTCCGTACGGATCATATCAAAGGCGGGCATTAGGTATTCTGTACAGGTGTCCAACATAAAAATACCATTTCGCCACCTTGTAAAGTACCGCGTCACTCTTCTGTGTCTCGTGTGAGTGAGAAAATGTAAAAGGAGCATTTCACGAGATGTTTCTTTCTATTTTTACTGCATTTTTTTCGCCAATTCTATTGATAATGTTGGTGTGCATTCTGTAACTCTTAATAGGGCACAAGTGCCACCAAAATTTTCCTGGCTTTCACTCATTTTTTGGGTACTAGAATAACTTTCGAAATAAAATTATATGTCGAATATATAATTACTGTCGCCCTATTGGTTTAGCAATCTTTGAATATTTCGTCTTCGTGCGGAACCACGGCAGACAATGTCGTTAAATAAGCCAAAATCGCTGTTTCTGTAGCGCAGTATGTTTTTACAAACAAGATTAAAACGAGCTTTGAGAATTTAGTTATGTAGCGCATAATTATAATGCTCTTGCGATCATTCGAGACTACCTACGTGACGCTGGACGCAGCTTACGGCTTCAACCCGAGCTTAAGGCTTTACAGCCTCGTTTTTCATATTTATGTCAGATTTTGTTGAAATTGTTGCTAGTTTCATAATTACTGGACTCAATCCGATTATGTGGATTAAAATTTTTAGTAAAGCGTTCTTACGGCGTGCTACTACGAGCTTGTAGTATTTACTTTTTAAAATAAAATATGCTTAAAATACTACCAGACGTCCTACCCAGAATATCAATGTCAAAATTGGTCACGTACTAGTTAAAAATATCTTAGATTGTCTCGCGATGTTGTCTATTTGAGGGTTGATCAAAGAAAATTGAAAGAATGGAATTGGAACAGTCACAAGAAAATCTAGTTTCGATCGCATACCTACTCGTATTATCTTAAATCTTACTCTTGCGGGCTATAATGACAGTGTCTGTGCATTTTTAAATAGCATTAGAACTGCGGATATTGGGTTTCTTGTTTATTGTGATCCCAATACGCGCCGTGAAAACTATTCCGAGTAACAATTAAGTTTAATGGGGCCATGTTTTCTCAACTTGAATATTGAAGAGTACTAGTTAGCAGCTTTCTGCCATTGCTCCGATTTGTAAACTTATTCTTGAAAATTTAAGCTCTCTGAAAAGTTTCATGTGTTACTTTTTAACTGTGAGTCCATTAAAAGCTGAGAGTTTTCTATTCCGACTACTGGCTGAACGCTTTGAGTAATAAGTTCAAAATGTGAGCATAATATTAAAAATGTTTATCAACTGGCTTTGGCGCGACATTTACCTATACTGAGAAGGTAGTGATTTCTCATGTAAACCTCCACACCCTCAAGGAATGAATGATAGATATTTAGAAACTGTTCTACAGAACTATATCTATTTCTAATCCTACAAAATTACGTTCCAGTGGTTAAGCTTGGCAGAAACGCAAGAAACATTTTCATTTATAATTATGTTGCTTATGTATGTAGTACTATGTAGATATGGTTAGATTTTTTAGCTTTACAAAAAATATAAGCAATCCTGGCGTGCATTTATATTAAGATTCTTCTTAAACATAAGTGAGAATCATAGTATCATTAAGACGGTTTCAATTATACTTTATTTTTAACGCAAAAAAAAAACGTTCCAGTTTCAGTGAGCCATGACTGTATGATACGATACGTCATTGGCAGAGCTCGGATTTTTCACGGCAAAACAAAACACTAGCGTAATTTAGCCAGTGATTGAAATATTACTTTATCGATATCGATAATTCAGATCTAGAAGATTAATATGTAATAAAACTAATCAAAACATTTGTATAAAGTTACTTATTAGAAACAGACACAATTTCTTCTTCAAAATCTACGTCTGTACACACAGCAGCACAAGATATTAATTATTTGGATACACACTAATGTGATAGGAGTAGATAGGATACTACACACACACACAGGACACTAGGTCACCTTAGACTGGTCCAAAATATTGATTTTGAGCTCTAGTAAGTCTCCTGTTTTTCGAAATTTTCGCACGTTTGTTAGTTTTTAAATTTCGACATTCACAGTGATAGGTGTACCAACCGAATAAAAATAAATTACTGAGGCAATATCTGTCATATACTCTCATCATCATCATCATCATATCAGCCGAAAGACGTCCACTGCTGAACATAGGCCTCCCCCAAAGACTGCCAAAACGACCGGTCCTGCGCCACCCGCATCCAGCGGACTCCTGCGACCTTCACCAGGTCATCGGTCCACCTTGTGGGGGGCCTACCCACGCTACGCCTTCCGGTACGTGGCCGCCACTCAAGAACCTTCTCGCCCCAACGGCCATCGGTTCTACGCGCAATGTGCCCCGCCAACTGCCACTTCAGTTTAGCGATTCGGAGAGCTATTTCGGTTACTTTGGTTCTGCTGCGGATGGTCTCATATACTCTAGTAAGACTCAATAGGTGTCGATAAAATAATATTTCCAGCACTGGCTAAATTACGCTAGTGTTTTGTTTTGCCGTGAAAAATATCTATCCGGTTACAGCCGATATGTCGACCACTTGTGTCGTAATAGTTATATCGTCAGCCATTTCGCATTTCGCCTCCACACGCCGACAGTTGTAAAACAACAAAGTGTTGATTGGAGCAGCACATTAACAGCACATTCTGGCCGGTCCGTTAATCGCTCATTAATTAGCCAGTGCCCTTACATGGGTCTGCAAGGCGAGCCATTACGGCCATTAGAAAAAACATGCCTGTTTCCGTCGGTCACGGTTTACTTCAGAAAATCTTTTAGATCAAAGATTAATGCTCTTGTACTCTAAAACCACATAACTATAGATACAAGTTTTTGTATTAATCAATATTTGTTTTGTTTTAAAGGTGCTTTAACTTATCAATTTATCATTAACCGATATACATATCATATAATAACTGAATTAAAAGATTTAAAAACCGCCTTCCCCTCTTTTTCCAAGAACCCATCATCAGAGACCGACAGATATGGAATTTAGGGGTCGGAACTATGGGTGCAAAACTTTAACAAAACTTGGACTTGACATAGCAGATACATCCATAAAAAATACATATCTACACACCCACACATTGTAACTTGAAGAATCCGAGATAGGGAATAAAATTGGATACAGATTTTTCAATAAATTTTAAAGTGTTCCCATATGTCAATTTTAAAGTTTTGTTACAGTTTTGCATCTGACCCCTAGGAATTACATACTCGTACAGTCGACGTCAAAGATATCGTTACGGGGTTAGGCGCCAAAAATATATTTACACGACTTTATTACCTTCACATTAAGGTCGTGTAAATATATATTTGGCACCTAAAGCGTAATGATATCTTTGACGTCGACTGTACATGCCAAAATAAAATCGATCGAATCAATAACCTCTTCCTTTTTTGATGTCTGTTCAAAATACCTAAGACCCTGTTAGCTAAAACCGGGATGCAGAGTAGTTTCAGCTATGAGCCAAAAGCGGAAGCCTTGGGTTCGAATCCCGCCTCAGAGGGGTATTTTTGGTATACCTATACTATGCTAGAGCAGCGTCAAGTGATTAATATTTTATATTTTCACTCATAAGTCATAATAATTACCTACTAGTTCTAGACAGAAATATCTACCATTCATACACCGTGATTTCTAATAACCCGAAAGATTTTAACAGTGTGTTCCTGACCACATTTAGAAACTATAATGTCATATAAACTTTTCTGGATATCGCCTAGTTTCAGAGTTATTACCAATTAAAAAAAACATATTTTCTAATTGTAACTCGGTACAAAAGGTCTTTTTAACGGCGTTGGTGCCATTATGGAGAATAGTCTCACTAACCTCATTAATAGATGTCGAAAAGTGAGAAATAAAACCTTTTAAAAATGAGATTTTTGTAAAAAAAAATCTTAACACACATTGTGAGTGCTAGTTTCATGAATAACTTTTACTTTTTATGTTAAAATACATTCAAAAATTAAAAGAAAATTGAAAAAAAAAATTAAAAAAAATTTTTTTTTCGCTAAAAATGACAAAAGTCATATAACATTTTTTCTTTGTTTTTACATCAAAAATGCGTGGTTAAGATCTTTCGGGTTATTAGAGATCACGGTGTATATGGTTTCATAATACGAGACGCTTGTGATTGTATTGGACACCTTAGTGTATGTACTTGAATTTTTAAAGTGTCCAAAATCTATCCTCAAACATACAAAATGTGAATATCTCAACAACATATAGTAGGTACGTGTAATAACGTAGCCATCGGAACTCATAGTTCTCTATGTATAGCCTTATTTATTAAAATCTATGAGCTATGGGCGAATAATTTTTCTATTAGCCTCAACGCTGCCAACCTTATTGGGTCGTGTCCTGGGGGGTTCTTAGTATCGTCCGAGATCGATAACTCATTAATAGGCTCGTGCGGTGCGAATGAGGCATAAATACTGTTTATTTTATTTATTTATTTATTTAATCTTTATTGCACAAAAGAAAACCTTAATGTACAAAAGGCGAACTTAATGCCAAAAGGCATTCTCTACCAGTCAACCTTAAGGCAAAGCAGAGAAGTTGTGGGCGGTGCTATACAAGATTACTTACTACTTACTATCAATGAAACTACCCTACGCCTACGACACAAATATTCTTACTAAAATAACATATGCATGCAATACATAATATAATAGATAATATATATAAATTAATACATAATATAAATATAAATATATATATATATATATATAAATAAAGACGAAATGTGTGATAATTTGAACCTAGTTGTCTAATCGTTTAATCTGCTAGCAAAGAAAGCACGGACAGAATGTTTAAAAGCTAGTTTGCTGTTGGAATTTTTAATATCAAGTGGAAGATTGTTCCAGAGGCGAGCGGCCAGGACAGAGAAGGAGTTAGACATAAAACCAGTATGGTGGAGAGGGATGGAAAGAGACAAATTGCCAGAAGAACGGAGTTGACGGTCACGAGACACGCCATAGAATTTAAAGAGAGACTTGAGGTATTCGG
Organism: Thaumatotibia leucotreta; assembly: GCA_025490895.1. Lineage (NCBI taxonomy): Eukaryota > Metazoa > Arthropoda > Insecta > Lepidoptera > Tortricidae > Thaumatotibia > Thaumatotibia leucotreta. The sequence continues at coordinate 410,399 of JALPQI010030245.1, read as the reverse complement.
GGGAATGTGGGTCATAAAGAATGGAAAAGAGAGTGCAAAGCATGCGAATATTACGTCGCTGACCGATAGGAAGCCAGCCAAGCTGAGAGCGGAAAGAGGATACATGATCAAATTTACGGAGACAGAAGATGAAACGAATACAGTTGTTAAGAAGGCGATCCAATTTATCAAGCAGTTCACCGTTTAAGTCCGGATAACACACATCACCGTAATCGATTATGGGTAAAATTAATGCAGTAACTAATAGCACTTTGGTCTTAATAGGCAGAAAATGTTTCAACTTGTTGAGATAATGAAGAGAACCTATGACCTTTCGACTAATTTCAGCAACCTGTGCTCTCCAACTCAAAGTGTTGTCAACTAGAACACCAAGATCCTTAACATTTTGACTAAAAGGTATCGGAGTGCCATTAAAGTTAACCGGTGTAACAACGTTAAGGTCTAATTTCGAATGCTGCCTACTACTGCCGCAGACAATAGCCTGACACTTTGTCGGATTCACGAATAAACCAAATCTCTCAGACCATTGCTGAATATGCAAAAGGTCCAAGTTTATCCTCTCAATAGCATTCGGCAGATCATCAACTGTAGATTGAGCATACAGTTGTAAATCGTCAGCATACAGGTGGTACGAACAGCGAAGGTCAGGAGTTATAAAGTTAATGAAAGTAGAGAATAAGAGTGGGGACAGTATGCCGCCTTGAGGTACGCCAGTAGCAAGATTGCACCACTCAGATAAAGCACGGTCAACTCGCACAGCTTGCTGGCGTCCCCCTAGGTAGGCTGAGAACCAGTTGAGGGCCGACTGAGACACGTTTAGATGTTTAAGAAGGGCCAGGAGGATATCATGGTCAACGGTGTTAAAGGCGTTAGAGAAGTCTATTAATACAAGTAATGTGACCATTTGACCCTCCATGCCGCGACGAATATCTTCAGTCACCTTAAGAAGAGCAGTGCAGGTGCTATGCCCAGTCCTAAATCCAGACTGAAAAGGACTCAGGATCTCATGCAAGTGAACAAAACGCGAAAGCTGTTTGTGAACCACTGCCTCAGCTATCTTCGAAAGGAAGGGGAGAATCGAAATGGGTCTAAAGTTGTTAACTGAGGCGGGGTTTGAAATTTTGGGTAGTGGTAGAACAAACGCTTTACGCCAAAGTAGCGGGAATTCACCATTAGCCAATGAGGAATTGATGATGTCAGTTATCACTGGGAGCACAGAACCAAGCACAGATACAATCATGTGACGACCAACATCATCGCACCCTACAGCTTTGGATTTTATTGCTTGGATGATGGTTTTAATATCCGATACAGAAATGGGAGAAAAAGAGAAGCTGTCAGTGACAGGAGAAGGAAGTGATGAGATTTCAAATATAGTAGTGGCCTTGGTTTGACTATTAATAGAAAGGGCAGAAGAGAAATGTCTGTTTAAATCATTTAGAGAAAAGGAATTGCCATTGAAACCATTAGCGGGTTTACCCAGGCCAAGTGACTTTAGAAATTTCCAGACATCGGCCATAGAGGAAGAGGATACATTTTGATGAATAAAACGACGTTTCGCTGCACGCACCATCTGGTTGCAGCGATTACGAGCTCTCTTGAAAAGAACCCAGTTCGCGTCAGTGCGGTCACGTTTAAAACACCTAAACGCGCGATCCCTACATCTCATTGCCATACGTACGCCTTCCGTCATCCAAGGAGCTGGTGGACGTCTAACACGAACGGTGTGAACGGGGGCATGTTTGTCAAACAGTTTCAGGATCAAGGCATTGAAAAGAAAAACTTTGGTGTCAGTCGATGAGGCTGAGAGCACAGGTGACCAATCAATATTGGCAGCGTCAACCAAGAGAGAACTAGTATCAATTTTTGAAAAACTACGCATGTTAACTAAGGCTGGCTTACATTTTGGAGTTTTAATTTTGTACGACGCAAATATTAGGTCATGGTGGGAAAAACCGGGAGCCGAAAACTGTCCCTGTTTCACAACGAGATGAGGAGAAGAAGTAATAATAACATCCAGCCACGTATCAGAAGTAGAAGTGTGATGTGTTGGAGACAAAGGGAGAAGTGAGAAACTTACGGACTGGAGCAACAGAGCCAATTTACGAGATTGTGGTGAATCTTTACAGAGGTCAGTATTCAGGTCACCCATAATCAAATGATGTGTATAATCCGAACTCAAGGACTCCAAAATTTGTTCCAACTCAGAGAAATAGTCCACCGTCGGTGGGCTGTAAACCACGCCCAGAACAGCTTTGACTCCTTTCACAATTATTTCTAGAAAAATCCATTCCGCTGAGCCGGAATACAAAGATTGAGTCATATGTAGAATTTTGAATTGAATGGAATTCCTAAGATAAATAGCCACTCCACCACCGCCTTTTCCAGTTCGATCATTCCTGATCAAAACAAAACCAGGTAGACTATAGGAAGTGGAGTCAAGGGTAGGTTTCAGCCAGCTCTCCGAGACAAGGATCGCGTGGACGAACTGCGACTGAAAAGTATCGATTAGCTCGCTATAGTGAGAGGGGATACTCTGGGCATTAATGTGGCACACGTTAAGGTAACAAGAGTTAAGAAATTCACGAGACACGAGTGTACCCAAAGTATCAGAGTTACTAGAAGAATTCAAGGAATGAAAAGACGTGCTGTCATCGCTAGCAGAAAAAAACGTTTCAATTTCGTCATCAGACATAAATAAAATAAATAATAATAAAATAAATAACTTATAAATAGAATAGAAATTAAACAAAAAAAAAAAATCTACATAAAAGTTACAAGAATGCCACACAATACTGCTCATCCTGCTGGTTGTCTAGTGAGATCACAATTTAATGAAGATAAATCACAATAGAAAATAACAAAAATGAGAAAAAAAAACAATGTTTACATTAGTATGCAGCAGCATGCCGATAAACAGTCTATACGATAAATCGTTACAACGTGGAATAATTATAATAATGAGCGACACAAACAATTACTCGAACGCTCCGCACCCGACTTAGTTGACAGATGAGATGTCAGTGATTGCAAAATACACATCAGTTTGAAAACGTCAAAATAAATTTACATTGAGCTGGTTAAATTAATAATTATAATGCGGGTGGACTAAGAAAATGCTAGTGAGAAATAACGAACAAAACATCGCTTAAAGCGCTTGCTGCATAACGACATTCAACTGAACGGATAAGAAGTTAAACATAGATTACATACAATGAAAAACAATTTAACACAATACAGTAGTGGGAGACCAGCCTCATTTACGACCGGAACGACCAGGCCGCCCACCCGTGGTACCAGAAGCAACATTTCCAACAGCGGTGGTGCCGGGCTCAGGGCTCGAAGACGCCAACGGCAGTTGTTCGACGCTTTGAACAGGATGCTTCAGGCGCTCAATATCCTCTTCGGAGTCCACGCGCCCACGTCCACCAGAAGCCAGCTTCACAAATATGTTACCGTCCTGGGACCAGCAACTTCTCATACCGAAAGCCTGACGTGCCTGGGTAAACAATGCTTGCCTCTGTGGAGTGAGGAACTCAGAGATTGCATAAGGGGACCCTTTGCACGAGGTTTTCTTTCTCCAGACTGAAGATTTCACTTGCATGTCATGAAAGCGAACAAGAACAGGCCGATTGCGACTGTCGGAAATCTTACCAAGCCTATGGCATGCCTTAAACACAGCGGGAGTGACATCCGGTATTTTCAGCTGATCAGTAATGAGGCCGGCTATGCGAGAACTGACCGATTCATTGGGGTCCTCAGGAACACCGTTAAATAGCAGATATTTCCTCCTATGTCTCATCTCCATAATGTCCTGAGTTACACTAAGCGCCTTAACTTGGTCTCGGAGAAGTTTCAGCAGAGAAAAAGTCAGATCCTTGAAAGCGGTCAACTCATCGCTCAAGCTAGAGACAGTCACCTTTGCTGCTGGCGACTTGCCCAATCTCTCTTCAAAGGCGGCAAACATCTTGGTCACAGTTGTTTCCAGGGATTTTTGTGCTGATACAATATCAGTATAGTTTGCCATTGTGTTGTTGTGCTTTTAGGTTATAAATTTGACAGTGAGAGAAACCAACAGGATTGCAGTGGAATAACTTTAACACTAGCACATGTACAGTGCTGCAAATGATACTATAGATAGTATGTAGAATAAACTGAATATGAAAGAGGCAAGGGCTTCAAAATGTAAGTTTTTATAATTTTAATATTAAATAGTTATAAAGAGAAATGATAGTTTTTATGCCTACCGCCCAAAAAAAAAAAGCGTTTATTAAGAGTATGTGCGCCTATTTTTGGTTTGGCACGCTAGCACAAGTTTGGTCCAAAAGTATCTTGCGACTATATAATATAATAATCACGTAATGCTCACTATTACATGAATACATATTTATAAAAAAAAATCTAGCAACCCTGGGGTGTCACATGCACGTTACCGACCTATTAAGAACTTGTACACTCCTTTATTGAAGAAACTCATACTGTAGTGTAGTCCTTCGGAAAAACCTCTGCAGGGAGCTCATTCCACAGACGAACCGTCCGCGGGAGAAAATTCCTTATATTAGGTATACAGGGTGTTACACCACCCGAAAACCTTGAACTGGGTGTTTTAGTAGGCTATACTGAACAACTTTTACTATGGGGCCAATCGCGAAGTCTAAAAAAAATTTATTTTCCATACATTGTGACCGACCGATAACGACATTTTGTATGGATTAGTTCCATAGTAAAAGCTGTTCAGTATAACCTACCAAATCACCCCTTTTAAGGTTTTCAGTGGGTGGTGTAACACGTTGTAGATTATTCTATCTATACATGCATTTTAAAATCTATTGAGGCAACCTACATTTAGCTGTCAGACTGGAATTCTTAAGTTTTCTCTCTTCGTATCGTTCTATTCTTATCGAGCAAGTGATCCGCTATTTCGTGTTAACGTAGTTTTATTGTGTCTGCTCCGCGGAGACTCACTTTATGTTTATAGAGGCATCATCCCTAATCACAGAGGAAATCACTGTGGAAATGCGCAAAGATAAATAAAGTTTTATTTTCTGTCTGCTTGCATGAAGTTCAAATTATGTAATCCCTATTTTTAACCGACTCTTAAAAAGAAACTTCTCAATTTGACTGTTTTTTTTTCTACCTATGTATGTTACTCGATATATATAAGGTCGTAATTTATTAGATGTAGATATTTTTACAGCTGATAGTACTCGGTCTCTGGAGTATATTAAACCGTGAAACATTATAGCTTTTACGATGTTTTTTTGGAGAAAACGGAAAAACAAATTTCCTACATAAAAACACCCTATTTAGTTTATGTGATTAGGTATTAAATGAAAACTTATTGAACAGATTCTAGTACCTCTTTTACGTACCACTTAACTGGAACTGGCCACTTCTCGTCGATAAATTAAATACTTCATTGTCAATGTCATGTTATTTTCCGTTGGATTGTGTCGTTTGATGACATGACAGACAGTGTTATTGTGACATGTGATAATGCACACATGATGATTATTTTTAGACGAAATTATAATTTTTTTTTTGTTAGGAAAATGTAATCAAAAAAATTACATGAAAAGATTTCTTAATTTATATTTAAAGTTAATTATTTTAATGTAAAGTATCATGTGTTAAAATATCTGCAACTAATAAATTAGGACCTTATATATCCAAGAATCGTTAGATTTTCAATTTTGTTTTAATCAAACGGTTACATCCCCGAGTTGATCGCCTTGGCACCAAATCGGGGTCTGATGATGGGATCTTGGAGAACATGGTTAAAATGTTTTTTTTTTCTTGGTGATTATTCATGAATATTAACTCGGCCGGGTGCTTTAACGCGCCGCAGTAAGAGCGGCTTATATTAATAACCTACAAAGTGACTCAGGCGATACTCGACAGTGAACCACAAAGTGGAGGAAAATGTCGTAAGTTTTGGTTTAAAAAACCTTCTAAGTATTAATACTGGTAGCATTACTTGCTATTAATTAAAATCACTTGCATCTTAGTTGCAAAGATATGAAAGTATCTTAAACAAAAATCGCTTTCGCTGTTTAGTTTACTTCCTGGAAATATTTTAGGTGTTATGCTTATTCAAGTACGTTCGGAACATTTGAAAGACGATTCAAGTTTTGAAACTATAGTGTTTTAAGACCCACATTATACTCTGTTTGGTTTGGTGTTTAAAAATAGGTAAACAATCTTGCAGTATCTTTTTATTGAAAAATGTATATGTAAATCCAAACTAGGTACTTAATGAATCAAAAACAATGTAAATCACTGTATTTCCTTGTTATATTATGTGTATTAAATTTGCTAAAACTTATTTTCTACTCGTAGTTTTCAATAAAAAGATACTGCAAGATTGTTTACCTTTTTTTAAACACCAAACCTAACAGAGTACAGGACTAATTAATGTAATGAATCTAGTACTGATAATTAGCGAATAAACAATAAATATATTACGCCGGATGTTATAATATTTCTGATCGTTAAAATAAGTCCTTTGTAATAACATAAAGGTGAAATATGATTGGCCGGTAAATGTACGTCGTATGTGAGCGGAAACGGGACATCCGAGGCATTGCCCATCTAATTTTAGCATTACTAGTATCTCGAATATACCCCTAGACAGGGACCCTCTAGTTGCACTCTCGATTACTCGAGACACTCGTCGTCAGCAAAAACTAGAGCCTTGTTTAATAAACGGCACTTGAGTAAGATCTCGCGTTCAAATCAAGGGCTGTGAATATTTTTCAATGGGCTCTTCAGTGAACAAACCGGGGTAGCCGACGGCTGGTAAACATGACAACATTGACAAACACCTAAAAAAATTACTTAGTAAAGATTATTTTTGCACCAGAGGCCCATTTTTCAAACGCTTGTAACTTGTAATACAAGTGAAAGTCTATTTTTAACACTATTGATTAGATATAGACTTCCGCATGTATTACAAGTTACAAGCTTTCGAGAAATAGGGCCCAGGACTTCCGAAGTACTTTTCTATCCTAATTTTGAAAAGTTGCTCAGTACCTATAGCTTAATACGGTGTGTGCGAGGTTGTTAGTGACTCATGAAACACCGTGTACTTGTGTGTCAATCAACATTCATAATCGGATGAACAATAGAACTGATGATGATTTGTTTACGGATTAAATACTCGTAAGAAACATTTAACTACAAGCATTTCGTTGTCAGCTTACTGAATCTTTTCAATAAAAATTGTTAATATCCTTCGCAATGTTTATGATATATTTGTACCATTGAGGCCTAGGATTACTTTATTGTGCCGTTAATATCGTGATGTACGGCAAACTAGAGGACCAAAATATATTAGGATATTTGGATAGGTACGTTGTTAAATACCTACTGTTACTGCGACCTGGGGGTTACCATGACGTACTAATGCGATTCAGTTTAGGTTGAGAGAAAGGGATAAGGCTAGACGTGTCATATATCACTGTCCCTTTTCCTAAACCTAAACTGAATCGCATTAGTACGTCATGGTAACCCCGCTGCAGAAAGTTTGATATTAACATGTCCATTTTCTAAGGTTTCTCGAATTGTAGGTTTTCGTGATTAAGTAGATATATAAGCGATCATAACACCGTAATTTAAATCCCGTGACTCTCGCTTATAATGTCAACCGGTACAAGTTAAATTCTCCATCATACAAACTTGGGTCGCCTGCTAGTATCATATGTCACGTTGCTCCGTAATCAACTGCGGCAAACAAATCAAACAAGGGACCCTAATAGGACAAATGTTTGCCGATATCAGTACTCCGAGCCGATGACGGGCGCTAAATGAAACTCGTCTGGATTGCTAATAAGAAATGGCTTTTTTATTATTGCGGCATGGTGATACGTGATTGTCTTAGATTTGGCACATGCGTCGTAAAACATTAGTTAAGTATTAAGGTTTGCGGTATAATTATCCAAGAAAGCAATATTTTTAATCTGTACTTAGGCATTATTTAAATGTTTACTCAATAAATCATTTTGAATAATGTACATGTAGTCGTCATACGTCGTCTCGGACCGAAAAAGGTAGCCGTAAGACACTAGGGCACCACATTTATGCAGTACTTACGACTGTAGTCAGTTTACAATGCAGATACTTTTTCAAATTCTTCTTTTAATTAAATTTATATTTACAAGCAAATACATGCATTTTATTGGTGACGAAATATGTGTTTTTAAACCGATCTAATTCAGACTGGGTTTTTATTTTATTCAACTATATTAAAATTACCCTGTAGAGACAATAATAAATCAGATCTAGGCACTTGTCTCACCGCGAGCTACTAAGCTACGAACTATCGGCTATAAACACGAACAAAAGATACGCACTCCCGTGCAAATAAAAGAGACACGGCGATACTCGCCCGGCGGTGATAGCTGATAGCTGGGCGAGTATCGGGAGTGCGTATCTTTTGTTCGAGTTTACAGCCGATAGTTCATAGCTTAGTAGCTCGCGGTGAGACCAGTGCCTTAGAATCAATTTTCCAATTTGTTAGAAAAAAATTAGCTGTTATTTTTATAATGATGTTTTTTATCTGAACATTTAAAAATCTATGTAAGGGGATGGTGAAACAGGCCCCTAGTAAGTTACCGATAGTCAGTTACCGATTTGATTTCCAGTTATTACAGAATTGTTTAATACATTATATGAATGTTCACCGCACATAGAGCGGTATGTAACATGGTCGCAAGCTTCCTTCGAGCTTCCGTTACTTCACTGAAAACTAGTGGTGAATATCAAATAACACACCTGTAGGCGATCTCTTGGCAAATGCCGGCGGCAATGGAAGCATCTTAAAGGCCGGACGCATCGGGACGAAATAACAGTTACCGGTCTGCGCACACTAAATGCATATACAGTGTGTGGCCTACAACCGGGGTGAAAATTTAAACGGTGCATTATAAGCTGATCAACAATCATTTCCACATATTGTAATTAAAAAAAAACTTTTATTTGTAATTTTTGGTCCATGTATTTTTCATTATTATGGGTTCATTTACTTGAATTAAAAGTTATCAATAACTTATAATTTTTTAATCATTGAAAAATGTATATTTTTTTTAAAACTGTAACAAATTAGTGTAAAAATAAAATTATTGTTATGACTTCGTACCTGGTATACTATCAAGATGTCTTGAGACTGACAAGCTACGACATCGTGATGCCAAGATCCAGTACTAAAGGTCCATAGCTTTGAATGACAATATCTCCGAACTTGAAACACCGGGACCTTTACAGGATTATTGCCGATAGTCTAAGGAGTCACTCATTTCATTTTTTTCCCGTGTTAAAGGCCACACACTGTATATTATAATATAATATTTTTAATGTCATGTGAAGGTCGCAGGAGTCCGCTGGATGCGGGTGGCGCAGGACCGGTCATTGTGGCAATCTTTGGGGGAGGCCTATGTTCAGCAGTGGACGTCTTTCGGCTGATATGATGATGATAATGATGAATGTCATTCTGGTCGTTAGACTCCTTACAAGCTAGGTGTTAGGTTGGAGTCTTGGTATAATTTATTAAGGCTGCTTATTTCATCGGTATAGTTTCGAGGTTTCCAAATCGGGTATTTATCGATAACATTTTAGGGATCATTATCTTTACGCATGAAACTAACACAAAGTATTGTTGTAAATTGATGTGAATTGATTTTGACATAAATCAATTTTAATGATCTGAACTTTATCGTGGCTTTGACAATAATCTTGCATTCACGAGTAGAAAAAATATGAAACGTTTGTAGTAAAAGAAAGTAAATCATAATAATGGCAATACTTGTTCCAAAAATCTTAATACATGTAGAAATTGCGTTAAACCTATTGACACCCTTAACAGTACTTATAATTTCGAAAGCAATAGTAATTATTACTAAAATGGCTGTAGGTGTAGATACGAGTACAGTTGAAACTTTTCTTCGTGTCCAAACGGCAATCAAACACTTATATTTAGCAACTCAGATCGAAAGATAAGTATATTATGTAAACACATTATATGGCTAACCTTTCAACTGGCAATTCATTTAATTGAAGTTGCTGAAAGTTCAACTGTATGTCAGATTAAAATCCAAATAGACATTCCCAGTGCTCTACAACTATGAAGTCAATACTAACAGCTGTCAGTTTAATACAATATCTGTTAACAATGTCACGTTTTGACACATAATGTATTGAAATGACAGATGTCCAGATTGACTTCATAGCGGCCGAGCACTGTACGAGTACCTTCCTTTGTACGCAATACGGAACAAATTGTTATGAGTATCATAATAAGTAAAGTTACTATGCGGCACGAAGTTATATCCTATAAAAAGGTTATTTTTATTCGTTATTTTATGCGATCGACTACGTTGTTGTTTTACGCTTGTGTCAAACTGATTTAAAATTGAATAAGCGAACGCCTGAAGGAAAACAGTGAGGGAACCTGCATAAACCTGTGAAGAAATTCAAGGGTGTATGTGAAGTCCCCAAGAAGTACCGGGCCAGAGTTGGGACCACGCAAAATAGGCACGTATGATGTCGAGTTGCGAAAAAAAAAAAATGGTCAGAAAAACAACAACAGCAAGCGAACGCCTCCAAAAACTAACCGTTAACGCCTGTGATAAAATGCAACCTTGCGTGGTGTTGCGAATACAAACTGCAACTACACTATAGTACGGAAAAATATTTTATACATCCAAATCCAATCGAAACGATTAGCTTTATAAAAATCATTATACACCTGGCTTTCAGAAACAACAGAAATTCTCTCACTATTTTCAAAGGTATAGATCTGATAGCTTTTCGTGCCGACCTTGATGAACGTTCAATTGCTGAAGTGTCATGCTCTAGACCAGCCATTCTCTGCCCACCGCCTTTTATTTAGGTCACCGTCAAAAATGTTACATTCTGAAAATTAAAGTTTGAGAACCTCTGCTATAGACACGCAATGTCTAATTAATATTTACGTAAGGTCTCCTAGGATTCCTATTTGAACCATGGCATATAGTAAAGTTGAACTCTAATGTTAACATAAATAGTAAATCAAATAAATTTTACGATAAAGAGATTCTTCTATAAATTTCAATGGTTACCGTATCAAGGGTATTTAGACGGATCGCGTATACAATTTAAACAATTGTATACGTAGGGTAGGTATGTTGTTTAAATCACATAGGTACTTAGGTGATCCGTGGGCAATTTGCACGGGCCACAGAAAACCACTTCTATACATATATTTTGCATCCATTTATATACCTCATAATTATACTTCTCAACAAATCACACATTATCAAAGCGATTTATGTATAATGAGCGGTACATCATTTGGACACGCGCCAAATGTTGTTTCAGTTAATTCTAGTTTAGTTTAGAAATAAATTGGCTTTTGAATAAATGAGTGTCAAATCACATGACAATGAACATTCTATGTACGGACCTAACTAAATAATAAACTTGAAACGGTGGCTTCCATTGGAAACCTTAGGCCTTAGACAAACATCCAATTATTGTTAGAGATGTGAGTAGTTCGCTTGATAGTAAACACGAATCAAACATTTCACATATCACTATCCGAATAGATATCAACACTGAGTTATGGAGTGCATGTAACTCAAACGCTACGTTTTCAGAATACCAATATTGAGTAGTTAATTGTCTGATTCGTATGACGGACAGAGGACGTAATTAATCCGATTGCCGTCACTGCAGCCGGTGAAAACCACAGATGCAAATGAGACTTATTGAAATGACAGTTCGTGATGCGCCGATCATAACGGCCATGTCATCGGCGAAATGTTCCAAAAAACAGAAATTTAATTTGAGCGTTAACGGTTTATGTTGATCGATTTTTGAGTGTTCGATCGGTGAAATGTAGAACACATTCCCTTCCCTTTTCCTCATTTGACAGTCGAACCTTACGGCTTTGCAATAAAAGCTAACTTTATAATTATAGAATATTTCTTCCATATTTAACTTTTAAGTGTAATACACAATTACGGGATTTTGTATTTAATTTATAACACGAATAACGAGTCGATCCCAAGTGTAAACAAATTATTTACAACCAAGGCAAAAAAAAATTAAGTGTGCCATGGCAAATTTGTATTTTCATCACACCTGCTCGTAAATGCTGATATTACAAGCAGGCATGCATGAACGTAATGACTGTAATGAGCTATATTATGCCCATGGCCGTAATGACTTTTTTTTTAATTTTCATACAACATTACGTCGCACTGGCGCGCCGCCCGCTGCCACGCCGGCGGGGGCGGCGCGCGGCGCGCGCTGCGCCGGGACTTCTGTTATAAAAATGATAAAAAGACATCCCCGTTTTTGAGAAATGATTTAGACCTTTTTAGAGTACTTTGTGAAAATATATTGTTTTATTTACTTATTTTGCCTCACAGGTGTGATGAAAAACATTGTGTGTGCCACGGGCGGTACAAGAATTATGATACCATCATACAATTTCTTATTTACCGCCCTTAATGAATGAGCTTTTAAAAACATTGTGCCAGAGGCGTTTATTTGGACCCTATTTTACTAAACGAGCTAAGCACTTAACGCCCCTACCTTTAATGTATCGATTTTATTAATGTATTATTTTGTTTTAGGTGATTTGACCTGCGCCCTACCGAGCGTGCCCGTGGCTCGCCACCCCGACAAGGTCATCTCCGCCAGGTGGCATCCCGACGACTTCTCCTTCCTGTCCACTTCCGCGGACAAGACCGCTGTGCTGTGGACTATACCGCCCGTCTAACCGCCTTAGGTATCGGGCTTGACTTTACACTATAGCCGTCTTTTCAGCTAGCACTCCTGGTCGATACGATACATCAACAGTCATAATTTCATAAAGAAGGGTAGTCGTTCACGCGCGACGCAACGTCGCGCTGTCAATTGAACTCGCCTTACCAAAATTTAAGAACTCTGGAATATTTTCTATTGTTAATAATATCGGAATGGAGTGTGCTGGTTATTATCAAAAAATGGCAAGATTCTATGCCCTTAAATTTCGCTAACAATTGTTCAATTCTAACTTCAAGGAGTCCAAAATGTAAAGTCAAAGACAAGTTCTTAGAAAAATGAAGAATTTTAGTGTTATGTATTATATTATTTCTAACGTGTAACTTCCTTTAATATGGAATAGGAAATACTAAATTATATGTTCTGTAAATAAATTACGTTAAAAATTTTATACGAGAGATTTTACGAAGGGTGTCCCGGAAATTCAATTTAGCGAAATGATCGATTTTTCGTAAATGGCAGGAGCTCTCCGCCCGAACACTGCCTCGAGCCTTCATGTATGAAACCGTTCATGCAACCTGACGCCTGTTTCATAGAACTTGGTCTTGTATTATTTATTGGAACGCTTGTTAAATCGGGAGACGGGCGTGACATGGACCTAAAAGCTGTATTCCGTGTATGAAAACAACCCAATGATCGGTTTTGAATATCAGTCAAAACTGCCGAACAATAGGGAACTTAACTTGCAAAATAGGGGTGCATTCTGTAACGACGGCGGTAGCGAGTTTTTCCTTTTTTTTATTACCTTGGTGTACCTAACCTAACTCGAATAGGAATAGAATTAATAGCGTAAACAACTTTTGTACACAAGATAAAAATAATGAATGGGCTTGGTACCTATTATTGTCTTATTGTCGAAGGTTTCGTTTCCCGATTTTGTGATTATTTACAGTGAAAATTCCAAATCATGAAATTCATGAATTACGCTAATCGATCTATGTCAAGAGCCAAACCCATACAATCTCAGATGCTAAATGGTGCAAGATTAAGGGTGTATCTGTATATGGCTACTTTAAGAACAAGTTGCAAAATATATGTTAGGTTATTTTTTGTTTATTGAGGTGCTGTTATAAATTTGATCTATAGAGTCAATCGGGGCCTAACTAGTTTCTGGAAAGTAATCAAACGTATTGTCGATAATTAGCTTGTTAGTGATAGCAAAAGTCATAAAAGCATTTTTCCTTTTTTTAGTAGTAAATATTATGACATTTATGACTCTTATGGTATACCTTTCCAGCTTCCATGATAGCATTAATAGCATTTGTACAGTAAAATATTGTACGTAAGAAAATAACGCAATGTAAGATATAATACTTTTGTCATTTGCTCTAGTTACTTTGCTTGAATGTACATAAAAACTATATGTAAAATTACTAGGTTGGAAGGTATATCTTAACAAATATTACAACATGTACGACACGTTGTAATATTTGCTAGATATAATGTAATAATAATGACGAATAGAGATGTATCTCAGTCGTAAAAACATGGTAATTTTATTTGTTACTTCATTTATACTTTATGGTAACGTAAATTTTTGTCTTAACTTTGTTCAATCGAATTATTTTATTTATTTATTTGAATGTGATGTACTATAAAAATGCTTGTAGTTGTTTCTTCTTTTATACGTCATTCATAAATCGCTTTATTAAGTATACTTTATTTTTGTATGTATAAGTATCACCTTGCGTCGTGATTATCTTGTCACAAATAAATAATGAAAAAAATTAGTAGGTATTTTTTGTTTAAGAATACGCACACAGAATCTCATGTTACTATTCATAAATGGAAATATTATGGAGTATTTTTAATATTTTTAGTCAGATATTTGAGCGAGCTCTCTGGAATTAATACTTAACAGAATTGTCACCCAGTGGAAAAGTGACACCAGATTTAATCAAGAACATTTCCAGTCTCATTTTATTAGCTTCCACGCTAATAAAAATTCAATCTGTCATGTATTATATTACCCTCTTTCTTGTTCATCTATTTTGTACTTTATTCTCGTGGCTTGAAGGCTATTTTCGTACCCTTTTTATCAATCTCACGAATGAGTATTTTACTTTAGTACGAGTTGTGTCAAATACGTATATGGTGGTATTGGTGGTGCGGTTTGACCGTCTGTGCTGATTTTGCTTTGCGGTTCAGTCACATCATTAAGGACAAAAGTTTATTTTAATCCATTCGAGGACTAAGCACGTATACAGTGTGTAAATCTAATACGGGCGATCAATTGAACCAGGCATGGGATTCATTAGGGTAATCATGGATTACAAGGTTTTTTTTAAATTACTCTTAATTATGACTCTACAGAATTTTTTTAAGATTATCGGAGCAGCAATGTAGGTACGAACATTTGTTATTGTTGATATGGCAGTTATGTCATCTGCTTTTGAAATTAGCTGTCAACGAGTATTTAACTCACGTATGTTGCTCTACATTGCGCGCCGAATTATTTTGTATGGAAAATTTTGTTGCTCTAATTTTAAGTAAAAGTTATTTGAATGTACTTATTATGTCGTAAACTAACACCCGTTAAGAGCATCGCCCGTATTAGATTTACACCCTGTATAATAGTCACATTTTATACTTTAACCTGTTTTAAATGCAATATTATTTTTAACGCGTTTATTGCAGAGAAGGTATCAAAATATAACGTAGTTATTTTAGACAACATGTATGTACAGTCAAGTGCAAAAATAAGTATCGAAAGAATCCGTTCATAAATATGTTACGACGTTCTTATTACACAGAATTAGAGTGCACTGGGACATATTTTTGAACGTTTTTGTATACCCCTTATTTTGTCTTCGACTGTACGCTTATTTTTCTTCATAGTTTCTTTTTATTTACAATTTAAATTACTCACTGACAATGTAAATAATTACGTAAACAGAAACAAAGCTGCAAGTTGAGTTGCTATTTAAATATTTAACGATAATATGCGCCTTATCCTTGGTTACACCAGGTTCATGTTCATTACAGTAACATTTATTGTTAAATATCGCTTTAACGAGAATTACAATTTTATAAGATCCTTTACGAAAAAGTGGCAATGTCACACAATGTGCTCGTCATTTTACACAACTGAGAATTAGTGATTGTGCTATTAGTAATACAGAGAAGCGTAGATTTGATGCAGCTTGTCCAAGTATTCAGCTACAGTAGCACATGTTTTAGAGTCGCTTGTCAGTGCATACATTTAAACAAAAAAAAATGTATGAGTTGACAGGCGAGTCGGGTAAATGTGGTAGCCCTAGCCTCCCAGAGTATAATCATATGAATTAGTTCGTCGTAATGATGGCAACAGAAGCGCTAGGCCGATAACCATTCTTAGAATTGTAAGGGCACCTTTGGTGTTAGTAATTAATTATTAATGAATAAATAATTGTATTATTAATGACAATCTTAAAGATTATAATTATAACGTTACTTACCTAAATTATTAATATAAATGTATCGCAATTCAATTGTAAACGACTTTGCACAAATCTAATAACTAATAGTGATTATATTAAATGTTTCATGTGTAAGTTAATAATTTTCGTCGAGCAAGTACTTATATTAAGTAGTGTTTGACTAAAGAAAGATAATAAAAAAGCGTTTTAAAATTTATTATATTTGTGCTGAGTCAGCCATTATTGCACATGCTGTTGTTACGGTTTCAGTAAATATATATTTTATGAACGAATAAAAAATGTATTGGTAAAACATTAATTTTTACTTGATAGATAATCAATGCTTTAGTACGTAAACTTACCCAACTGTCACAGACTAAGTTAACAGAATAGATGTGACCACCTGACCACTGTCAAACTGGAATTCGTTAACATGATGTATCCGGTAATTGTTTAAGAATATAATCACATTATTTACTTACTATTTGTTTCATTCATCTTCTTTATAAACCCCTACACTTGATCTGTTTTAGCCGAACCTGCAACCATGTACGGGATTAAGAAAATAGGGTCCATTCAGTATCATATTCTGATTAGAAAAAAGTAGAAGCCAAAATAATTTATGGTAGGTACCTATAAATATATTGTTTTCAATTACAAGAGGTGCTATTTTTACGCACTAGTGCGAGAATTGGTTCATTTCTCGTCAGGTCGAAACTTCGGAGGGCCATCTGTACTGAAAAATGTCGTACGATAGATACATTCGTGCGAAAAGAAAATTTGTAACTCGAGTAGATTTAAAACACTTCTAGAATTTTTTTCAGTGGAATCTTAAGTATGGACGTATTTTTTTTTTCAGTTTACGCTATTCATCGGTACTTATTTAAATAAGAATATTCTACCCTCAAATTACACATTCCCTGCCCTAAACCACTTCATTATAATAAAGCGTGTGCAATAACATCACATCACATCACATCCTCAGCCTATGACAGTCCACTGCTGGACGTAGGCCTCTCCTATTAACTATGCGTATAGTAACATTAGGAGGTAAATGCCCATAATCGCCACGCTGGGCAAGCGGATTGGCGATCGCAGTAATGTGTCCACTGTGATGACGCTGCTGCCCATCATCAATTTTTTATCAAAGAATGGTAAGTGACACTTCAATCCCTTAGTCGACTCTTACGACACCCGCGGGAGGAGTCGGGGTGGTGACAAATGTATTCTTACTGCCGTCACCACACGGCAATGATAAAGATGTGCAATAATAAAGAGGTAATTTTAATAATGTCTCCGGTTTCCTAATTTGGCTAATCTAGTGGTTTTCGGGAAAATTGTATGTATTTAGAGGTTAGAAAATGGTTTACTAGAGTTAAGACTAGAGTCTAAAAAATGACCCCGCCACATCAACAACATTAAATAGGTGCTTATTGTAAATATAGCCACTCAAAACTGACAGACCAATCACAAATATCTCTTTAAAATAGCCTCTCTATTGCTTTTGGTAACTGTTACCAGCTGTTGCTCTTATTTTAAAGCAATTGAATGTATTCGTTAAATTTATTCTTTTACGGTAAATTCGTAAGGGGGATTGACACATGCAAACAAAAAATCAGGGCCGTTGATGAAAGGCATTTTTGTATGGCGTGCAACTGTTCTATTTCTTCTATTTTTTTCTCGTACCTATACAAAAATTTTTAATTAGGTACTTTCAGCGGGTTGCAGCAAGCAACCCTGCTGCAGCAGCTGGCCGTGTGGTGACGGGAGTAAGAATAAATTTGTCACCACCCCAACTCCTCCTGCGTGTGTCGTGAGAGTCGACTAAGGGATTGAAGTGTCACTGACCATTATTTGATAAAAGATTGATGATGGACAGCAGCGTCATCATAGTGGACTCATTACTGCGATCGCCAACCCGCTTGCCCAGCGTGGCGATTATGGGCATTTGCGTCCTAATGCGTCTTTACGCATAGTTAATAGGAGAGGCCTACGTCCAGCAGTAGACTATCATAGGCTGATGATGTGATGTGATGTGATGTGGGTTGCAGCAATCACAATTGACATGCCGATCTACATTACCTACTCGGCAAATTACTATGAAACTTTCCTACAATATATTTTAGCGAACTATCGATTCGACGGTGACAAACGATTTTGTGCAAACGACAAGGCGGCTTCTGAATTGGACGCGCAAAAAAGTGCCTGTGCAAATTGTGAAAGCGAAAACGTCATATAAAGTGTTTAGAGATAATAGGTACCATCCAGTGTTGGGCGCAATTAATTACTTTTTGTAATTTAATTATAAATTACATAGGTAATTATTAATTCAATTAAGTTAATAAAATTTAATGTAATTAAAATTTCTTGTAATTGATATTACTATGTAATTTGTAATTGCAATTACATTTATTTGTAATTAAATTACTAAATTACTTTAAGTCAACTTTTTTATAAACAATGAGAAGCATACGTGTTTACTTGGTACGATTGCAATGATGTAATAATTGAAAAGAATGTCGCAAATGTTTCCTATCTCTGCTCATGAAGGAAACAGATACCTAAAATTAACTGGGAAATCTAGGAATGCTGACTGTCCAAAGAAATTGTAAATGTTACTAAACAGACTAAAACATCACATCTTCCTGATCCGTCCTGATTTTAATAAATAAAACTTATTTTTCCCTTTTACATAAAACACACTTCACTCAAGCATGCCATGCCCCATTCTTATCCGGCTTTCGTTTCGCGACCATTTATTTTATTAAAAAAATGAGGGATCAAAAATATTCAATAAAAAAAATTGTAATTTAATAAGTAATTAGTTGCAATATGTAATTAATAATTCAATTAATAAGTACATTTTGTAATTGAAACTTATAATTACAATTATTTTTCCCTGTAATTGTAATTTGTAATTGCTATTACTTTTGGTAATTGTAATTATTAATTGCAATTACTTTTGGTAATTGTAATTATTAATTAGTAATTCAATTACGTTTTGCCCAACACTGATACCATCCTTTTCAGTTTGTTATTCATTCAAGACTAGCTGACCAAGCGAGCTTTTTACCTCCCGAAATTCGGTATTAAAATAAAGACTACTTATTGGAAAATCACTCCAACCATATAATAATAGAGTGTGACGATTGAAATTTTACTTACTTTTTTGGCGGGAAATTCAAAACAACTTGGGATGGTCAGACTGTGTGTAGGCATGTGTATTAAGAATTTTGATACTTGATTATGGTTTTCAGAACTCCGGTGAACCAATTTTGATATTTGGCTAGATAAAGTTTTTTGAAGATGTCAAAATTAGTTTTTATATCCAATAGCCGTTATCTTAAAAATCAAGGAAATGCAAGTCCTTGATTGCGGGAGTTATAGAAACGTTTGCTAGTAAATACCTTACTTACCTCCTGGATGCACAATGTACATACTGATCGATATGTAAATGATCGATATGACATTTGCCCAATTGAATGGCTGAACAGAGCCTAATACTATAGTCCTCAACTGGTACTCATTATGGATTAGAAAAAAAAAGATACGAAGATAAATTTATTATTTACTGAACATCAAAAGATAAATGTTTTGACAGAATTAATCATACCACGTTGTTATCAAAATTATTTGCAATAGGTATTCACGGTGACTTGCTGAGGTGGTTCTCCTCTTATATAGATAACAGGAGTCAGGCTGTTGTCGTTAACAATTATAAATGTCAGGTTGGGTTAAGGTTCCCAGTGGCGTCCCCCAGGGGTCGCTTCTGGGGTCATTACTATTAAATATATTTGTTAACGACATCAGCAAATGTTTTATTCATTCCGAGCTTCTTTGTTTCGCAGACGATATGAAGATCTTCAGGAAGGTAAAATCGTCTCACGATTCGTCACTCATCCAATCAGACCTTTCGCGTTTGGACGAATATTGTTATGCTAATAAATTAGACCTCAACCCATCTAAATGTATCGCAGTTACATTTTCGCGACAACGATGTATCGTCCCCTGTACTTATCTACTTAAAGGACAACCCCTGAGCGCGGCTAATTATGTGAGAGATTTGGGTGTGGTACATGACTCAAAACTTTTGTTTGATGAGCATATTGATGGAATAGTATGCAACGCTTTGCGTTCCCTAGGATTTTTGATGCGAAACTCCGCTCATTTTTCTCAAGCTAAGATTCTTAAGATCCTATATTGTTCTTTAGTTAGGAGTAAACTCGAATACGCTTCCCAAGTTTGGAATCTTTGTTATAATACGTACATAGATAGGATAGAACGTATTCAAAGAAAATTTGTGAAGTACCTAAATTTTAAACTTAAAAGTCCTTATCACTCTATTGATTATTAGTCGGGGAGCTAAACTTTAACTTGTTCGAGAAAATTACATTAAATCCTACAGTATATTTATTTCAGGAATATGATAAAACATCGTTTTGTGAAGATATGAATCTAATTATCCCTGATAAATGTGTGGAGGTTTTTTCATAAAATCAATATTAAAATTTACTTGCTTAATAAAAAGAAACAATAAATCCTTCAGTAGGGATTTATTATCGGAGGAGCCTAACTGAATATTTAAGACAATATTTTAAAAAGTCACCACTGATTAATCGTAGATATGGTCAGAAAAAATAAAATTATTTTTAAAATTCATAACAATCAAACAGAAATTAAACAAATGGTGATTTTTTACTATAATGACCCGACAATTATTATACTCATCCAAAGAAAAAATTACGTCAGTGACTCAATGCTAACTATTTTTTTTACAGTTTTAACTGATTTACGTGCAGGCGCATTAATTCTACATTTTATTTTTTTAATGTACCTCTTGTCAATAATTAGTTGTGGCACAATACCAAAAAATATTTTTTATCAAATAAAGAAAAAAAAATAAGGTATAGTTTTTTTTTGTATAAGCTTTACGAAAAAACTGGGGATTTTTTTTTCCTTAATTATAAATCATCTGAAACAATAGAATGAATGCATAATCTCGAGGGTAGAAATTATTGAACGTGCTGTTCCAATTATTGACCTTCAAGTCCTCGACTGGATGAGAAGCTCTCGCGCGGCACTGGGGATTATTGCATGGTGTGAATCTCTATACCCTAAATATTCATTAGAAAAAGCTTCCGAAACTGTAGGATTTAATGTGACCAAAAACTTTTCTTCCCCCGACTATATCTAAATAATTGCAAAAAACACCATCTGTTACCACTTCAAAAACGTCGGGAAATCGCAGACATAATTTATTTACTTAATATTACCACAGGCAATATTGATTGTCCTGAACTTCTTTCGAAACTTTCGTTTAATACGCCAACTCGTTCTAAAAGGTTTTACCCCCCTTTATCAATTAAACGCACTTTAACCAACTATTAGGCAAAATAGTTTCCTATGTCGCGCAGCTCGAAACTTGAATAGTTTGTCAAAGAACCTAGATGTTGACGTTTTCAATTGCTCAATTGTAAGGCAGCATTTAGTCAAATGTAGCTTGTTGTAGCATTCTGTGGGTAGTGATGTGGCCGGGAGTCTACTCTGTAACTTTAACTAATCTGTGATCCGGTCCATGTTGCTCATTCGGCTATTCGGCTATAAATTGTTTTACTTAATGTGTTAAGTACTACTTAATTGTTGTGTTTTTTAAGTGATACTCGAAAGAATTGTTAGTTTAGTGTCATAGTAGGTAAGGTACCTATACTTGTAACTTTTATTGAAATTTTCATTTATTTTTCTGCAGCCTTTGTGCGCATGTGTGTACATGTAGATAAGTGCTAGCATAGTTTAATTTAATTATGATCACTTTGTTAATATCCGTGAGTTCCTATAATTGGCTTTCCGTATTCTATCTTGATGTTATAATGTTATATTACAGCTGTTGGTTCTCCTTTACATAAATAAATAAATAAATAATCAACTGCACAATGTATATAAAGATAGATGCAATCAGCTTTTTCGTTTAAAGTAATTTAGGTATTCCAATAAAAAAAATATCTGATGTTTTGCCAATTGCATAGGTAAGGTTTCCAGTCAAAAACTTTATTTTCCTCGACCCGGAAAGTATTACCATACCAGTTTTATGGATATGCGGGCATATTGCTCAACATACTGCCATCTTCCCCATACAGTAAATCTTCTTCTCGTCGCAACGGCTGAAACCTGCGTTCCCCAGCAGTTTACAGAAATCCTCCGGGTTGATATCATCTGACCCGCATGCGAAATCGCAACTGGGGACTCGTATTTCGGCTTGGCCGACTAAAACGGCCACGGCAAATAGAAGAATAGGAATTACTTTAAAATGTTTTAATGCAGCCATGCTGAAAACTAAGAAAACACTGGACAATTTTAATGCCGCTTGTAAAGGAAAGTAATTATTATATTTAAAAAAATAGTAAAAAACAACCTCAAGATTTAAGGAAAATATCGTCGGTTGTAATATGAATTAATGTCTTCCTTTACTTGTCCTAGCCTTCGCCTGCTTTTTTTTCATAGAGAGATCCTTTTACCTATTCGTTTTTATCTAATATCATTAATTAATTACCTCGAGAGAGGGTTACCCCAGTCTTAATTATCAAAAAAATATTGTTATTTTTTAATTATATCTTAGTATTGCAATGACGAATGATTATAGAAGCATGAGAAAGAGACAATTATTGAGGATAATGATGACCGCACCTATGCTTAGTTCTGAAGAAAACACAGACAACACAATACACTAACCCCCTTATTCATAAACGTCTGCTAACTTAAGAAGCCGCTAATAATCGTTTGTCCCTTTTGCTCTTATGGACACATTGTTAAGACCGAAAGGGACAAACAATTATTAGCGGCTTGTTAAGTTAGCAGACGTTTATGAATAAGGGGGTATGACTTGTCATATTCATTCGAATACTTATCTCTGTTAATTAATTGTTATAGTCTATTATGTACAGGGTGCTCGCGAAGAACCCGCAAGATTTTCGGCTGGGTTCCAGAGATAATTAACCTTTTTCGGAAAAAGTTTTGCGACGTAACTCGTCATAAAACTTCTTTTTGATTACAATGCTACCATAATGTGTTCTAATATTACCACACTTTTTGCCTGACAATCAAAAAATAAGAATAGACTTGACGAAAAAACCTGTCCCTAAAAAAATATTTAAAAAATGAATTTTAACAAATTGTTGTTATGATAAAATTAAGGTATTAGAAGTGTTCAAAGGTCTAAAAAAAAGCTTTTTTTTGTGCTTTTTGAAATTAGGTCTCATAATATTTTTTGTTTATTTTGATGTCTAGAATACATAGTTAAAATCTTGCGGTTTCTTCGCGAGCACCCTGTATAAATGAAATACTGCAACACTGTGTTTGTGTGGGGAAGTACACATAATATTTAGTTAGGTAAAATATCGAAAACAATGTATAAAAAACCGGCCAAGTACTAGTCGGACTCGCGCGCGAATGTTTCCGTACCTTTATCAATTTATCGTAAAAGACAAAAAATGTTTATAAACACGAGCTTTTATAAAACCAAAAGGAAGAAAATAAACAATGACATTCATAAAATCCGTGGTTTTTTTAATCTTACTAGTAACGAACTACAAATGGGTTGAGTTTACCTGAAACAAAAGTATAATATATGTATAAACAAACATAATCCATAAGCAGTTTATTCATATTCTTTCCAAATTAAAATCTTGTCACAGTTTGGGCCAAAAAATTGCGTGACAAGCGTTCAATATCGATTTACCAGCTACGAGTACATAATGGAACAGATCTAAGCAGATTTAACGGATAGTTACATATTATAGTATTTATCACCAAAGTTACGGAAGCATACAAAATTTCTGCCCAATTGGTTTACCTGTTCCTATTGCATCCTTCCAACTCCATCATCAGTCCAGCTCCATGCTATCATATTAATGTATTGTCATCGAAGTTACGCAGGCATGCCAAATTTCAGCTCCATCGGTGCACGGGAACAGGTCGTCCTATGGATATCTTCCAACTCCTCATGAGACCAGCTCTGTGGTAGCTTATTATATATTTGTTCACAAATTTCAGCTCTATTGGTCCACGGGAATACCTAAGTGTTACAATGGATACCTGCCAACTCCTCGTCAGACCCGCTCTATCTATGGTACCTTATTATAGATTTGTCACCAAAATTACAATGACATTCCAAATTTCAGCTCAATTGGTACACAGGAAAAAGTAAGTAATTGGTCCACAGCATTAGGCTCTGATCATCCATAAAACTGCACAAATGTCATCTCACTCACTTATAGCCAATTAATGTGGCTACCAGTGGATGCAATACATTGCGTGCTCAATTGTTTTGTATGAAAAAAGAAATAAGTACCTTAATTTCCTAAAGAAATTTATGTAAATAGGTTCCCTAGGTCCGATAGTAATCGCCATTAAAATATTCGCCCGTATCAAATACGCACGCTGTACGTATTGTGCGACAAAATAATGTAGAGAATTGCGGTGGGCGCCACTGAGCTTAAACAGGAAACATTTATTTTACCTTCTCAATGATATCGATACTTGCGTAATTATATGAATTAATTTTGTTTCACGCAAAAACATCTACGAACAAAAATAACCTGTAAATTTAAAATAAATATATATATTTATTAAGATTATTATTTATCAACAGAAAATAAAAGAAAATAGAACATAAATACTGTCATCATTTCTCAACAGTTATTTTATTTATAAACAGACAATGTCACTCGTGTCATTCATATTTTTTTATCACTTCATTTGTATTTGTTACGGACGAAACCATTCAGGTACTGCCATGCCCATCCATAAAACTGCACAAATATCATCTCACTCACTTAAAAAAAGATTGTTAACATATTATAGGGCATAAAAATAAAAGAGACGCATATTCTAGAACTTTAAGACGACGGCTATCAGGGAAAATATAATATTTATACCCTCAATATGAATTCCTTTAACTACCCGCAAGTTCACTAGCCAGCAATCAGCTGTGATACACGCTTGAGGTTAGGTACTCATATACATAATATCACATTCATTTTATAAAATGTCTAAAGTATCTAAAAGTATTGGTTGCGCTATAGAATATGTCAATGTACCATAACTATGTAAACAGTTATTTTCAGCTCAAATAAGGGCCAAACACAGAGAAATGATCAATAATATGCATATCCTGTATCATATTTACGTATTAAAAGCTATAATTTATGTAATACATACCATATCATACCAGTCCATTCAGCCGTTCGTTTGTAAAAATCGGCTGAAATCGGCAATATTTTTCCGGCGCAAGACTCGCTCAAACACATAACATAATTTACACATTGTTTATAATTTCCCGGGCATCTTTACGAACGGTTTATTGTTCATGCTGTTTTTATAAAAAACGATTATCTTTGAGTAAAACACTTGTATACCAGAAATATTGTAAATCAAATCGAATGTATTCGTTTACGAGGCGAAGAATAATTATCTTAACATATTGTTGGACAAAACAATTGGTGTTGCTACACGTATTTAGTTCTGTTTTAGTTCCACTTTATTGAATCTCTACAATATTTTGTCGATCTACAAGGTGCCCACGAGGAAAGAGAAAAATTCTAACAGCACATTCCTAAGACTAAAAGAAGCAAAAAATGTTAAATCAGTTTTGGTCAAATCTGCAAAAAAAAAAAAAAAATTTTCAGTTTTTTTTGATGTTTCAAATACCTTAATACACAAAAAAAAGATTTTTTTAATTAAACTATCGCAAAAAATACACTTTAAAGTTTTTTTTACATTTGCTAGGTAATTAAAGATATTTTTGTTCATTTGATGTCTGTTAATTAAGTGTGACAAGACTATATGGTGACAAAATCGTTTCCTAAAATGCGTTTATCATAGCGTAATGGTCTAAAACGGTTTTAAGAAAAAATCTAATTTTCTCTTAAAATAGACTGAATCCAGAAAACTTCATAAGACATTTTTAACTTCAAATTTGGTCAGAAATCCGCTGTTTTTTTCCCTTTCCTCATGGGCACCCTGTATATTTGAATCTTTTTTGTGTAAGATAATGAGCAAGACTTACTGCGAACTTTGTTTTTTGTCTTTGTCATATCAGAACCAGATGCTTGAAATGAAATATACTTTCGGTAAGCCTTCAAGCATAAACGTATTATACAAGGCAGGTTAATTAGAATTTTAATGTCGTTTCTCTAACTCGTCTGACAGATATTCCATCAGTTCGAATAAACTTCGGGGACGATGGTAGTCATACTCGTATTTATAGAACCCAAATCAGAGCAGTTCCAGACCTAATTCAGTCACGGCACAGCGGAACGAAGAATGCTACCCGTGGCATTATGCTGGATTCTCGGCGTCAAGAGTTCATAAGATGCAGCGAAATACTGTCGAACATGCCGTAATTTTTTTGGGTTCGAAACGCTGCTGGACAAGCACACGTAGCTCTAAGTAGAATTAAGTCTTTAGACGGTATACTAATTGCACATAATTAACTGAAAACAGACCTTAACTAAAAAACCAAAAGACGAAACTAAGAAATTAAATGTAAAAAATGTTTTAAACGCAACTTTTATAATGGACCAAAAAGAAAAAAATAAATCATGACATAAAATTTGAGACACCGTGAAAGCTTGTCGCGCAATTTTTTTGGCTTCAACTGCGACAAGGTTTTAATTTGGATATAATGTAAATAAACTGCTTATGGATGATGTTTGTTTATAGGCGGATTTTTATTTAGTTGTAGTTTTTTAAAATTTTACAAATTTGGATATTTTCATATTTGTTCTACTCAGAATCGTGAGCTCTTTCCATCCTCAGTAGCAGAAAAAAAGTGTCCCGAGAATTCCATGCATTTTTTGTCTTTCACTGATTTATGGTCGAAGAAAGTGTATGAAAAATAGTAACTCAATGGAATTTTTTTTTGGGACACTTTTTTATTTCTATTAGGGTTGAAAGAGCTCGTGATTCTGAGTAGAAAAAATTAAAAAAAATCCGAATTTGGAAATTTTAATAAACTAGTACAACAAAATAAAAATCCCTTATATACTTTTGCTGACCATCAACTAAACTCAACATTTTTTGGTTCATTACTAGTAAGGTTTAAAAAATAAGAATTTTGTGCATGTCATGATTTATTTTCTTCTTTTTGGGTCATTACAAAAGCTTGTGTTTTAAAACATTTTTTTACCTTTAATTTACTTTCTCGTACGCCTACCAAAATTTTAAATTACTTTCAGCGGGTTGGCAAGGTAAAGTTTTTTGAAGATGTCAAGATTAGATTTTTATCCAATAGCCGTCGTCTTAAAGATCAAGAAAATGCAAGTCCTTGATTTTTTTCATCACACTTGCTTTCTAAGTGCACCATTGCTTGCAAGCATTGCGGGAGTTATAGAAATGTTTGCTAGTAATACCTTACTTACCTCCTAGACGCACAATGTATCTTCTGTATGTATAATGTAAAAATATGTAGGTACTTAATATTTATGTACATATTACATATTCGATTCCGAAAAAATACTGTACATTTTCATATTTCACTGATATTTTTGAGGCTGTCAATAGATTTTCCTAGAACTGAAAAGTACAGCTTTGTTCTTTCCTAGGGAAATACCGGATTTCGATAGGTGGTGCAAAAATGAATGTCGTTACCGGGAGATAGACAGTTATATAAAAAAAAGAAAATTACAAAGATAAATTTATTATTTATTGAAAATCAAAAGATAACCTAATGCACGATGTACATAAAGGTAGATGCAATCAGCTTTTTCGTTAAAAGTAGTTTAACCCAATAAAATAATGTATCTGATGTTTTGCCAATTGCATTTCAATAAAAAAAGGTATCTGATGGTTCAGTCGAGTGCAAAAATAAGTATCGAAAGAATCCGTTCATAAATATGTTACGACGTTCTTATTACACAGAATTAGAGTGCACTGGGACATATTTTTGAACGTTTTTGTATACCCCTTATTTTGTCTTCGACTGTTCCAGTCAAAAACTTTATTTTCCTCGACCCCGTGCTGCAAACCCCCGCATGTTGCTCAACATACTGCTTATCTGCTCCATACAGTAAATCTTCTTGTTATCGCAACGGCTGAAACCTGCGTTCCCCAGCAGTTTACAGCAATCCTCCGGTTTGATATCTTTTGACTCGCATGCGAAATCGCAAACGGGGACTCCTATTTCGGCTTGGCAGACCAAAACGGCCACGGCAAATAGAAGAATAGGAATTACCTTAAAATGTTTTAATACAGCCATGCTGAAACCAAGAATACACTGGACAATTTTGATGCAGCCCATTTATATCGGCTGTACAGGAAAGTAATTGTAATAATTACTTTCCTGAACAACCGATATAAAAAAATTGTAAGAAAACAACCTCAAGATTTAAGGAAAATATGTAGCCATATAATGCGAATCCGTAGTTACATGAATTTTCCTTTACTTGACCTAGCCTTCGCCTGCTTTTTGTTCCTTTTACCTAATCGTTTTTATCTAATGTTATTAATTAATTAACTCGAAAGAGGCTTAAACTAGTCTTAATAATCAAAAAAATATTGTTATTTTTTAATTATAGCTTAGTATTGCAATGACGAATGATTATAGAAGCATGAGAAAGAGACAATGGTTGAGGACAATGATGACCGCACTTATGCTTAGTTCTGAAGAAAACACAGACAACACAAGACACTAAGACTTTCGTCATATTCATTCGAATACTTATCTTTGTTAATTAATTGTTAAAGTCTATTATGTACACGTACAGGGTGCTCGCGAAGAACCCGCAAGATTTTAATGCTGAATTCCTGAGCATAGGTATTTAGAGTATTTAATGTTACATAAAATTTCCTGGATTCGGCTGGGTTCCAGAGATAATTAACCTTTTTTCGGAAAAAGTTTTTCCACGTAACTCGTCATAAAACTTCTTTTTGATTACAATGCTACCATAATGTGTTCTAATATTACCACACCTTTTGCCTGACAATCAAAAAATAAGAATAGACTTGACGAAAAAACCTGTCCCTAAAAAAACATTTAAAAAATGAATTTTAACAAATTGTTGATATGATAAAATTAAAGTATTAGAAGTCTTAAAGCTTTTATTTTGTGCAATTTGAAATTAGGTCTCATAACATTTTTTGTTTATTTTGATGTCTAGAATACATAGGTAGTTAAAATCCTGCGGTTTCCTCGCGAGCACCCTGCATAAATGAAATACTGCAATTACTGCGTTTATGTGGGAAAGTACACATAATATTTAGTTAGGTAAAATATCGAAAACAATGTATAAAAAACCGGCCAAGTACTAGTCGGACTCGCGCGCGAATGTTTCCGTACCTTTATCAATTTATCAAAAAAAAAAATAAAGGTAAAAAAATTATAATAAACACGAGCTTTTATAATGAACCAAAAAGAAGAAAATAAACCATGGCATTCATAAAATCCATGGCTTTTTGAATCTTACTGGTAACGAACCACAAATGGGTTGAGTTTAGCAGGATGCTTAGCCAAGTTGCCAATCGCTAACGATTAGTAGCATATCGTAGTTTTCCCTCTCTGTCACTCTCGCATATTAGTGCGACAAAGACAGTTAGCTGCCTTTCGCTTACGATTAACGATTAAGCGTTAGCGATTGGCAACTTGTCTAAGCACCCTGATCAATAGGATGTGTCGTCTAAAAGTATGATACATTATTATTATTATGTAAATATTAACAAACATAATCCATTAGCAGATTATTTATATTCTTTCCAAATTAAAATCTTGTCGCACTCGAGGCTAAATAAATTGGGTGACAAGCTTTCAACATCGATTGATCAGCTACATAATGGAACAGATCTAAGCAGATTTAACCGATATAAGTATCGGTCAAACTTTACATATTACAGTATTGTCATCAAAGTTACGGAAGCATATAAAACTTCTGCCCAATTGGTTTACCTGTTCCTATTGCATCCTTCCAACTCCATAATCAGTCCAGCTCCATGCTATCATATTAATGTATCGTCATCGAAGTTACGCAGGCATACCAAATTTCAGCTCCATCGGTGCACGGCAATAGGTCGTCCTATGGATGCCTTCCAACTCCTCATGAGACCAGCTCTGTGGTGGTGGATTTGTCAAAAAATTTCAGCTCAATTGGTCTACGGGAACAAGTCTTCCTATGGATAAATTCCAACTCCTCATCAGATCAGCTACACGAGTATAGCACCTTATTATAAATTTGCCACCAAAGTTACGAAAGCATTCCAAATTTCGGGTTAATTTGTTCACTGGTACAAGTGTTACTATAGATACCTTTCAACTCCATCATCAGACCATCTCTAAGTTACCATGTTATGTCATCCAACTTACGTAAGTGTACCGTTTTCGGCTCAATTGGTCTACCGCAATCGGTTATATTCTTCCTTGCAAGATTATGCAAAGTGAAGTTAATTTAAAGCTTATGTAAAAATTACAGTTAAATCAACCTTTCTCAACAACTATAAGAGATAATTTAATGGAACTAAAAATCGTAGAAAGAGTTTTTTTTCGATTAGTTCAAAAAATAGAGGGGGGGGGACACACACTTTTTACGACTTTGTGTGACTTTGTGAACCGCATTAGTACAAATCATGGTAACCCTACCACGACGTACTCGTACTAACGTGGTTCAGTTTAGGTCGAGAAAAAGGGACAAGGCTTTAAGAGTCGTATATCACTATCCCTTTCCCTGAACTTAAACTGAATCGCATTAGTACGTCATGGTAACCCCCCGCCCAGATATTTCGAAAACGGTTCGCTAAAATAAAAATATGTCTTAGAAATCTTTATATGTACAATTTTTGAAGACTACTAGTCCATACGTTTATGTACAACGAAAGAAAACTCTACCCTTCAGTTACATGCTTACATGTATGGGGCACCCCAATTATTTTTTTTACAATATATCAATATAGTATCATAATTAAATAGTGGTTTATAAAAACAAATCCTTCACAAATTTCATTATAAATAAAAAAAAAAAAAAAAAAAAAAGCCTTATATTTCTTACAAAACAGTTGTGTGACAGATGTTTAAATTTTCTTATTTCTATTCAAATTTAAATGTTACTCTGCATTTAACTGTAAAAATTACATTCTTAAATTCTAAGACTAATATATAAAAATATAAATAAGTAAGAACCCCTCGCTACTCGAAGGTGAAGGCCTCCTCTAGTGATTTCCATTCGTTTCTGTCGTTTGTTTTTTGCATCCATTGGTCACCAGCCAGTCGTACTACATCGTCATTCCATCGCGCTTTAGGTTTTCCTCTTTTCCTAGTACCGGATGGTCCTCTCCAAGCAGTCAATATGCGAGTCTATCTATCGTCCGTCGTCAGCCTGGCTATGTGTCCCGCCCAGCGCCACTTTAACTTCTTACAGTGGCATAGAGCATGGGTTACTCTAGTCCTTCTTCTATTTTTTTCAGCCGATACTTTTGAATCTTTTTTACGTTTAATATGCTTCTCTCCATGCTTCATTGACAAGACCTGATCTTATTTTTACGGACATTTGTGAACTTCCATGTTTGGCTAGCATATGACAGTGATGGAAGAATGCAGGTGTCCATAAATTTCTGCTTGATTTTTATGTGCATATCACTTTTCATAACTTCTTTCAGTCCCCAAAATTTCCGCCAGGCGTTTGTAATTCTTCTTTGAATTTCTAGTTCATTTCTATCGTTTTTAAATGAAATTTGTTTGCCTAGATAAATATAAGAATCGGCATATTCTAGCGTTATATTTTCTATATATATTGGTGTTTTTGTAATTTGGTTCGTCATAATGTTGGTTTTGCTGTGATTTATTTCTAACCCAACTTGTCGGCTTGCTGCGTGTAGGTCGTTCATCATCGACTGCAACTCTACAGCATTTTCAGATAATAAAACGATGTCATCAGCAAATCTTAAGTTGTTTAGGTATTTATTATTAATTTTAATTCCGGTTTTTTGTCAATTTAGTTTACCAATGACTGATTGAAGCACTGTAATGAAAACCAAATTTCATTACCGTAGCATTTATAGTTTCTGAGTAAATCGGCTGTGACAGACGGACATGACAAATCTATAAAGTCCCTAGTCTTTAATATCCAAAGGACACGTATGCAGCGTGTACATTTTATACGGGCGAATAATTAATCTTGGGATAGTCACACTGAGTGTAACGTGTGTTAAGAATTTTGATACTTTAATAATGGTTTTCAGAACTCCGATAAACCAATTTTGATAATTGGCTACGTAAAGATTTTTAAAGATGTCAAAGTTAGATTTTAATCCAATAGTCGTCGTCTTAAAGATCAAGGAAATGCAAATTCTTGATTTTTTTCATCACGTTTGCTTTCTAAGTGCGCCATTGCTCGCAAGCATTGCGGGAGTTATAGATATGTTTGCTAGTAATACCTTACTTACCTCCTAGATGCACAATGTATCTTCTGATCGATATGTAAATGATCGATATGACATTTATCCACTTGAATGGCTGAACAGAACCTAATACTTTAGTCCTCAACTGGTACACATAATGGATTAGAAAAAATATGTAGGTACTTAATATTTATGTACATATTACATATTCGATTCCGAAAAAATACTGTACATTTTCATATTTCACTGATATTTTTGAGGCTGTCAATAGATTTTCCTAGAACTGAAAAGTACAGCTTTGTTCTTTCCTAGGGAAATACCGGATTTCGATAGGTGGTGCAAAAATGAATGTCGTTACCAGGAGATTGACAGTTATATAAAAAAAAAGAAAATTACGAAGATAAATTTATTATTTATTGAACATCAAAAGATAACCTAATGCACGATGTAGGTATACCTATAAAGGTAGATGCAATCAGCTTTTTCGTTAAAAGTAGTTTATTCCAATAAAAAAATGTATCTGATGTTTTGCCAATTGCATTTCAATACAAAAAGGTATCTGATGGTTCCAGTCAAAAACTTTATTTTCCTCGACCTCGTGCTGCAAACCCCCGCATGTTGCTCAACATACTGCCTATCTCCTTCATACAGTAAATCTCCGTCTTATTGCAACGGCTGAAACCTGCGTTCCCCTGCAGTTTACAGCAATCCTCCGGTTTGATATCTTCTGACCCGCATGCGAAATCGCAACTGGGAACTCGTATTTCGGCTTGGCAGACCAAAACGGCCACGGCAAATAGAAGAATAGGCATTACCTTAAAATGTTTTAATGCAGCCATGCTGAAACCAAGAATACACTGCACAATTTTGATGCCGCCCATTTATATCGGTTGTACAGGAAAGTAATTATTACATTAACAAAAAAAATAGAAAAAAACAACCTCAAGATTTAAGGAAAATATGTAGCCACATAATGTGAATACGTAGTTACATGAATTTTCCTTTACTTGTCCTAGCCTTCGCCTGCTTTGTTTTTCAGAGAGAGATCGATTTATTCGTTTTTATCTAATGTTATTAATTAATTATCTCGAGGGAGGCTTAAACTAGTCATAATTATCAAAAAAAGTTGTTATTATTTAATTATAGCTTAGTATTGCAATGACGAATGATTATAGAAGCATAAAAAAAGAGACAATGATTGAGGATAATGATAACTGTGTGCTTAGTAGGGTGGATCCATTTTTTTTATTTACGGATAATCATAAAATAAGCGTTACGAATCGATACTCTGTGGCTAGAGAAACAAAAAATATTAAGACCATTTTTGGATATTTTATTATTTTGGACCCCATTTGCGCGAAGATTAGCCTTATTTTTAAGGTTTTTTTAAGAAAACTCAGATGAGAAAATAAGATTGTTTTTCATAAATTTAGGATTTGAGTGATTTAAATAAATAAATAAATAAATAAATAAATATCTTGGGACATCTTACACAAATCAACCTAGTCCCACGGTAAGCTCAATTAAGGCTTGTGATGTGGGTACCAGGCGACGATATATATAATAGATATATACATATAGATACTTAAATACATAGACAACCATGACCAAGGAACAAATATTTGTGATAAATAAATACACAAATAATGCCCTCGCCGGGATTCGAACCCGGAACCTCCAGCTTCGTAGGCAGGGTCACTACCAACTAGGCTACGGAGGCTGACAAGTTGTTAGCAGTATCTCCAAAAAATGATTTTCAACTTTGAGGCTCTTGCGGCAGTTCCCGAATGATTATCGGAGAAAAAATATTGTTGAAGATGTTACTTTTTACGCCTCAAAGTTGGAAACCAATTTTTGACGATACTGATTTTTGATATAATTTTCATGTAGGTAATTAAATTGGGCTAAATCTAAATTTATGACAAATAATGTTATTTTGTTTCTACATAAAAGTAAAACAGAAAATATCCACGAACTACTGACTTTTCTTTAAAAAAACCTTAAAAATAGAGTCGATATTTGGGCCTATAAACGAAGAACAAAATAAAAGTAAATTCAAAAACGTCCATAATATTTTTTTGTTTTTCAAGCCACGAAGTATTGATGCATATTAATTATTTTATGAATTTCCGGAAATGAAAAACCACCTATTACAATATATGATGCTTATTTATTCCTTGCTTTTTATACCTATATTGCTTAAATATTTCATGATCAACTGTCGTTACAAGGCTGACATCGAAGTTAACTTTTTGTGAAAGTTAATCTAATTGGGTGTCCCTAGAAGTGAAAATGCTCACAAAGTGAAGTTAATTTAATGCTTGTAAAAATTACAGTTAAATAAATCATCGTCGAAAGAGTTTATTAATATGCACAATACATTTTTTTTTTAATTTTATAGATCGTAGTTTAAAAAATAGGGTAGGAGGGAGACACTTTTTACGACTTTGAGAGCTGATGATATCGTCCATTAAATACAAAAGCGACACAACTCAAAAACCGTGAAAAATGATTTTATTGCAAAAACGACATTATAAGCACTAATATTTTACGTGACACTAAGACACCTGTCGATTTGACGTTTGTAAGTATCAAAATTATGCAGGTGCCCTTTTTGCACTATCGCTCTTTCGAGACTAATTTCAGTGCTAAACTGCCATTTTGTCAGTTGCGACTCGGCTGTCGACCAAAACGCACGACATTTTTGTGAAAAAGTGCCATGAAACGAAAAAATAAGTGATTTCGTTAAAAAATATGTAAGCAAAAGTGCCATATTTGTAGATGTGGCCGTTTTGAATAAAATAAATACGTAAATATTATGTTTCTTTATATAAAAAGGAGTCGCAAAACGGAATGTGGCAGCTTTAGTTTTAAAATATCCTCTTAAATTTGATTTTTCATTCATCAAAACTGCCGTATTAGGATTTGCAATCTTTTTGAATTAAAAATATATTCGAATGCATCAATCACAGGAGCCATATTTATACATGATGCTGTTTTGAATAAAGTAAATATGTATGGCTTAGATTTCTTTATAAACAAAGGAGCCGCAATACGGAAAGTTGAATTTCAAAAAACATTGTTGCATTTACAACCGTTTTTAATTCAGTATAATATTAAAATCCATAAATGTACCAGATTGAATAATTGAGTATCTTTTGCATGAAATCTTAAAAAATACAATACATCTTATAAAAACAGTAATTGTAAAACGTGGTACTTTGTATTGTGTTCGTTTTACTTAAAAGTATATTAGAGATTGTGTGGAAGATGACTGTGAATTTTGTGTATCTACCTATAATTGCGACTACGAAGAAACAATATTTAATGTCATAAACTTCTGATTATTAAGTATTTGTCATACTTCCCTATTATATTATTTGTATACAATACAAGTAAAACAAACAAAGATCTAACCCCTGTGTATGTTTTAACGAATCTAAAAACTTATATTAGTAGTATTTATTTTTTCACTTTTGAGAATGCCAACATAGGGATGATGACTGTTTTTAAAATAAATTATTAGATATTATGCACGGCATCATACACGAATAAATTATTACTAAAATATAGACTGCAGTCATTATTGTACAGAACTTTTATTTAATATAAGTGTAGTATACAAACGTGACGTTACTTTTGTGTATTTCATGCAAATCTTTCAAAAATCGAAAAAAAATGTTGACTTGACAGTCATCATGCTTTATTGCTTCACTACATAGGTAGTACCCAAGTACTAGCGCTAAACTGTCATGTCGTCTAGAAAAAAAAATTGTTACATTATTACTAATCATAAGTAGATTTTTAGGAAAGACTCATTATCTCTGCAATTAAATATTGAAAGATATACTTTTGTATCGGCAAAAATTAAGTTCTTGCATCAATTTTAATGAAGAAACTAGTAAACCGTCAAAACATATCAATTTGGATCATATAGTATGGGATCATAGTAACCACCACACAAATACAATACACATAGAAAAAACAAATAACTAAAGATGTACTTAACCAATTTTTATTATTTACGTGCTTTTAGGTGGGCTATTTCCAGTTTATAGTAAAAATAAGTGATATTAATACATTGTATGGAGGGCCCCCACCCCAATTAGTTTTTTTTACACTATAGCATCATAGTTATGTAACGGTTTAAACAGCACATATCCTTATCCGTATCAAATTTCATTACAGTAGCAATTATAATTTCTCTCGAGAGTAAATCGGCTGTGACAGACGGAGAAACGGACATGACAAATCTATAAGGGTTCCGTT
Source organism: Thaumatotibia leucotreta (assembly GCA_025490895.1). NCBI lineage: Eukaryota > Metazoa > Arthropoda > Insecta > Lepidoptera > Tortricidae > Thaumatotibia > Thaumatotibia leucotreta. The sequence continues at coordinate 373,554 of JALPQI010030245.1, read as the reverse complement.
CCTGTTAAAGCAGATTCAATACTGTTTAAAAATTTAGTAGCGACTTAAAAAACCGGCCAAGTGCGAGTCGGACTCGCACGCGAGGGGTTCCGTACCATAATCAATTTATTATTAAAAAAATACAGTTAAATCAACCTACCTCAAAAATTACAGGAGCTAATTTAATCAAACCAAAAATCGTTGATAGAGTTTATTAATGTGCATAACATATATTTATTTTAGAATTTTATATCACGTAGTTTAAAAAATAGAGGGGGGGACACATTTTTAAGACTTTGAAAGCTGATATCTCGAAAACGATTTGCTTAAGTAAAAATGAGATGTATAAACTTTCATATCATTTTCAAAGACCTTTCTATTAATACCCCACACGCTTGTATACAACTAAAAAAATGTTTCTATCCCTCAGTTACATGTATGGAGGGCCCCCACCCCAATGGTTTTTTCACAATTTAGTATCATAATCCTGTAGCGGTTCATACAACACATATGCTTACCTAATTTCGTTACTGTAGCATTTATAGTTTCCGAGTAAATCGGCTGTGACAGACGGACAGACGGACAGACGGACAGACGGAAAGACGGACAGATAGACAGACAGACATGACGAATCTATAAGGGTTCCGTTTTTGCCATTTTGGCTACGAAACCCTAAAAAGATCGTTCTCATCTCCAACATAAGTCAGAGTAGGTAGTTAGTTAGTAGAAGTTCCTCACATTGCTTCTCTGCTTTGCCTTCAGGTTGACTGACAGAGTGTTTTGCCCATCTTGGCATACTTAATTGAACAATTGTTTTTGGGGGCATTTTGATCTGGCATTAGATGTCCATGTTATATTATATGGGCGCAGAATTGACTTTGTAAACTACCTGGTAAAGGTATTAGTATGTAAACAAAAAAAACATCGCTTCCATACATACTGAATAAATAAAATGGTAAGTGTAAATCAACTTTAAAATTAACAAAAGTTAATTTTTGGTGACTGAGGGCACCTGTCGAAATAAGTATTTAACATTAATTTAATGATCGTTATCAACGTGCACTTTCCGTGGCAATGGAGTTGACAGGAAGAGTAACAAATGTGAAAATGCATTTTGTCTCTATTATTTGTACTCTCAGAAAAAATAGTACTCTCCTTAAGACACATACAAACTTTATCCTACTATAAAATAAATAAAATCTAATGTCGTTAATTTATGATACCTACATACACGGTGATACGCGAGCATTGCGAAAGATTTTAACTATGCATTCTAGACATCAAAATAAACAAAAAATATTATGAAACCTAATGTCAATACCACCAAAAAAAAATTTTTTTTCTTTTTTTAGGATTTGAATACTTTTTAACATTTCCAGTACTTTTTATCATGACAACAATTTGTTTAAATTATTTATTTCAATTGTTTGTTTTTAGGTAGAGGTTATTTTGTCAAGTCTATTCGTATTTTTTGATTGTCAGGCAAAAGGTGTGGTAATATTAGGACACATTGTGGTAGCATTGTAATCCAAAAGAAGTTAAATGACGAGTTACGTCGAAAAACTTATTTTTTTTTTTTTTTTATACCACGTCGGTGGCAAACAATCATACGGCCCGCCTGATGGAAAGCAGTCACCGTAGCCTATGGGCGCTTGCAACCCCAGGGGTGTCACATGCGCGTTGCCGACCCAATAAGAACTTGTACACTCCTCTTTTGAAGAACCCCATACTGTAGTCCAACGGGAAAACCTCGGCAGGGAGCTCATTCCACAGACGGACCGCCCGCGGGAGGAAGTTCCTCTGAAACCGCACGGTGCGCGACCATTTAGGTTGCAAGGTGTGAGGATGAGCGCCCAGTCGGTGGCGAGCGGTGCGATGATGAAAAGTGGACGTTGGCATCATGTCGAACAGTTCTTCAGAGCACAACCCATTGTACAGACGATAGAACACACATAAGGAGGCGAAGTCTCTCCTTAGACTTAAGGGTTCAATACCGCCTGTGAGTCTGGGATCGTCGACTATTCAGACAGCTCGTCTCTGAACCGAGTCAAAGGGTGCAAGCTGGTATACAGGTGCTCCTGCCCAGAGGTGACAGCAATACTCCATATGGGGTCTGACTTGCGACTTATATAACAGAAGTCTTTGCCCCGGAGTAAAGTATCCCCTCGCTTTATTGAGCACCCCGAGCTTTTTGGATGCCAGCGTAGCTTTTCCAGAGGGAAAAGCTACGCTGGCAAGTTGGAGTCGACATTTCCAACGACGTCCAATTCCGATGTCACCTAGAGAGGTGACATCGGAATTGGACGTCGTTGGAAATGTCGACTCCGAGGATCCCAATACTCCCTGACATGGTAAGAGCTGTGGCTTGGAACTTTGGAGCCACAGTAAATGGGGTTTTTTTTAGCGGTAAACGCGCAAACTTGTGTCTTTGTGGGGTTGAACCTGACTAGGTTATCCCGACCCCATAACGAGACTCTAGATAAAGTGTTCTCGATGTCAGACACAAGTTTTCCGCGACTTTCCAGTACCACAGAGCGAGGGATATTAGCACGGCCTGTGTAAAAAGTATCCCCAGTACTGTCATCCGCATAGCAATGGAGGTCGCCGATAGGCAACATGTCATTGATATGCAGAAGGAACAGCATTGGGGATAGCACAGAGCCTTGCGGGACGCCAGCGTTTATGTCCATGCTATCAGAGCAGCTACCGTCTACTACGGCACGAATGCGTCTGCCGGACAAAAAGCTAGCAATCCATCTGCATAATCCCTCGGGCAGTCCATAAGATGGCAACTTCGACAAAAGGCCCCTATGCCAGACCCGATCGAACGCCTTCGCTATATCTAGGCTGACTGCCAAAGCCTCGCCTTGACTCTCAATGGCTGATGCCCAGCGGTGAGTGAGGTACACTAGAAGATCACCGGTAGAGCGACCGTGGCGAAAGCCATACTGGCGGTCGCTAAAAGCTTATTTCGAAAAAAGGTTGATTATCTCTGAAACCAAGCCGAATCCAGGAAATTTTATGTAACACTAAAGATTCTAAATATGGTCAGGAATCCAGCATTAAAATCTTTCGGAATGCTGACGTAACACCGTGTATAGGTACATATAACAGTACCTACTATAAGTGATATTTCTTATCTGAATCAGAATGAATATTCAAGTAACTATTTTGAGTGGGGTAAGATCAGTGTTAAATAATGGATTTTTCAAATTAACGTGAACGTGTCAAACGTCAAGCCGAATCTATTTAATATATTTTAGTCGTTTATCTATCTATCTAATTTGAATAAGTGATTAAAATATTTGCCTGTAATTAATTATTATAATTTAAGATCACTATAGTTACTGAAATTTTAATAATGAATATAATACCTATCTTTTTAATTTTCTGTCAACCATGCTTTGCCACCAATACCGCACGTTGATAACCATCCCTACATTATGTTATGATGTCGCCTTTCACAGTGGCCTCTGTCCGGTAAGTCAGCTTAAATATTAAAATAGGTTCAAAATTATGTGCTATTGTTCATAATACTATTTATAACTTATCTTTGTTCATTTAGTTTTATCTGAACTCCATTATTTTTATTGTTTTGAAATTGGAGAATAACGTGATGTTGTTTAGTTTTCATGTTTGTTTAGGTTGTCCTCCACTACAATGACGTTCGATCGTAACTGCTTTGTTAAAATAAAATGTACAAATCTACATTATTTTTCAATTATGCTTGTGTTGTAGTACGTAAGTAGCTAACCTACCTAAGTACCTTTTATTGTATACGAGTATCGTAGATAGATACTTTGACTATTTATTGTGCTTGTGACACAAATACTCGTATACGTATTATGTATGTATTTCTGATAACCACACAAATATCCTTACCGAGCTATCAATAGTTAAATGTTTAGCCGCACTTAGGTACCCTAACATATTTTAAATAGCGTTAGCTGAGGTGTAAATTAACACTATTAATTGTTAGACAAAATAAAACTAATTAGGTTCAGAAAATATAAATAAAATTAAATAAGAGTCAGCCGATAAGATTATATTTCAAGTCATTTCTTCCAATTTACTTGCCAACTGCATACCTATAGATTACAGTTACAAGCTTGATGAACCCATCATTTCCATGTCCAAGGCCATATCTCTGAAACGTCTGATGTCTTTATCCATGTTACGAACGATATTCGAATCCGTACAGAACATCTGCATAGCATCGCAGAGACTGGAAGCCGCGTACCCCTCTTTCTGGCAACATTGGTCGTGTTTGCTTTCGCCTTGCTTGCATGCCTTGTCGCATTTTGACACACGTACTTTAGCTTCGATGAGCAAAAAGGCCACGACAAATAGAAGACAAAGACTAGTTTTAAATTGTTTTAATGTAGCCATATTGAAAGCCGAGAAGAATCTGCGTGCTGTTTTCAATGCCGCCTTTTTATGTAGAAATTACATTAATTAAAATTATTTCTAGTAGGCATTCACGCGCGGCTTTGCTCGGGCAGAAGTGTCTAAGTCGGCTTGCTTAATTTTCTACACTTAATGAAAAAATGTTTATTTGAAATGTACTGATTAGTAAAATAAAAAACGACAATGTGTAGGTATACCTATTAATTTATAACATTCGTTATATTAGGTTATAAATGAAATAAAAAATGCTTAAATCAATTGTATATCAAGTTAATTTGAGTACTCTACAATAAATTTTAATTCATAGTGTAATTATGTAACAAAATCAATTAATCCTATTTATTTTTCGCTCCCTGAAGATGCCTGTGCTGCATTTCCGATATTTAATGGTTAAGAAATTATTTTTGGTTTCATTATTAAACCTAACAAAGTTATCCCAAAAAAACTGGTCAAGTGCCGGTTGGTCCTAACCTACCTCAAAAACAAAGACACTTTAATCAGACATACCAAACATCGTTTAAAGAGTTTATAAAAAACTCCTAATTTTTTTTTGATTCCAGTAGGTACTTGTAATTAAGTCAGTACCTGTTTCGTGAACCTCGACAAATACCTACTTCATTATACGAGTACTTGATGTTAAAAACTATAAAACAGACTAGGTAGTTTCAAAAATTGTACAGTTTATTCTATTTTCTACGTTAATAGTTTCGGCTCAGCATTGATAGCATAAATCAGAATACGTTCATTTTATATATAGATTTAATTTCCTTTATACCGACAGTTATAAGCAGATAGCAATGAAAACATAACCTTCAGAAGAACGGTTAAGGAAATAAATGACTTAAAGCACTGGTCTCACCGCGAGCTACTAAGTCATGAACTATCGGCTATAAATACGAACAAAATATACTCACTCCCGTGTAAAAGAGGCATAGCGATACTCGCCCAGCTATTAGCTATCACCACCGGGCGAGTATCACCGAGTCTCTTTTTTTACACGGGAGTGCGTATCTTTTGTTCGCGTTTGTAGCCCACAGTCCATAGCTTAGTAGCTCACGGTGAGACCAGTGCCTATATCTGGATTTTCCTATAGCATTCATCAGCGTTAGTGTACCTAACAGATAACCATCTTGAAAGGGTTTTCAGGTTGGTAATTCATGATTCCTAACTCAGCAATTCCGTATCCTAACTTAACAAGCCGTTAAGTATGGTTTGGCCCTTTCGGTTAATTATGTTACTTCAATATAAATTCAATATACTTAGCTATCCTGTACCACTCTATGAATAAAAAATATCTGAAAAAAATCTTGGAATCATGTCGTTGCTACATTGTGTAGGTGTTTAACTTCGGTAGATAAGTTAAGTTACATACCTACGTTTAACGCAGGTTGTGTGATAAGGTTTAAAGTCCATATACCTATTGTTTACAAAAATGGCCAGTGTTTTCGGTTGGATCAAAATTGTAGGTATGTTTCGGTTTAATGCATGTTGAAGATGTACTGTCCCAAAATTGGGATAGCTTCCTAACAATACAATCAAACAAAGGAATGCATTTCGTCTCAGGTGAGGACCTGACAGGGATAGAACCGGTGTAGATTATTTATTTTGTTTTTTTGTCTTCATTTTGAATATACTTGTAAGGTGTAATGAATAACTAGGCTAATTTGCAACTTTAGAATGTAAATCCTTAAAATGTATTGTCTGTGGTTCAGTATATTTTCTTTGTGGGTTGTACTTATTTTTCTTAGTCGTATATGATGATCTCAAATTTCTTCCATTTTCAGCAATCGCCCGCAGACTACGAGCCCTGTAACTTGTTCGGAATGTCAAGATGTAGGTACTTATCCTCGTCCTGCCCAATGTGATTTATAAAGGATATATTCGAATATGTAGAACAAAAGAAAAGCGACTATACTAGGTGAGGTTAGGTTGGAATATGATCCCCCGTGAGGTGCCCACCTTGAGGGGCTCAGTAACCGTGGACTGGTCACCCACGGTGAAGCGAAGAGGCACCCGGGGCCTGCCAGTTTAGGGCCGCCGGCTGGGCCGAGGAGAACGCTCCAAATGGACTCAACGAGCCCGCTTAGAACGCGTGAAGGTGGACCGCAGAGCAAGAGGAGTGTGGGTGTTGTCGTTGCTGATCTTCCTATCCTCTCTGACCTCGGCGGGATCGCAGGGGGAGAGGCGTGATGGTATTATGGAGCGCCACTCTCCCTACCCCCTGCGACCTCGGCGGGGCCGTTCCGCTGTAACGACATCGGTGGGACTGCAGAGGAAGAGGAGTTTTCGGAAGATTCATTCACGAAACTTACAGTTTAGAAAATACTCAGGTACAGCAGAAACTTACGAGTACCTAAACTTCGTTGTGTATTTTGGTTTGATATACCACTTTTGAGGAAATCACCATACTTCTTGGGAAGGAAAAGTTTTGTCTTTGTATTAGGTACACTTAACGGATTCCTCAATTTGTACTCCAGGCATCAATTGCTTAGTTATTAATGATCTCCTACAAGAACGCAAGTAAAGGCTAGGATACTCCTCACTAAAGGAAAATTTTGCTTCGGCTTTATGTTATTTAGGCATTTTCCTTCACGGTTCTTCTGGAGAGTGTTTTATACCGGTTGTAAAGGAAAATGTCCGTTATTACATATATATGTATAAAAATTAACATACAGAAAATCGGACAGTAAACTAAGTACATAACAAAAACACAAAAATACTATCTAAGAAGGTATTTTGCTTATTGGGTCACTAGGCTTTAGAAGTGTGTATGAAAACCTATTAGGTATATATTTGATCCTGAAAACAAGAAATAGGTACTTAGGTACTTGATAAACACAAGAACGAAAAGAAATTATTTTTTGAGTTTAGAAATTCCTCGTTTTCAGTAGTGTTCTAAATCGGTTAGAACAATTGTATGGATATCAAGTAGGTAGGTAAATTGATTTTGAAGATGATCAGATTCATGCAGTATTTATTATTCGAGACTTAGAGCCTGTTACACCATTCCTGAATAAAATATATCTGTCAGATAAATTTAATGATAGCCGTCCTTCTCTTTTATGTGCCTAGGATAAAGGGTAAGCATCATTTTATGTGACAACACATTTATCCGATTGTAGTAGTACACAAATATTTGATTATTTAACATACTAACATTTAGCAGTTTTTGGAAAACCCATTGAGGGTGAAAATCCTTATATATATACCTTTTTGACTGAGAGGATTTTATTAAAATGAGGAAAGTAGGCTCTATGCCTCACAACTTACAACCAAATGTGTTTTAGTAGTATAAAGTATGTTTTCTAATAAATTATAGATACATGTTTTTGTATTTTACTATGATGTAAATTTCAAATAGGTAATATAATATGTAAATATCTTGTATATAATATGGAAAATTGTATGTGCTGTATGTGATATTTCTGGTCGAGTGAAGTCACGGCCATACTAATAATAATCATAATTCCTATACAGCGTGTTTTCTTCATATGCTATAAATTTAAGGGAAGCTTATTTAGGTAAAATATAATTAATTTCTCTAAGAAACTAGTGTTTTATTTGACTCTTACCGTTATTGAGTTATTAACAAAATAAGTTTAACCACTGAACATATTACATTATAATACTCGTATTACTTATTTTGACATGTGCCGTCAGTCACCTGAGATTAACTTTTTTTTTTCTTAAGGTTCTCTCACACTAACCATTTAATTTTTTATGTATGAAAACAAAAAAAAATATTTTTATCGAATTTTCCAAAAGCCGATATACCAGACAACTTCTATTAATGTCCCAAGTAACCTGTCTAATTTAACGCAAATCGAAACGAACACCCTGTATAAACAGGCAGCATTGAAAACAACATCCACAGTTTTATTAAATATTATCAAACCGGGTTACTCACGTATTAAGTCGATGATTGCTCGACATGTAAATACGTGAATAACCCGGTTCGATATTATATTAATATGTTTGAGTCTCACGTTAGTTATAATTCTAAAATCCACAGTGTTCTTGGCTCTCGGTATGGCTGCATTCAAATATCGAACCTTTGCGTTTTATACGCAGTGGTCGTTTTGGTCGGTGAAGCTGAAAAACATGTGCGAATTAGCAACAACTCATGGAAGGCATCAGCAGTGTTATTCACTAAGGAAACCGCCTTGCTGTCAGCGCTGTGTCAGCGCTGCGGCAGCGTCCAGCCTAAAAATGGTATTCGCTAATGTACTTTAAACGACACTAGTGCTCGGCGACGAATGCGGCGTGAGCTGGAACTATACTGCGTTGAGAGTTTGACATTTAATGTACGAACTTCGTATTCTCTCAACGAACTTTCCGTCGCTGTATTCTCTAACGAAAAACAGCGTCGAAATCGCCCGCAACCTCGTTCACAGCCTCGATTCTTAATGTCAAATAAAACAGCTAGGATTTTAGACAAGACTGTCTCGACGTCGAGCTCGTTGATGAACGCAGCGTCGAATGTGCGAATAAGAGAATAGCATGGCTGGAGCAGTCAAACCGGAGCAATGTTGCAAGATGAAGGGATACTCGGGTTTCAGCCGTTGCGATCGTATGCAAATTTACTGCGTGGATTCATTGATTGATTGATTTCTTTACATGAGGTAGATATATTATAATTATAATTTATAATAATAAGAACTAAATAACTAATACTAATTACACATCACAATAAATCCATACATATGCAATTGGCAGTAAAATGGATATAAGGGAATTTTAGGGACGTGGTCTTGGATATGGAGATGATGGGTTCGTGTAGTCCATTATATTACGGAAAAAAAGTTCACATCCGGATACCAGCACCAAATTTTAGTATGTTGTTAAATATGTCATTCTGTATCCAAAACTGCCGGGAGACACTCTCTCAAAGGTCAAGGTCACCAGTAATGACGTCATCAAAATGCTTAGTGCCTAATTTCAAAAAGCGCTTATTTGTTCCTCAACCGCCCAACGTATACCATTGTGTGTAAAATCAATCGAAAGGTCATTAAATATGCTCTAACTTTGTCTTTTCATGTTATAACGTACATCTAGAAATAAAAAAAATATCGTTGAAAGAATAATTTTTTTTTGTACTCTTTTCGTACAATGTACATTTCATCAGGAAACAAGCCGTATTAGAAAAAAATGTTGTACTACAAAAATGTAGCCAAACTATTATCCTAAAATATACAGTTTAAATTATCGAAATCGGTTGAAAATAAACAAAGTTATGTCATTTTCTATATTCCGCGGCAAACGCCATACACCCGCCATTCGCCCGCCCGCCAGTTCGAAAATGTAAATTGCACCCAAACTATGCAAATGATTTATACTGATAAGATATGAACTAAAAGCCAATTAATTATACAAATACTAGTTGTTTTAAAAATACTGTTGTTATTAAAATAAAATACATAATTTAAGAAAAAAAAAACAAATTAAAAAAAAGTAAGGTAGAAAAAAGGTATCAAATGAATAATAATAACTCCTAACTATCAATAAAAGAATATTATGTACAATATATTTCAAGGTTTTATTCTGAACAGTAAATTCTGGAGCAAGTTCCTTCACATACACAAAGAAGAGTGTAATTTAAAACGTTTTTTACGCATACGCCAACGTGGACCTGGACAAGGCACAAGTTCTTTGCAACTAGCACTTGCATCAGGAATCGTTTTCCACAATGGAACTGGAATATAGACAAATACTTTCTCTTCTTTTTTCCAGCTCCAATAGCAGGGATCAATTTTCTTGTGGATAAGGCAAGGCACTTCGTCCATATCTTCGTTTGTTTGTAGAATGGTCCGCTTCAGATGTTGATTCAGTTTCAGTGCATCTTTAGTTGATGAGATCATAAATTAAGGTGAGATGCTTTCGATAGCTTTATATTCATATTAAATCATTCCGTCTAGCTATAATTAATTGTTATATAATTTGTAGTATCTCTGGACATTCGTCATCCAAGTGGTGGACGGCCTTCCTCTTTCCAGTAGCCCATGGACAGATAGTTTATCACGACATGACTGTCCGGTCGGCGAAGGACGTGACCTTACCATCTTAGCTTATTTTTACAACCTTGAAACTCCTCTTTACATGCTTGTTGTGAACTCTGGCCGTGAGCGCGACTCCTCCTGACCATCGTAGCAAACGAAGTATGCGATTAGAAGCAATCCCAGATATTTTAGCAATGGACGGATCGCATAAAAAAATAATCAAACTTACCTACAGGCAAAGTTTGTTCACACAAGCTAACAATATAAAGCACGATACTGAGCACGGAAATCGTTTTCCAGGGCAAGCAGCTTACATCAGTTCGTAACAGCAGAATTGTTTCAACTAATAATGAATATTCCGTTGGAATGACAACTGTAATCTGTACATATAAAGGTAAAGTCCTCACTTCTTCCTCCGTGACTATGCTCTCGTCTTCACGCGAACCAGCCTATGCCAGAATATTATTTTACACACAGCCGCCGCTGAAACAAATAACTACCATACATGAGGGCGAGGGTTTTTTAGAGGGACGGAAACTTTGATGTTTAGAGTTGCTTGCCCTGGAAAGGATTTACATGCTCTCGATACACTATGATAAGATCGTTAGCTTGTTTAAAGAGACTTTGCCTGTAAGTTTGATTAATTTCTTATGCGATCCGTTCATTGCTGATATGTCTCTAATTGCTTTTCATCGCATGTTATGTTATGTTTCGGCCGGAATCGAGTGGGCTGTCGAGTATCTGGTGTGCTCATTCATCCTTTTCCCGTTGCTGGAGCCGTAGGTTAATGTCACGGCTGCGTTACCACATTATTTTCTTCTAGCCTCCTTGTATTTTTGCAGAACCATAGAATATCCCTGGGCGACCCCAAGGAAGAACTCATGGACGTCGACACGTCCATGAGTGAGGAGAAAGAACACCGATAAGTTGCAGGGATACCTGCCAAACACATAATGCCGCTGCGTATCTACAAAATGTATTCTACCAGAACATGCTGACTAGTTTCGTCTCTCCCGTAATGTGGACAGGCTGCTTAATTACTTATTCCCATCACCTTAAGATACCTGTTGAGGGTGTTGTTTCTCGAAATAATTCTGATCAACATCGTCAAGTCATTTTTTTCCAACTTCGTAAAGTATCGGGTTCTTCTCACGTCATTTTAGCTTGCCTGGAAGTGGTTCCCTCTTTCCACTCTCTCTCCGCTTCTATTTCTTTCAGTTTACTCAATACTCTATCACATACATCGTATGCTACGATAGATAGGCGGAGACACGCTCAAGGACTGCGTTCGCCACTTATGTAATGTAAGGGTTAGTTTCAAGATTATAAAAATAAGCTAACATGGTAAGGTCACGTCCTTCGCCCACCGGACAGTAATGTCGTGATAAACTAGGAAGCAATAAATGATTGAGTATTGAGTATTGAAAGCATCTCACCAACAAAAGATGCACTGAAACTGACTCAACATCTAAAGCGAACCATGCTACAAACAAACGAAGATATGGACGAAGTGCCTTGCCTTATCCACAAGAAAATTGATCCCTGCGATTGGAGCTGGAAAAAAGAAGAAAGAATTGCCTTGTGCATGTTGGCGTATGCGTAAAAAACGTTTTAAATTGCACTCTTCTTTGTGTATGTGAAGGAACTTACTCCAGAATTTACTGTTCAGAATAAATCCTTGAAATATATATATACATAATATTCTTTCGTTGATAGTTAGAAGTTATTATTATCATATAGACCCCGGTATCGGAGGTGCAAAATGATAGCTGTCAAGTTCTTACTTAGGGATAGGTAAACACATTTTGTAATGTCGATATCGATACTCGATTTTTTGTTAATTTTTTTTTATGTACAGTGGCGTTCAGAGTGATGAATGAATTCATTCATAAACTGTCCATGCAATTTTGAACCCTACTGTACAAGGACCATTTATTAGTATACCTTTTTTCGGGATCTATGATAATAATTAACATTTAATACTCGATTTTTCTACAATTATTTTTTTTTATCTACAAGGACCATTTATTTGTATCCCTTTTTTGGGATCTATGATAATAATTAACATTTAATATACAAGTTATTACTATTACAATACAAATCTCTGGTTGCTATTACATTTATTATGTTTCGAGTTGCACAACATTGAATAAAAACTTTTGAGATATTAAATACTTACAATAAATTATTTATGTCAATAGATAGTCAAAGTCATCTTATAACGAGGTCTTCGATTATTTAGCCGTGTTTACGAGTCTATTCGCCTAATATATTTTATACAATAGAAAGTGGAGTCACTTCTTGCTGAACATCCTGAACTTCAAAAATGAAAGAAAAACATTTGATATACAATTTACAGAATACACATCATTTCCAGATGTTGGAATGTAAAAAAGCACATAGAGTCGAATTGCCATCGAGAGAAAATCAACAACGCATGTTCTACTAATATTGATTATTTAATAAAGGATATTCCATTCCAATATTTGTAATCTTGCATATCTTGCATTGCAACTCAATCATGTATGAAAACAATCATAAAAAAAGAAAAAAATTAAATCAATTAAACTGTAACCGAGATCTGCTTAAGTTTTTCGTCAGTTGTAACATACTTTGGATTAAATAAATATTTTGTTGTTTTTGTAATGATATAGTGCTAGTTTATATCGTAAATAGGTGCGTTTAATTAAAGTCTTAGCTTATTATTATGGTAAAGAAAAATTATCGATATGTAACTTTAATTATCGATATCACAAATATTTTTACCCCATCCCTAAGAACTTGACACCTACCATTTTGCACCTCCGATACCGGGGTCTAAATTTATCAATTTGTTACCTTTTTCCTACCTTACTCTAGGTACATATGTCTTTTAATTTTGTTTTTTTCTTAAATTATGTATTTTATTTTAATAACAACAGTATTTTTAAAACAACTAGTATTTGTATAATTAATTGGCTTTTAGTTCATATCTTATCAGTGTAAATCAATTGCATAGTTTGGGTGCAATTAACATTTTCGAACTGGCGGCGGGCGGATGGCGGGTGTATGGCGTTTGCCGCGGAATATAGAAAATGACATAACTTTGTTTATTTTCAACCGATACAATATTTTTTTCTAATACCGCTTGTTTCCTGATGAAATGTACATTGTACGAAAAGAGTAAAAAAATATTTTTATTTTTTCCACGTTTTTTTTTTTATTTTTAGATGTACGCTATAACACAAAAAGACAAAGCTAGAGCATATTTAACAACCTTTCAATTGATACTACACACAATGGTGTATGTTGGGCGGTTGAGGAACAAATAAGCGCTTTTCAAAATTAGGCAGCAGCCATTTTGAGGACGTCATTACTGGTGACCTTGACCTTTGAGAGAGTGTCTCCCGACAGTTTTGGATACAGAATGACATATTTAACAACATACTAAAATTTGGTGCTGGTATCCGAATGTGAACTTTTCCCATACATACGTTGCCGTAATATAATGGACTAGTGAAGCTTTTGACTGTAACAAGCGTGCAGTTACAAGTGTCAGCAGGTTTGATTGAAGATCCATTTTTAACAGATCTTTTAATTGCAATTACTATAAATATTGGGAAAGTAAAAAAATACGAGAAATATACAGTACAGCAATGTCAATGACTACGGACGAAGTTGAGACATAAAAAATAATTCTGAAGTACCTACTTAGCGTCTTTGGATTTGCTTGAAACAGTTGGTTAGCTTTAGATTGTCGACTTAATAAGTCTGTAACTAATAACTAAATTTCAACAACGCTGATAAACATCAACACGTATTATATGTACCTACCTATTATACAATGTGAAGTTTTATAAATCCATTATCACGATTTTTCTGATTTGAGATATTTCTCCATATAATCGTTGCAGTGTTTCTTTTTCGCTCCCGTTCATAAAGAGAGCCGAATTTGGATTTAGTCAGACCCTTAGGAGATACCTAAATATCTTCAGCATTGGCTGACTTTGAAAAGTGTTGAGCCATTATTACTACACTGGTACAAACATCATTAGCAAGACAAACTGTTATCGTTTCTTCAATCTTTTGTCTCTATTTATTTTCTGCTGGTTTATTAATTAATGAATGCAATTTTGTTTTAACTTTTGTAACTATTTAAGCGAAGTCAAGTCAAGTACTGTGACATGCTACATAAAACTGCGATCCATGCTTAAATTTGTCATGGCGTTATGTTTCGATATCTCTTAAATAATTAGACAAAATAGGTGACAAGGCTGGGTTTTGCACCTTATTCTTCTAATAAGGCGTATTAATGAATGTCGACCTTCGTCATCATATAAGTACTATTTTTATTTGTGTGCAGTGTTTACCTATAATTAGTTATACATTTACCTTAAACTTGATTTGTATACCTTCAATATGAATGTTTTGATGTAATAACTGTTGGTGAACCTTTAAATAAAATAAAATAAAATAAAATCCGATTCAGTTTAGGTCTTGTGGTTGTAGCTGTCAGTTTTGACAGTTATTCTATGATACATCGCGATTCAGATTAAGTCATAAACTGAATCGCATTAGTTGGTCGTGGTAGCACCCTGGTTTTCGAAACTTACTCCCTTTCCTGCCGAGGTGTTTTGAAGGGTATTCAACAAAAGAATGGTCTACCACTTTTTCTCTAATTTAGTGGTAATGGGTTAAACTTAAAATCATGTTACGAGTCTTTACGGTGGACATTTTAAAAGTTAAGGGCTATGAGAGTTAATTTTCTTATTAAACCCTTATTGTCATTTAAAGGCACTCCTTTTCTATTGAATTGTATGATAAAAATTACGACTACACTCCTACCAGTTGCTTACTATTGGCCACAGGAAAGAGGGGCTCTACAGTTCAGCTGAACAAGCACTTTTTCTTTCCTGTGGTCGATAGTTAACAGCCTCTGGACAGATAGTAATGATTTGTATCATACAAAGCAATGTAAAAGGAGGACATCTTAATGAAGATAAGGCTTTCATAAGAAAATCAAGCTTTATAGGCCTTAACTTTTAGATTGTCCACCGGAAAGACTCCGAACAAGGGTTTGCGTTTGACTCTAATAAATTCGAAAAATAGTTGGCCACATATCTATTTTGTTAATTGTATATTAAGTTGGGATTCATCTAATCAGGAGTTATAAAGGATTTTTAAGGATGGGTAAGTTGCAGCGTTCAGAGTCTGTGGCACCGTCGTGGTATAATAAAAACAACAATAATATTCTATAGACAATTTATTAAAAATAAGACAACAATATAACAGAGTTTCTTAATTGCACTTCTCGAGGGCATACCAACGCAAACTTACTTTAATCGATAAAATGGAACCCGGCGTCACTACGGTGTTTTATCAATGATAAGTTCTAAACCAAATCAGACTTAGGGGTTCATGTTTCTGAGCCAAGTCGTCAGTAGCCTATGGGTTTCATTTTATGCTAGTCTGTGTGACGTGACTTGAACGAGCACCAATGGAGTAAGACCACATACTGAAAAAATATGAATAAGCAATTTTATGGCACTTTTACTGGGTCATGCGTCACGTAGACGTATTTTGCCAATAGTAGGTAGATGCATTTACTCCATGGCTGTTCCTTCAGACCTCAAATCAATACGTTGTCTTAATTCTGTTTTGTATGCCTCGTTTCAGTGATATACGGAAATAACAATTTAAGACGACAACTAAATATGGACTTTTTCCAATAATTGTAGACGTATTAACGAATCATCTTCTTTCCGTGAGGTATGTTTTTGTCGGCCCTGTGGGGCCTATAAAAGGTAATGTTTTTGCGAGACTTGGACGTTGATTAATTAATACGAGTACAAAAGCGCAAAAGCCTGTCACAGTGTAGGTATAATAATCAGTGGACTCAGTATATTGACTTAGTGTTCAGATTGTTTAGCCGCGACATAACTTGCGTAAAGAAAATATACGAGTAAGTATATATTCTCTATTAAGTACAGCAAGCAATTCAAAATGAAAATTGTATAAAATTAAAATTTAATTTATGTATACTTAGGTATGTATCGTCGGTTGACAACCAAAACTCCAGAAATAATTAATACCTACTTGAAATAAAGTACGTATCTAAGGATGCTTAGCCATGTTGCCAATCGCTAGCGCTTCGTAGCGTATCGTAGTTCTTCCTCTCTGTCACTCATGCATATTAGTGCGATAAAGACAGTTAGCTGCCTTTCGCTTACGATTGACGTATAAGCGCTAGCGATTGGCAACTTGGCTAAGCACCCTGTTCTGATCTGAGTCAATATTAACATACGCGGCTGCTAAAAGTAATTGTGACAGTTTTTACACTGACTCCTTATTGTCAACAGACGATATAAATATTTGAATAGGAATGTTTGGGAATGATCGCAATCGCGGCTTCTTGATTATTTAAAAACATAATTTAGCATCTGACACAGGTAAGTTTGTATGTAAATATAATTTATGTTTAAATTTTCCTGGAAATGTATGAGTGGTAAACGACACTATACTGCGCATAAAAACCTAACTGTTTTTGTGTTTTTTATTTGACTACGCAGACCGTTAAACTTTTGTAATATATTACAAACTTCTCAAACAGTCTCAACCATGCTAAACCAATCTACGTAATTATAATTCTATTACAGGGACAGAGTTGCAGTTTGTGATTTACATAGGTAGGTTAGTAATTTATAGACACAAGTTCCGATAAATAAGATTAAATCTCTTATGCACTATTTAGTAATAATATTACGATTGTTTAACAGGCTATTGTGTACCTAGGGTATTATTTATATTGTCATCATAACGTTTAAATACGTATAAAGATTTCACTTGCCAAGTAGTCAATGGGCGAAATAAGTCTAGTTTATTGCCTTTAAGGCGTAGGTATTTTACACTGTTAATACTGTTATTATGCGTTCTGAAGGTCCTACCGTGATCTTCGAAATTCAAGCATCTTGTCTCTGTTACTTCAAGGAATGTGACATTGATTGGAGTCTTAGAGACAGTTAATGTTTCTAAATCGAGGCCTACTAACCATCTGAATGTTCCGCGTATTGCCATACAACGAGCGTTCGCGGTAAACAAACGGACTATGCATATGATTTGCGGCACCACATCAGGGTGCTTAGCCAAGTTGCCAATCTCTAGCGCTTAATAGCATATCGTAGTTTTCCCTCTCTGTCACTCTTTCATATTAGTGCGACAAAGACAGTTATCTGCCTTTCGCTTACGATTGACGATTAAACGTTAGCGATTGGCAACTTGTCTAAGCACCCTGTAGCCGTACCATGAGTTGACAAGCATCGGTTACGTTCGGTTTTACTCGAGACGTAAAGAAAAACTTGGCGTTTGCTCCAATGAATAAGTGCAAGCGCGATATAATGTCTTGCGTATCGAGTAAAGTACGAAGTAGTAGTACGGCTACTGCGCATAAGGACCGCACTAGCTAGAAAGTACACGAATCGCGAGATCCGCGAGCGAGCAACACTCAAGACACGCGTAAGCGGTATTTAGCCAGTGTGAAGGCACCTTTAACACTTTACCTTTCCTGTGTATCCTTTAGAATATGTACCATCTTCTCCTGAGTATAGTAACACGGTAAATGACGGTGCTCAAGTCATACAAAACAATGCAACTTATAATCAGATAATAAGTTCTAAATATTCGAGGTATGCTAAAACATTCGATAATAACTTCAAACTCGCATCGAAACTTATTACATTATGAGTTTATTATTTATCATTTTTAATGATAAAGTTTATTATTTTTCATAAATTCAATAGCTAGTTAATAAGGTAATTTCTGAATATCTATTAATAATTTAGTTCCCACAACTCTCGGTGTAAACGTATTATCAATACATTTTTAATCATACATATATGGCTTTGGCACTGTAATTTGGACTACTATCTGATTACTCAGGAGCCCAACAGGAACATATTACTGACAATGAGTGGTATCACCCTGTAGTTCCAAGTATCCGAATTGATACAAGGACGCTGGTGGACTATTCGTGGACCATGTTATTTACATATCAAAGTGACATGACGGTCTACATGTCCAATAATTTTTTTACGTAAGGTCATGCGGGTCAAATGCAACTACGAGGTAAATTCGACTAATTGAAATACCTACTCTTAATTTGTAAAAAGATTATAATTACTACTATTGTGTTGCTTTTGAAATAAATCAAAGAATGTTCTAGATATCTTCCAAAAGTTCTTAAAAACAGATTAAAAGAAATGTCCATTAGTTGAATTTACCTCATAGTTGTATTTGCCCCGCATGACCTTATAGGTCCACAAAATGATAATTGTGAATGACACAAAATTTCTATTGAGTATTAATAACCTCATAAAATACATTCTGACATGACGATATTGGGCGTTTAACTACCGTTGAATGTTTGTTAACTTAACTTCAGTTTAACTGTTAGATTTAGTAAAGCGCAAAAACAGACCATAATTACGCAGAAAGCGACCAACTACAATTTTTTGTCAATCTGACTTAAGCTTTAATATAAGGAGTTTGGTTACTTTCTGCATTGTCATAAAATCGAAGTTGGTCGCTTTCTGCATGACTTTGATCCTTCAAGTAGTCGGTCTATCAGGCTGGCTGGTCAAGCTCGGGTTTCCCAGGAAAGTGGAGGTGTCAAATAGCGGTCGTCTTCATGCTTCGTACTAGTACGAGTGTACTGCCATATGACGGCTCCGCTAGGAAACTAGAGCCTCAGATCGAGTAATCGGACTAGAAATTCGCGCCATGAAGTCGAAATACCTAATGAATATAAAATATTAAGAACATCTTTCTATTTTTTCGGTTACAGCGATGATTAGGTACTCATTAAATAAAACTATGAATAAATACGGATAAACTCGCGTATATTAATTAAATTTAACTGCATCCCGACGTTTCGAACACTTTACAGGGTTGGTGGTCTACGGGGACTGACAATGGAGGAAATTTGATAGTTCTACCTCCATGAAAATAAGAAAAATAAGTGCAAAACTACCCGCAAATAAAATATACTAAACCACAGGCAAACAGTTTATCCGTTTTTATAGTTTTATAAACATGTTTCTATTGAACTTTTCAAATACAGAAGCTGTCACTGAGACACTACGTCACCAAAGTATCAAAACTGATTTAAGCTTTATGCACGTGTATACATACATTTATATGGGGTCCGTTACATCAGTAGTTTTTCACAATTTTTTATTTGTTTGTAAAATAATACGGGTGCATAAATCTATCAGAAAAAATAACTTTGGGAACTGAACGAAAACTCGTAAGAAAGTAAGAATTTACATAGGTACACATAACTTATGTTCGTTTCGATAGAATTTTATATAATAATATACTTAGGTACATACGAATCGTCTTATCCCAAAACAGGATAATTATGTAATGAATACCGTAAAACCGCCTAACTATAAATAGTCCAAACGTTCCAAATAATGGTCCAAAACTTAATCGTATATCTTCCCATACAATAGGTAATCATGCTACGAGCATTCATAGGCAAAAACTCCTCATTAATAATTAAAAAAACTTGGACAAACCTTCAGCAGATTGAGACTGAGGCATATTTAGGAGTTGAAATTGTGGACCATATTTAGTTGAGTATTAGACAATAGTTGGGTGGTTTTACGGTATATTTTTAAATTATAAATGATAATTATGTTTAATTTGGTACCGATTACTTTAATTTCTTTATATAATTTTGTGCTTTAACATGTTCATCAAAATTTTACTCATATGCAAGTGACACACATACCTGATCAAAGTAATCTTATTCTTATGACACTAGCATGAATGAAGTTCTTATTCCCATGCCAGTGGCATAGAGATACGAAGGTTTTTGACACAAGTGCTGTGCCACCGGCATAGGAGTACAATCTTTTCGGTCACTCATACGTGTCACTGACATAGAAGTTCTGTCAGATAATTCGTTCGGCATAATATTAATAGGTAATTAGTGAAACAGTACCGGAGGCGAACGTGTTAAGAAATAACAACAACAATTGCCTAATGAATCAATAATTCGAGTTTATTTGGACCATAATTGGTTGATCTAGACTAAGTACAAAGGTTGATTGTTAGTGCAAACATCTTATTCGATACGATATACAATTCGAAAATGGATGAATAGTTTCTAAAGTACCATGGTGAGATGAGTCGGTATCTACTTACCTACTTATTTTTTCTTTCAATCAATAATAGGTAGTTGATTGATACCATTGATAACCAAATACGAATTTCAACTGAATGAAATGTTAAACTGTTTCAAAAATACTGTGTTCTCGAGATATGATATTGAGTACATTTTTTTATTTGTAAATTGTGTTACAACTAACATATTTGTACAAATAAAGAAAAAAGTTGTAGAGGAAATACTCTTTGGATTCCTATATCGAAACCTAACCGTTTCTTTCTAATGAATTATTGATATAATGTACTTGTACAGTATTGTCAAGAGTTCGAAGTCTAAATCCGAGAAGATCCTGTATTATAATTGTTTGTTGATTAATTGAGAAGATTCATGAGTTTTATTATAAAAGATAGGTACTACTCGAGTAGGTATTCGTTGCTACAAATTTTTAGCTAATAGATAATATGTTATGTAGGTATTTGTACAAAAGAGCCAGTTAATTTAATCACTATAATATCCAGTTTCTTCAATATTACAAATGTAGGATTAGGTACACAGATATAAAGATTGGTCGCAAGTAATTAGAGCTAACATTTTATATATTGATCTAGCAAGAAAATAGATCTATTATATATTTCCTAGATTAGATTTCGTGACATGGCATGGTGGATAAGAACAGAAGTCTGAAATTTGTTACTTTAATAATATACATGATCCTATCAAAATAGAGATACAAGATGCATAATAAAACAAGTTTACCTTTTAGGTTCGAAAGCATAATCGAGTGCACGAGCGGCGGCGGGACGTGCGACGTGGCGTTCATAAAGGTGCATTTAGACCAAACGAGCATTCGCTCATTCTATCCCCCACTTCACAAATTCGTTCGTTACACAAAACGTGATTCGTCGAAATTCGTTGATTTCGTAGTGGGCGATAGAATGAGCGAATGCTCGTTTGGTCTAAATGCACCTATATACCTAAACAAATGCAAAGGTAAGCAGCATGCCGCTTGACTCCTAATACGCCGTGGCCACGACATCAGTCTAAGGCGACCGGCTTAGCGGAAAACGTATGGTGCTCCCTCTCGTACCCATATCGCCATCCCGCTCCAACTCATGGATTCGCTCGCCGCTGGTCGCCTTAGACCAATGTCGTGGCCAGGCCGATTGGATGCTACACGCACTGCTGTCCGCCCCGCCGTAAGCGCCGCTCGCCACTCAGGCCTTACACTAATATTATCGGATCTAAAATATCTCCGTATATATATTTGTAGCCACTGAAACAGCTTTCACTGATTTCAAAAGTCTCTGTATTAGTAGCACTAGTTGCGCTTGGTACATATAAAATGCTTATGGGTCTAGCCAATTTAGCATACGTACATCTTGTGGCCACCCATATGCCACTTGCACAATTCAGGGTTAGGCAACTAAGTCTAGGTACGCACTTAGCGGGTGGCCCATCAGTCTAACCGGAAGTCCAAAATTGTATGTAGGTAAGCAATAAATTGGAGCCATATTAGCCTAACCCGAGCTTCATCGGTAAGAAAAGTTTGGCATAACTTTGTAATTAACCAGTATTTCGTATAAATACGATGAATATATCGTCGGTTAACAACCAAAACTTAACTAAGCAACAAATACATACTTGAAATAAAGGATCTCCGTTTTGATTGAATACTAAGTAATAACATACGATGTTGATAAGAGTTGTGACAGTTTTTATAGTGATTTTTAATTGTCAGCCAACGATATTGAATTAGTACTGTATTTGTGGTTATCACCTTTATTAAATCAATCTTATAACAAAGAGTGACGTGATCTAGTAACATCTCACAGATAATTAGATTATTACTGGATGAATATGCTTTAATTAGATAGTATTAAGTTATTGAATCACGTGGCGCTGCGATGATCTTAGTGGCCAGATATATGATATATCGGCCTCAGACATTATTAAATTAATTAATCTAAGCTGATCGACGTTGCTGGTTCACTATTACTATGTATTACAAGTCGTATTACACATAAAGTCCTATTGCACTATACAAATTGTCATTTACTACTAATATTGTTATACATTCCATGATGAAACCAATTAGTACAATGTATTGTTTCTTAACTATTATTACAATATTGTCAAGGTGAATGCGTTAACATCAATAAATTAAGCAAATTTAATTAAAATATTGTATTTTTAACGCGTAACATAATTATATTTGAACTGATATAATAACTAAGTTATTTGTAATAGCCCTCTACTTATAATTATAACATAATATTATAACGAATCTTGCTATGTATCTATGAAGAATGAAACTTTGACTAGTGCACAAAATGTTGTATTCGCACAAAATTATGATAAGGACAATTGTGGATTTTTTGAAAATTCCTTTAGTTTTTATAATGTGCAATCCATCCAACAGTACGTGTTTATGATGAACGGAAATACTTAAGCTATGTCTAATTATCTATATACATTTTATTGTTTGCTTTCACAAACTTGAATAAATAGCTTCGCTTTACCCTGTCCGTAGAAAACTCATTTGGCCCTTTCGCCATTTACCACTTATCATCAAATAACTGACCTCACAAAGATGTTAGAATTTGGTACTCTTTAATTCAATAAAGTAGATTAGTAGCATTTTACATACAATACTTATCCTAAAATACATGTAAGCAGTTTAGGGAATTGAATATAATGTACATTTTTAATTTCGTTCAATCACCATTGTCAAGGTGCTCAGCTCACGCACATTAGAACACTACTATGATGATTGTAGCAGTAGCTTCGTTCACATTATAAACTGGCAATTCAGAGATTTAAGAGACAAGCCCTGCAGTTATCAGGTTCTTCATAATTAGTACCATCTTATATTATGACATATCTGCTTTATAAGCAGTTTGATGTAAGGATCACGATAATGATCAGTTAACTGTATTGGCGATTGTAGTATTAGGCAGTTATAATTATTCCTTCGATTCGGAGTTATTCTGTTGGAATTTATTAACTCTTACGTACTGATTTTGCACGTGTGTCAGTCAGTCCCTCTGTCAAGATCTTTTTCCTCAAAAAACGGGTGAAGGTATTGAGCTAAAATAAATACTATTTTCAGCTCTAATGTATAGGTACTATAGAAGTTGAAATGTCAACACGATCAGAAGATTACGACACATACTCGTATTAAAAAAAACCCGGAATGAAATCCGTTGGCCTAAAATATGAAAGTTCCTATTACATAGAGGTGAGGACATGTTGGAATTGTTGGAGCTAATCTGAAAATGAGTAGTTGTAATATAATAACATTAACTAAATATTTTGATTTGTACTTTTTATTTTTCCCCAGTAGTCACACTACTTAATACTATATAAATTATAAATATTGGGGTGGGGATCGAACCCACGGCAGGCATCAGCCGCGAAAGCTGAGCACGTGGGTTCGATCCCTACCTCGGACGTTAGGTGATCTTGGTCGTTTTTCTTTGGTATATGACATCTAATATTTATAATGAGTAATTTCGTTCTCAGTTTATGAAAATAAAAATGTTTTTCAACTCAAAAGTGTTAGGGTACGCCCGTTTGGTCTAGAAACACATAAATTAATACAGCACAAGTTTTGAGCGCAAACAACGGGTTTGTAGAGCCAACCATTCCCAGCCTGTCTACTGTCTAGGGCTTTATTTTTACAAATTTTATATATTGCGTGTTTTAGCCAGTATTAAAATTCAGAATGGAAAAATTTATGTGTAGAAATATTTAGGTAGCAATACGTGTAAATAAAAATATGTATTAGTATTGATGGTCCGCTTTCAATTTATCATTAAAAACATTAACATTCTAGTACAATAGTAGAAAATATTACTCCGGAGAAAGATATCAAACTTTAGGTTTTATTAGGTGAGAGGAGGATTTGGAGGAGTTGTGTATGTGTACGCTTGTTTACACTTTGTGAAGTAGCAAGTGCAGGTGCCTATTAGTGATTAGTTAACATGTTTTTACCCCCTTTATGTCCTGGCCACGACATCGGTCTAAGGCGACCGGCTTAGCGGTAAACATATGATGCTCCCTCTCGTACCCATATCGGCATCCCGCTCCAACTCATGGATTCGCTCGCCGCTAGTCGCCTTAGACCAATGTCGTGGCCAGGCCGTTAGTGCTTAGTAGTCGTTTGACACATTTTGTTTATTGTGTTTTGTGCAAGTAAAAAGTATGCAATAAAATG
The DNA here is from genome assembly GCA_025490895.1 of Thaumatotibia leucotreta. Taxonomy (NCBI): domain Eukaryota; kingdom Metazoa; phylum Arthropoda; class Insecta; order Lepidoptera; family Tortricidae; genus Thaumatotibia; species Thaumatotibia leucotreta. Next base: position 348,809 of record JALPQI010030245.1, on the reverse strand, counting down.
CAGGACGACCAAAGTTTTGAACTACGTATTTTTTTTAATAATAGTCGTAATCAAAATCATCGCTTCAGATATCGAAAATGAAGTCTTAGGTAAACTAGAGAAAGAGAACCTTTAGAGGTTATAGCAACGAACCCATACTGTGACGTAGAATGAAAGTGCGAGTGGGAGAGTACGCGGGGCGAATGCTCAAACTTTGCGGGACATCATGTTAACAGGCAAAAATAGACCGTCTGTTCATTGGCACTTGTCACTTAACAGCGTGGCTGTTTACGTTGTTTTTAATCATCACTTAACACCTGTACTCTACTGTCTCACTTACACTAATCAAGCCTTATGTAATGTAAAATGTTTATATAGGATAGGCCTTGTAAGACGAGCAAAAAAATAAATAATAGATTATACTTAATAATCATCATCATTCATCCACTCTTTCCGTTTGGTTTTAGGTATTTTTTTTTGTTTTTATGTTTACCTATACTTGAAGTGTTGTTTACCCTTCGAAAGTAGATAATTAACAATTTCTCTAAAAAACTAAAATAATGGATGTTCCTTAAATGTTACTTTCTCTTTTTTTGACTTACCCGCTGTGATCACAAACTTTCTAATCTTTTTGCAAATTATAAAAAAAACTCGGACTCAAGTTGGTCGGACTCGGGTTAATGTAGAAGATGCTCTGGGCAATCATTTGATTTTTTTTACTTTAGTAGTACCTAGAGCCCACGCTATATACATACATATAATTAAATTGTATTAAGTATAAATATTTTTTTGGATGATAAATGTTTGCTCAGGATAAATTGTTAAAACAATTTAAAAAGATGTAGGTAGTTTTAGCCAAATATCAAATACGGCTTTCAATAAAACCACTTACGCCAAACAACTTTGCATAACAAGTAATTGACCTATTATTTTATCCCGACTTCGTAGTTTTAAACCACTTCCCATTTTCTTGTTATTAAAACCCTTTACATAAAATTTATACACGAAGCGAAGGTCGGAATAACGGCTATGAAACATGAGGCGTCGCGGGGAGACTAATTTCAAGCCACAACGCACAGCTTCCTTTTTGCTTTCTTATTATAATAATAATTGCAATATAAATAAGTAAATGTCATGTTTGTTAGATTATGACCGTCGTTTTATTGGACATTCGTATACTAAAGATAGCTTGCTTTTTCATTAAATACACTCGCGGTCAAATGAAACGGGTCGGGTGCAATTTTTCATAGAAAATATTTGATTTCAAAGAGAGTTTTCAAATATGTAGGTACAGGATAGGTAGAATCCTTTTTAACATCAGATTATATTTCAATTTTCCTAAATTAATCATAAACAAAAAAAATTTAAGGGTCGTTACAGTGATTTGTCGCAAGATTTTAGAGTGCAAAAAAAACGACATATACGTATGGAAAAATGAGCTTTTAATCATGACTTGCTATTTTTATATCCACGGAGGCGGAGTTATCTGACGATAAAATTACATATTTCATGGATTCTACAAAAAAAGAGAGAAATCGAATATTAATGAATATTAAATTGGATTCCACTTATCCTATAAACATTTTAAAAATCTATTTGAAATCAGCGGAGTTATCTGACGATAAAATTACATATTTCATGGATTCTACATAAAAAAAGAGAGAAAATCGAATATAATTGGATATGATATTGGATTCCACTTATCCTAGAAACATTTTAAAAATCAACTCGTATATCTATTTGAAATCAGCGTGTTTATAGTATTTTCTATGAAATTTTATACCCGACCCGTACTCTTTGACCGAGAGTGTAGATCGCTGTCATGAAACGAGTTGACTGCCATGATGTTTGGTTGCCCTCTCATGAAAATGAATACTACAAACTCATGAAAATAAGTGGGTAATAGAATGGTTTATGAAAGTAGGTAAGATTTTAGAGTGCAAAAAAAAAACGACATATACGTATGGAAAAATGAGCTTTTAATCATGACTTGCTTTTTTTATATCCACGGAGGCGGAGTTATCTGACGATAAAATTACATATTTCATGGATTCTACAAAAAAAGAGAGAAATCGAATATGAATGAATATTAAATTGGATTCCACTTATCCTATAAACATTTTAAAAAACTATTTGAAATCAGCGGAGTTATCTGACGATAAAATTACATATTTCATGGATTCTACATAAAAAAAGAGAGAAAATCGAATATAATTGGATATAATATTGGATTCCACTTATCCTAGAAACATTTTAAAAATCAACTCGTATATCTATTTGAAATCATCGTGTTTATAGTATTATCTATGAAATTTTATACCCGACCCGTACTCTTTGACCGAGAGTGTAGATCGCTGTCATGAAACGAGTTGACTGCCATGATGTTTGGTTGCCCTCTCATGAAAATGAAATACTACAAACTCATGAAAATAAGTGGGTAATAGAATGGTTTATGAAAGTAGATAAGATTTTAGAGTGCAAAAAAAAAAACGACATATACGTATGGAAAAATGAGCTTTTAATCATGACTTGCTATTTTTATATCCACGGAGGCGGAGTTATCTGACGATAAAATTACATTGGATAAAATTACATGGATTCTACAAAAAAAGAGAGAAATCGAATATGAATGAATATTAAATTGGATTCCACTTATCCTATAAAAATGTTAAAAATCTATTTGAAATCAGCGGAGTTATCTGACGATAAAATTACATATTTCATGGATTCTACATAAAAAAAGAGAGAAAATCGAATATAATTGGATATAATATTGGATTCCACTTATCCTAGAAACATTTTAAAAATCAACTCGTATATCTATTTGAAATCATCGTGTTTATAGTATTATCTATGAAATTTTATACCCGACCCGTACTCTTTGACCGAGAGTGTAGATCGCTGTCATGAAACGAGTTGACTGCCATGATGTTTGGTTGCCCTCTCATGAAAATGAAATACTACAAACTCATGAAAATAAGTGGGTAATAGAATGGTTTATGAAAGTAGATAAGATTTTAGAGTGCAAAAAAAAAAACGACATATACGTATGGAAAAATGAGCTTTTAATCATGACTTGCTATTTTTATATCCACGGAGGCGGAGTTATCTGACGATAAAATTACATTGGATAAAATTACATGGATTCTACAAAAAAAGAGAGAAATCGAATATGAATGAATATTAAATTGGATTCCACTTATCCTATAAAAATGTTAAAAATCTATTTGAAATCAGCGGAGTTATCTGACGATAAAATTACATATTTCATGGATTCTACATAAAAAAAGAGAGAAAATCGAATATAATTGGATATAATATTGGATTCCACTTATCCTAGAAACATTTTAAAAATCAACTCGTATATCTATTTGAAATCATCGTGTTTATAGTATTATCTATGAAATTTTATACCCGACCCGTACTCTTTGACCGAGAGTGTAGATCGCTGTCATGAAACGAGTTGACTGCCATGATGTTTGGTTGCCCTCTCATGAAAATGAAATACTACAAACTCATGAAAATAAGTGGGTAATAGAATGGTTTATGAAAGTAGATAAGATTTTAGAGTGCAAAAAAAAAAAACGACATATACGTATGGAAAAATGAGCTTTTAATCATGACTTGCTATTTTTATATCCACGGAGGCGGAGTTATCTGACGATAAAATTACATTGGATAAAATTACATGGATTCTACAAAAAAAGAGAGAAATCGAATATGAATGAATATTAAATTGGATTCCACTTATCCTATAAAAATGTTAAAAATCTATTTGAAATCAGCGGAGTTATCTGACGATAAAATTACATATTTCATGGATTCTACATAAAAAAAGAGAGAAAATCGAATATAATTGGATATGATATTGGATTCCACTTATCCTAGATACATTTTAAAAATCAACTCGTATATCTATTTGAAATCAGCGTGTTAATAGTATTTTCTATGAAATTTTCTACCCGACCCGTACTCTTTGACCGAGAGTGTAGATCGCTGTCATGAAACGAGTTGACTACCATGATTTTTGGTTGCCCTCTCATGAAAATGAATACTACAAACTCATGAAAATAAGTGGGTAATAGAATGGTTTATGAAAGTAGATATATATATATATACTGAATACCAAACATCGTCAAAATGTTGGCTGTCGTGAGATGACAAGAATGGCAGTAGTGCAGATTTTATAACTAATAAACAATAATAAAATTACTACTATCGTTTTACAATGCCATGAAAAAATCCCCACTTTAATAAATTGGGCGTTAGCAATGGATTTATAAACCTGCCTCGTAGTGCGTGGGAGTTTTTATCAGTGATATATGTACGCATGCTCTCGATATAGGTCAAGTGAGTGAAAGCGATTTCCGATAGGGTCCTACGCAAAATTTGATTAGATCTGAGTAGCTCTTGAGGTTTATTTTTACACGACTGCTCAAAAAAAAGTCATATATTTCAAAGAATCACGTGTCCAAGTGATAATGTGGCTTAAAATTGATTCCATTGATAACTGATATGATCGTAGGTAATTTTTGTATTTCGTGGAGATGGTTTCGTCCATTTTCGTATAATAGATTTCTTTTTAAATATTTATGCTTTAAGCGCAATGGTTTTAAGTGAAGTGGTTTTATATTTATCTATGACGTGGAACTTAACATCGCTTTTAGATACCTAAAATTAATTTTAAACAATCCGTATTGTGTTCCTGGACTTTAAAATTATCACTTTAGTTTTCCTCAATAATCTCTCAATTTAATCAAAATACCTACATAGTATGTTTCACAAATTAAAAAAAAAATCCTTGGCTGTTAAATATTTTAAATAAAATGTTTGTATTTAGATCAGAAAATAAATTGTTAATCGATTTTTCGATTCGAATACCTTCGTAAAAGTCGATTTAAGACACAAAAAGGAAACCAATAATAAATAAAAAATCACCAAGCGTGGTTCAGTCTAAAGAAAAACTGTGCAATTACGCAACCCTCCAAATGCAAGTCAATCTTGCTCTTCAAGGTCATTTTTAATTAACCATACAATGTTTATATTGACCAGTAAGAAGCCATCCAAATGGAGAACGCAGCCAGCATTATGGGAACCCTTCCGCAAGGTTCGGATCTCGGCGACCTCAACTAAGTAATTAGATATGCATTGTAATTTCATGTATACGTATTTATTGTATTTCTATGTTTTCACAACAAATTCTACTTTCAGTAATATCCAAGGTAGTACAAATGTAGTGCATAATATTTTTCCTTCGTATTTTCACAGATAATGTCCGTAATTAATTATGTCGTAATCAACTTCAGAGCAATGGGAGCTCATTGTGACAGCAATATGTTTTAAGACAGTTCCGTAAAAGAACGACGGCAAAAGATTATGCATTACATCAGATCTGTACGAGTACTTAGGTAGGTATCAGACATAAGTCATAGTCAAATCGAAAGTTTTCTCATAAAATACTTGCCGTGGGACGAGCAAAGTTCTTTTCATAGACAAGTTCGTAAGGACTTAGAAGTGGACGTGTCAGTCGTACGAGTATCAAACTAAAGTAGAGCATCGAGTAATAACAGGCCATAGATGACTCAAACAAGAGTCTTAAATAAAGAGTCTACCTGTGTTGTTAGAAAACTTTAGTTTAATTGATACGATACGATGTAAAACTAAAGTTATAGTGTGACTAGTGACATCTATCGGTACAAATAAACTGCAAAAATGTAAGCACAAAGTCGGTTTGTCATCACGCAATATGTACGGCAGCATGATATGATATGTACGGATTTAAGTAGGTAGGTAGTACATTATGAAGATGGCATTGTAATGATTCCTTAGTTTTTATATTTAATTGCATTTTATTTGGTTGTATTGTAAGATAACCAACATTTTTGTAATGTTGAAAGTCTAAAATTAACGTAATTACTAGTAATTAAAGTTATGTATAATTTAATCGAATTTAATGTAACCGTACAAAAACACTGTTACATAGAATTAAAAAGTCATATTTTTGTGCGTTCATTCAAGGTTCTACAATTTGGATCGTCTCTACGAAATGCTACGCCGCCGTAGCAGTAAAATGAAGTATGTAGCAGCAACACTATTCATTACAGGTCTACCAATTTTCAGATACTATATTATTTATTATGAGATACCTGTTTAGGTAAGTAGTCACAATAAAATTATCAAATTAAGTAGGTATTCTCGCTCATGAAGTTTCCTCTTTGTAAGTTTAATAAATGATAGTAACGAAAATCTTATCTTATACCTTTAAGCCAATAATTACAAGTAGGTCAGGTGTTTTTTTCATAGAAATTAGTTAATGCAAACATGGAGATTTCAAATATTTTTGAAAAATATTTATAGTGTAGGTAAATCTATTTTTAAATCAGGTTGTATTGGAATTCCCCTAAATTTTTAATTAAACCCAAAAAAAACAAAATTGTGGGTAGGTAGGTTTGTATAGACAAAAATGGTTTTCTTAAACGGTCTACTTTAAGAAAACCACCTAAAATGTATGGTAAATCGAGTTTTTCAATCACGAGTTGCTATTTTTATATCTACGGAGTCATCTGACGATAAAGTTCCGTGTATTTCGGATCGGGTGAAAACTTTAGGGAAATTGCAATACAACTGATGTTAAAAACGGTTCCACTTGTATTATAAATATTTATTTTAAATATTTGTAATCAGCATGTTTCCAGTATTTTCTATGAAAAAATCCATCTGACCCGTATTCATTGACCGCGAGTGTACGTACCTACAATTATTGCATATATATGTATACTTTTTGTGTCCAGGCTGTCACAAACGGCTCTTTTTGATGGATTTTTTTGTAGGTGTTTTCAAGGGTGAATAATCGATCTAGATCGTCGCTGTACTTACTGAACCTCGGACCTAGCAATGAATTCATGGAAATGTCACATTTCTTTCACTCTGAATACGGGTGTTTGTTCGAGCAAGTGAGTGTTAATATGCCGTGTGTAAATCCAATACGAGCGATAAATTAAACTAGGCATGGGATTCATTAGTGTAATAGCGATTACGCGGTTTTTTTAGGTTACACTCAATTATGAGTCCACAGATTTTTTTAAAGATTTTTGGACCGGCAATGTAGGTACAAATATTTGTTAATATTGTTATGTCATCTACTTGTAAAATTACCTGTCAACAAGCGTTTAACTTGAGTATTTTGTACGGATAATTTTGTAGCTCTAATTTTAAGTAAAAACTATGTACATGTACTTATTATGTCCTAAACTAACCCCCGTTAAGAGCTTTGCCCGTATTATACTTAGGTACATGAGAGACGTATGTGAGAGGTCGAGTAAGTAAAGCACTAATGTTGTGAATCTAAGGAAACGTGTGTTTTCGAGTTAGTGAACAAAACTAGGTAAACATGAAATAAACATATTAATTGATAATTGAATTATACATTTAAAAAATTGAAAATCTATTTTGATGTAATTAGGCAGAGTTTCTAATGAAGCGCGCCTTTTAATCAATATTTCACATCAATTTATTAGAATTGGTTTTATTCACGTTGTCCCAATTATACGATACACTTAAACCGCCGTTCTTACCCATTTTGTAATTATAATTTGGATACTTTAGGAAATACATTAATTTATTAAATGCAAAGGCATTTTAAGTAGCGGTGCCTACACTGATTTCAATTTGTATTTCGAGTCAAGTGCCATACTTATCGCGTCGATGAGTCGAGCAAACTTTCAAATTAAGGATAGACGTCAGGTCAGGACTACCGTGAAATCCCTAATTGGTCTAAGTCTCCTTATGGATCTAGTTCGCTATACAGAGTGTTTTTTTAAGTGGGACAGTATGGGGAAAACACTGATCCTGAAATCTGATTAGCAGAAGTTAGTCAAATTTAAGAAAACCTTTTCTCATATTACATTCACTGTGAAGTGTCTACTACTGAAAGGTCAATATTTAAAAAAGTATTACTTACACTTTTCGAACACGTCAGTTGATAAGTCAAACTGCCCTAGGATCAGTGTTTCTTTTATAGCACTAAGTAGTGCGGCAAAAAAGACCGTTGACACTACATGTGTGTCTATTTTGATGCGGAGTTTGACATCAGCTAGGTATATCTACATATTTAAGCAACTTACAAAATAATAATGAAGTAGAGACCTCATCGAAATTCAGCATGCAGGCACAAATTCTTAAATGAGAAAATAAAAACGCCTAATCAGAATTCTATCCGGGAGGATTGAGCAATAAATATTAGCTCAGTCCTTAAATAATCTCAATAAAGACCTATGTGATTAATGGCTGCTACGCAGTTAGGCCCTTCTTACATACGTTTGGGCTATCCTCATTTTATGGCCGATATTCAAGTTCTCTCAACGCGCTACCAAAAATATTAGGGATTATTAATTTAACGATGTTTGTCTCTGTGCTGAGTAATCGTTATTCTGAAGGTGTCTACAGTGGAGAGCAATGGGAACGGCCAACTTTGTATAGATTTTGCCATTAGAACTTATCCGTTCACGTTGCTCTTGAGTGTAATTAATTAATCAGGTACAGAAGCTAAAGCGAAGCCCTATGTTGTAGCTGTTAAGACTACAATCGCTTGAATTTCGATCTATCTGATAGGTAAGTAACCTGATTCAAAGTAACAAGTTCCAAATCGAATCCCCGGCAGTAAATCTTACCAAACAAGTTGGCGACAAGCTTCCTTAAATCATGCGAATGTATTTGTCGCACGATATGAAAATAGGTATAATGCCTACAACTTCGTAATAAATTTCAGACATAATACATATTATACGTTGTACGAATCAAATTATTATACATATTAAAAAGTGCTGGGAATAGTTAGAACCTCCATTACTACTGTATTAGTGAAAAATAAAATCCATACAGCATTTTATCGCATTTGATCATCTAAATAGTACTGTTTTTTATTGTTTAGTCAACGAAAAGATCAAGTTTAAGTAAAAGAATATTTTTATGTACCTACTAACAATGTCTTTTGTCTGGATTGAGAGTAAATCATTTCATAACTGTCTCCCTTGAAATTCAATTTAGGATATCTTATTCCTTTGAAATAAGTAGGTATATCTGACGTCGCACACGTGAGCATAGGATTCATGAGGATTTATCAAATAGAACGCAACCCATGGGGATATCTCCATATTACTCAAGTTTGTCGCGTTTGAGGGAATTGATAAGTACTTAGGTATCCGTATGTAATGTGAGGACAACGAGGTTTGATATGTGATTAGACTACCGCTCTTGTTTATGAAGGCAATTAACGGGCTACTAAGAATGTTTTTCAATTTAAAAATATGTTGACCAAAAGAATATATATATTTTTTAATTTTGAATAGGCCTCCTAGGGGCAACATTCACTAAATATAGCACCTCTCTCTTATATTTATTCCACCTTACTTCTTAGACCTGTTGTATTCAAAACATGGGTAAGGAAATGTCAGCAGCTCTTTGTATATCAATCCGTACTCCATCTTTAAGTTTTAATTTTTCGGAACAGGGGAGAAGTGGTTTCTTAAATACCCCATTAAAGTTCTTCGCACATTAACAGCGACTCGACTCTATGCCAAATATTGAAATTTTAGCCCTTTTTATGTAATTGTTTAAATTTCAAAGTGACCTTTAGTGTTCGACGCGTAGACCGCTCGTCGTACACTAGTTTAATACCTATAACATTTTTATTATTAAACCTAGAACGTATAACATTTGGCTTAAATCTTTGGTATAGAGTCGAGTAGCAGTTGAGTTATTATTATATTAATATGCGAAGACCATTATCATTCAAATAGTAGTTGCCAATTAATATACCTACCTATTCAAGTAAAAAACATTATGTACCTACAGCCAAGTTTGATAACACGTGTAGTACGGATTATTTTACAAAATACTCACAACATACGCTTAGCAACCGGTATAAGGCTGCTTTATCACTGATGGAAACGGTTTACAATTTTCTAAATATTTATATACATACATGGCGTTTGTCTCCCTTTGGGTTGATATTTTTGGATTATTTGACTTCAGCATGGTGTTTGCAAAAGTGACTTCTACATAAGTAATAATGTCAACATTTTGAAAAATCTTGTACATTGTCTTTAAAAACGTAGTAACTACGTGAAAGTCACGAACAGTTTCTGCGTTTTATTTTATACTAGCGATATTATATAAGATCTTTTTCAAAGTTGTACCTATGGCGGTAAACTGGTGCAGCATTTTTTTATAAATTTTCTTGCGAGTGACGTCGTCACTAACGACATCATTTCTATTTGGTTCGGTGATTGTTAGTCGGTACAGCAATTTCAGAACAGGTGAATAATCTAATACACGTAAGAGTCCTGTGATACATTGGACACTATAGATTGACAGTTCATATTACAATCTAAAATAAAATTAACTAAAGAACACTGCACATCAGCCTTACTCTCAATAGAATCGTATCATCACCAATTCACCAACTATCCTAACACAAGTCCCATTGTCCCGCTTGTCAAATGAGAGATGATGCTCCAGGCCCAGAACCATCTGACACTACGTTAGCCTCAGTCTTACTTAACGCTTTCTATACAATCGGATAGTCCAGCTCAGCACCTCAAGAGTAACGCGACAGTTGTCACTTTCTAATTGCATCAATTCAACAGTGAGGGGTATAATCTATAAATCGCGGCATCTTGGGGTGCTGGCCCGTACGAATCAACCTCAACAAGTTAGTAACCTTTCCTCTGGTTTACAGGAAATCGTCGGCGGGCGGCACACCGGCGGCAGACATCTTGCGTCGCTCGAGGCGCGCGCGCGACACGGGCCGGTGAAACTGCTCGCTGCGCCGGCGTCAGCGCTCTGGCGCGGGCGCTTCGGACTCTAACTCCATCCAGAGGGAGCTGATGACACGGCCCTCTGCACAAAATAAAACATTGTTACACGTCTGTTTAACTGAATGGTGCTCCTGGGGGATTGGTGTTATGCAGGCTACCTTTTTTCGACATTTCAGGCCTTCTTGTACAATTCAGTTAAGCAACTACCCTATCGTTAACGTTAAAACAAGGATCAAGAATGTATCGAACAAAGCAGTTAACCAAGGGCTAGTTGGTAAACCGTACGTTGTGCAAGTGAGCCTTAGTATTGTTGTTGTTTCGTAAACTTTTATAAATTTATATATCAGATAATAACCAACGAGGGTGCAACCTAAGACCGTAATCTATAGGTATAGACTTGGACATAAAATACAAGTATAATCTGTGTCTGTCCGTCAGATTGGATTTAGCCGAGCGCTGAAAATGAATATCTACACCACGTACCTAAAGTATTTTTGCCAGTCTATCATATTTGTATGGATTTAAATTAGGTACGAGTAGGTACAGATGTCAACAAGCGATTTTGCTGAAAGCTAGAAATATACGTATCTTTATAATTTCATCTACCTTTACGGATTTAAGGTAGATAAAGATGTCTGCGCATTGAGATAAATAAAAACTAGATAGGGATACACGTATAGTCTCTTCGCTCGTTCATCATATTTGGAACGCTGATATGGCCGATGAACAAAGTCATCACCTTACTTGGTATGTGCCTGAGACAGATATTGTACGTCTCAGCTATTTATTCAGCAGGACGCACGAGGGAACAGTTAACACGCCGAGGTATTTGCTTTAGATGCTACCTTTAAATCATATAAGAAAATTCCAAGACACCTTTACAAGGCAAAGTAGGGTCAGGACTTGCTTCAAAAATAAAAACAAGACTAAAGCATTCTCATTTTACCTGCTTTAGAGCCTGTTTCATTATCCTCAATCAAATATATAAACATGTCAGATAAATGTTAGCTGTCCTCTTTTTAAATGCTTGACAATTTTATCTGTCTCATATACATATTTATTTATTCCAGGATTATAAAACAGGCCGTACGAGTAAGTAACTTGTCCAAGTTTGGAGACATATTATTACGGATATAATTATAACATTTACGAGTATAATCATATTATTGTGAGTGCTGTTAAGGGTGTCTTAATAATTTAATAATGAAACGTGTGATATGTGTGTTTAATAATGTACGATGTGGCTTTGAAAAATGTTGTGGATAGTTGCTATTGAAATTGTTAAAATATTGCAATCTAAAGATTGTACGTAATTGTAGTAACATTAGCCATATGATGAGAGTGGGTGGATGGTGTAGCTACACTGCTCGGGAAACTCAAAGTTTAGTACCTAATGTGCTTTGAAATTTCTTGACTCTTCCGCAACAACTTATGTTAATTTTTCATTAAGAAAATTACCCTCGGGAACTGTTCTTGATTTAACCCCATAGGGCTCGTGCATAAATCATGCGAGGTTTTTTCGGCTACTTTTTGACCCCCCCTCCCCCCTCGTGATGTTTGGTGAGTTTCTTGGCTACCCCCCCCCCCCCCTCCCCTAGCAGTCTCACGTGTATTTTTTTCAGTCAAGTTTTAACGTTCGCTCGCCGAAATTCACAATATTTCTTAGTTTGTTCATCGTAGAAAAATACACGTGAGGTCTCCTTGTACCCCCCCTCCCCTACCGTGATCTTTCGTGATGTTTTCTTGGACCCCCTCCCCCCCTATAGGACCTCGCGTGATTTATGCACAAGCCCATAGTTCAAGTTCGGTAACTGAAAACTGGCATACCTTCTTACAAGTTCAAGGCTAATTCAATTTTAGGTACAAATATTTTACAATGGTTACTTCTTATTAACTTACTTCTTTTAACAATATTCTAGGTATCGACCCTGTCTACGAAGCAAGAGGTCTTGGATTCGAATGCCGGCGAGGACATTATTTGTGTTATTATGATCTCAAATTTGTGTTCCTTGGTCGTGGACCTTGGACGACCAAGGAACAGTAGTTAGTATCTATAATTATATGTTATGTATCTATCTACTCTACACTAATGAATCAGGTTGCATTTTTATAAAATTTTTTTAAATATTTATAGCAGAAGTGGAACCGTTTTTATTTATTAAAACTAAAAAGCGAACAGCGGTCGACGAATTCGTTCTAGTAATTTTTATCTGGTACATTGTAATTGTAGCCTACTCGGGCGTAACAAACTCGACATGACGTTGATGCTAATTAATCTACAGAACTGAAGGATGTTGCCAGAATTAATAAAGACATCTGAAAACCGTAGTGCTCGGCTTACAAACCTCAGACGTGACAAGGCCGTAATTTATTTGCCGAATAAAAATACTTAAATCAAGCTGGTACAGTTTCCAACTATCTTTTGCAAAAAAATTCAATTACAAAAATAGAAAACAATTTTTTCGTATCATTTAGGATAGTTTTCTATTTGATTTACCTACAGAAATCGAGCCAAAGCTATAAACTGAATATTTTTGCTAAGAATAAAATTGTTTTGATTTCTTGTTTATATCTTTTGTATTGGCTTTTAATATAGATAAATAAAGAGAAAAAATGACGGTACCTATTAATAAAAAATGGTCACGATGTCGGCTAAAATTGAAAGTTACTGGTAATTAACGGAATAAAAATTGAATTAGCGAAATTCTTATTTGAGAAAAAGAAAAATAAAAACCGAACGTCCACTAGGTATCGAAGTAAATATTTCCCGTCCTAATTGTGGAAAACGAAGTCTTCTAGCAAATTATCACGTACAACTCGCAAAAAGAAAAATACCACGTCTTTTGATCGCTGAGACGGACGCTTCAGTGGTCCCGCATTGCCGCGCCGGCTTAGGGGGAGCGCTCACCGACCAAAAAGACAACTAAAATGTACGACCGACTTTTATTTTCCTGTTTCCAAAGTGTCAAGTTACAAAGAGGCTTCATTAAGTTTCGAAGTTGGCTGTTCTTGTTCATTCGATGTCATGTGAACCAAAAACTTTCTTCCTTTAAGGATGTGTGTGTCATTTATTCAAATGTAATTTATTTATTGGCAATTATTCCACGATAATGTACACTACTACAGATAAAGAGATTATCAGCTGAGTAGTCATATGAGACACAGCCAAAAGGAGGAGGAGGAACAGGAAGGAGGTTGAAAATAACCAATCGGATTTTGGATCCTAAAATTTCAAAGGACAGACTAACGTAGTGCGGATATTGAGGAAAAATCGCGCGCGACTTTATGGGGCTGCTGTTCTTCGGGACCTTAAGTTTTCAGTGAAATGTCCTTACTGTCCTAGCAGCTAGCACGTATTATTTGAGCCATATCGTGTGGTCAAAGGTGCCTTGACTTGCGACAGATACAGGCGTAATACTCGAGAAAGAATAGTATCCGCTGAGTCCGAGTGGCCGAGTGGTTTATGCTTCAGATGCGAATGCTGATGAGGAGAACTCGGTATTTTTTCTTTGGTATATGGTATCTTATATTTAAAATTTATAAAGGTACATATAGTGTTACTACCTACTTAAAATAAAAATATTTATTTAATAATATGGTGGGTGCACAAAACATGTTAACGTTATATATATAATTTTAACATATTTAAGTGTCCCTGCCGAAAACTAATGCAGCATCGAGCAACTGATACCTTAGTAGAAGAATCCTTTTTTTTTTCAATCATTTAGAAGGTTTACTTTTGGAGCATCTGATAAAAATCTACTTTCCGGAGTGAAACTGTGTGCGCGACTCAGGCGAATAATCTGACTGTCAAATGGTTTTACGGTCCGTGAGCACCAACCCTTACCCCAACCAACAACCGATATGCGAAAAAGAAAAATCTACGCATTACTGAAGCGTGGATATCTATTTTGTATCGTAACAGAATATCGTACAATTTGCTAAAAGCCCAGTTACTGACAAATCCCCGATACAACTTAAGGTAGTATGTTTTATGCAATGATTTAGGTCTTTTTCTAAGTGACAGATTGGAAGATCAACCCAATATCCAAAGAGAATTTAGTTAGTGCAGATAGTTAGTATTTTAGAACGTTTTTGTAAATACGTGGTGCTTTAGATATTGACAATTGTGTGAATTAAACCTTTGGTTAATAGTATATAATAGTAGCCTATTGAGGCGATATTTTTAAATGAAGGCTTTTATTCCCCACTTAGAAAACAATAATAAAATTCTATTGAAAAAGTTGAAGGAAAGTAATTTTGGATAAACGCTATTTAAATAAATAACATGTTTAGATACGTACCTCTGAAGTACCGAAACTGCACGTTTTGTAACAAAGCTATGTTGTTATACAGGTTAATCTCGGAGAAGTGATAAGTTTTTTTTTAATTTCACTAACAACTACGTAGTGTAGCAATTAAATGCCCCGGGACTCGTTAAAAAGAGACAACTTGTTTAGTTTTTTTCTGTTTTTGTCGTTTATCTTTCTTTTAACGGTAGTTTCATGATTATACAACGGCTTTTTGAAATTTTCAAATTAGTGATTGTGATAAAAATTAAATCTTCTTCTAATGCTTTTTAGTTACTCACAATTTAAAATTAAAACAAATGACAAAATAATAAATAATTTATATAAAAGGTGTGTGTTTTTAACGAGGCCCGGGCATTCAGATACTAGTTGTTAGTGGAGTTCAAAAAATATAAATATGATTACGTCTCCAGGGTCACTATGCAAGAAAGGGTTGCAGTTTGTTTCTAACTCTTACACGTAAGTTACTACTTACTGCTCTGACAACTTATGTAAATTATTGCTGTGTGCCTGTGATTAATAATTCCGTTTTATTCATCGTAATCTAATGTAAACAGGCCACGTTATTACTATTACGATTAATTAATATTTTTTCTTCAATATTAGCGAAAAGTTAAAAATCTAATTATCTCAGCGAACGTAACGGAGGGGTATGCGGTATACTATAACAGGAAAATGTGCTTCATTCGAATCCATTTCGTTGTTTCGGAATGTAATGAGGTAAAGAAATGGCGATAATACGACGTGGAGCTCAGGGTTAATCTATTCTTTCGTTGTATTTTTATGGTTTGTTATTAGTACTATAAGTAATTGTACTATATATATATAACTAGCGACCCGCCTCGCCTGCGCACGGGTACTATACCTACATAAAACCTTCCTCTTAAATTACTCTACCTATAAAAAAATATCTCATCAAAATCCGTTGCGTAGTTTTAAAGATTTAAGCGTACAAAGGGACATAGGGACAGAAAAAGTGACTTTATTTTATACTATGTAGTGATTTCCTTATTCCATAAAATTTAACACAAGGTCGATTGACCTTTAATATGTACCGAACTATTTGTTCCCTTTAATTGCTTCAAAGTACTCGGGCGCTAACTGTACCTACAAGGGCGGTAAACGAGGGGGTATCCCGGCACGGTTATGTTACAGTAATTAAGGCGCTTGTTCGGCCTCCGACGATAACTTGTTACAAACGTGTGATGAAAACTTCGTGTAAATTCTCGGCGTTCATGTGAAGTATTGGACGTGTTAGCATAGATTAGTTAAATATTGATGGTTATTTGCATGTTCTCGTAAACTCACACATCATTATCATCATCATTCATAATTTCAACCATTTATTATCGCCCACTGCTGTAAATAAAAGAGACACGGCGATACTCGCCCAGCTATCACCGCCGAATGAGTATGTATCGCCTTTTGCTCGTGTTAATAGCCCACAGTTCATAGCTTAGTAGCTCGCGGTGAGACCAGTGCCTATGAGCCTCATTATATAATTATATAGACCTTGGCTAGGCGTTAGCATAAAATACTAATTAAAAGACATACCTACAATATGGCACCAATTAGTTAAACTTTTCTAAATACGTTCTTTAAATTAATTTGAATTTCGTCATCAAATAGCTAGACTTTTAAATATTTCTCATAAATATATGACAATATCGTAGTTCTCGTAACTCGTAAGTACAAATCAAGTGAATTCAAATTTAACATTCAACTCTAGTTCATTATTACTTATCTCAACCTCAATCGTACTAAAGGGAATCCCTAGAAAGGCGAATTACGGCAGATATCAGCAATGCCTTTTGGGTTCCCCAGGCACTTTAAGGATTTACATTACAACAAGGACCATTTATTAGACACGTGTTCAAAGTTAAATAAAAGTTATAAAACTGTAGCAAAGTTTTAAGACATTCATTTTTATTTCTTTGCAGCATCTTCCTTTAAAATACATATTAGGTAGGTATATCTCTTTTGACGTTTGATTCGTGTGTGATCGTTGCGTTGCAGTAACGTCAAATCGATTTGCTCTTGGAACGCTACTTTTGAGTTGCCGTTATTATAATTTTGTACATATAAAGGTGGATTTAGACAAAACGAGCATTCGCTCACTCTATCCCCCACTCTACGAAATCAACGAATTTCGACGAATCACGTTTTGTGTAACGAACGAATTTCGTAGAGGGGGATAGAATGAGCGAATGCTATTTTGGTCTAAATGCACCTTTAAGGTTCAAGATTCTAATCGCATCGAGATCATTTATATGCATAAGCATAACGTGTTTTTGAGAGTCATGTTTCAGCCGAACCAGAACTTTTTAATATGTAATAAATTGACTAGGTATTATATTACGTGCGCGGAGCGGGATTCTCATTTCATTAATATACGAAGAGCATAAAAAAAATCTCCCAATGAAATACCTACATTGTTTTGGCATCGAGCACAAAAAAGTACGTAGGTACGTAAATGAGAGTTTATCTACGGGATAGTCCCCGTTAAGTCGATTATCGAGCTTCACTGCTGGAACATTTTGTCGCTGTACTTACTCAACCTCGGATCTACAGCAAATCAATTCATGCTGATTTCACCTTTCTTTCACTCCGAATACGGATGATTTTTCCGTCAAATAAGTATTGCAGATACAGGTTGAGTGGCGTAGCGGCGATTTTCGAGAAAAAAATAGCAATTGGTGTAGGTTTATACCCTCAAATAAAACAATGACAGCTGCCATTTGGCTTTGGATTCAATTTAATTTAACTCATCAGCTTTTGTCTGGTGTTAAAAATATGCGATAGATAAATTTAAATTATCTAGATTTGGATAATACATTAGATTACATATAAAATATTTATTCTGATAAGAAAATATTCTCTTTGACTGGATGTCGGTCAATATTTTCTAGATTCATTTTATTAAAGATTACTTACTTGGAAAGTTAAACCTTAGATCTTTTTGTTATTATATTCATTTTATGACAAGATTTTGCGGTGATATTTCTACATATACAAACATAGTACAAATGCTACTCAGTATTTAAATATTTTAAAAGAATATTTGAAAAGAATTTTGATTTGACTTTCTTTTTTATTACCCGCAGAAAAAATAGTGAATTCTTTTGTGGCAATGTTTTGTGGGAAAAGCCATTGGACGAAGATTAAAGATTACTTGGAAAGTTAAACTTTAGATATTTTTGCTATTATATTATGTGTTCCGTTCGACTTCGGAGATCTTCAGGATGTGAGAGCGTAGCGTCTCCCAATGACCGATAGATGCCGCTAGCGTCTATGAAGCCGCTCCACACCCCGTAGCGCGCCGCTGTGACGTAGTTTCCGCTCAAACAGCTTCCTGTAACCAACCAGCTCGCACCCGGCGACTCGCCGCCATTTCATTGTTTCGTCGACCGTCTTGGCCGAAGGTTCGCATATTTCTATTTAAATTCGACACGTGGTCATTAACTTCTCAAGTGATCGATTCGCAGTAAATATACTCCGGAACTTCTGTTTGAACGGAAAAGTTATTTTAAGGAAGTCATTTGAGTGTTTTATTATTCGTCAAGAAAGTGATCCGTCGTTAAATATTTACGACGAAACTTAGATTTGAATTTTAAAATTTCATTTTGAATAATCGTGTCCCCGGAGTACTTTTCGAAGCGATTAATGCATCACCGACGTAAACTTCACCTGGCTTGTTTGCTCTTTGGAGTTTTGAAGTATAAAATCCCTGCTTATCTTTTTAATAAATTGTCTCCCTTTAGGCTACGCGACCGTCGCGATTGTGGGTTTCAGTTGTTGACGCCACGCCATGCATCGGCTGCTTTCCGAGGAAGCTTCCGTTATGCAGCCAGTAAATGTTGGAACAACATACCACCGCCTCTGAGAAACCTGCAAAGTGTTCATAACTTTAAAGTTAAACTTAAAAAGTTTATGCTCAAACACCAAACTGGCGAGGAAACATACAAAGTGGACACAAGTTGTCTGTGATTTATTCTTACCATTGGGTCCTGTTTCTTCCGCATAGCTGTGTTTTATATATTGTAATGTTCTTCCTTTGTTTTTGTGATTTGTTTAGATGTCTTGTTTAATAATGTATGTCACTTAATTAACGTTACGTAATACGTTTTATGTAGGTTTTAGAGGAAACCTGTAGTTTTTCTAGTATCTATTTCTTTCATGTATAATTATTATGTAATCGTCGTAACGTAGTAGTGTAAGTAGTTATGTAACCTGTCAGCGGTATTGCTGGCACAAAAATAATGACGCCTACTTTAGTGCACGGCCATGATAGGTATAGCCGGATAGGTTGCAGATGTGTGTGTTTGGTATGTATATATTTATTGATGCTTTTTCTTTTTTCATTATTACATTTTTGTTAGTGAATAATGGCTCCGTTTCTTTTCTGTTATTTAGTCACTTTTATTATTATTATTTTTGTTACTTTATCTAATTTCTTAATGTACTTGTGTAGTGTTACCTGTCGTGATGTTTTTCACCGAATGGTCTCATCGGAAGATCAGCGCTGGTTTACGCCGGCACCATGCTGAGATGAGACCATTTCGTGGCACCTTCTTGTTTGTCATACCCATGTTTTTGTTGTATATTGTTTTTTTTTTCTGTTTTTATCTGTTTTATTTCATTGTAATTACGTGTGTCATGAATAAATAAATATTATTATTATTATAACGCCCGTCGGGCGAACTCGCGATCGCGAAATTTTTCTCGAGCGACTTCGAACTACCCACTTTTTCTTGCGAAACATCTTCTTCGACCACGATCGTGTTTTAACGTTACCGTCGTTCAGTCGTAGGCGTTTCCGAGATTTAAGTAGGAAGTCGTCCGATCGACGCGTGTTTTCAATCGCGTCACTTGTCATACGGTAACGTAAGCCGCTCCGCACCCGACGAGAGGGAACGTGCATCGCTACATCGTGTCGCCGCGGGCAGCGCGGCGCCGCCGGCTAGGGGCGGCCCGCGCGCCGCCGTGTCGCCGCCGCGGCCGGGCGCGCCGGAGCCCACCCCGCACTCCGCCGCCGGCGCCGGGAGCTGCAGCTGGACCTGGGTACTCTTTACGTTTTCCGCTCTCGGATCGATTGGTGAGTTAGCTTAATGATATTCTATTAACCCAAGGAGTCTAGTCTGCGGATGGCGACGAATGTTGTGATGAGAGGCCGCCACGTGGTCGCCACTGGCTGCCACGTGGGCACCACCGGTCCCGACTTCATTGGCCGCCATGTGGGCGCCACCGATCCTGACCTCACTGGCTGCCACATGGGCACCACCGGTCCCGACTTCACTGGCCGCCACCTGGGCGCCACCGACCCTGACCTCACTGGCCGCCTCGTGGGCGCCACCGGTCCTGACCTCACTGGCCGCCACCTGGGCGCCACCGGTCCTGATGTCACTGGCCGCCACCTGGGCGCCACCGATCCTGACCTCACTGGCCGCCACCTGGGCGCCACCGGTCCTGATGTCACTGGCCGCCACCTGGGCGCCAACGATCCTGACCTCACTGGCCGCCACGAGGGCGCCTTCGATCCCGACCTCACTGGCCGCCACATGGGCGCCACTGGTCCTGATCTCACTGGCCGCCACCTGGGCGCCACCGATCCTGCCCTCACTGGCCGCCACATGGGCGCCACCGGTCCTGATCTCACTGGCCGCCACCTGGGCGCCACCGATCCTGCCCTCACTGGCCGCCACATGGGCGCCACCGGTCCTGATCTCACTGGCCGCCACCTAGGCGCCACCGATCCCGACCTCACTGGCCGCCACCTGGGCGCCACCGATCCTGACCTCACTGGCCGCCACGGGGGCGCCTCCGATCCCGACCTCACTGGCCGCCACGACGGTGCCACCGGGGCGGGGACTCCACTGGCTGCCATGTTGGTACCACCGGGCCTGACGTCGCTAGCTGTCACGGGGACGCCATCGGTCCCGACGCTGGCCGCCACCGGTCCCGACGCTACTGAACGCCACGTGAACACCATCGGCCCTGACCTCACTGACGCCATGTCGGTGCCGCCGGCCCCGACGTCACTAGCTGCCACGTGGGCACCACCCGTCCTGAGCTCACTGCTCGCCACGTGGGTGCCACAGGTACTAACGTCATTGAGTGCCATGCCGGCACCACCGATCCCGTTTTTTGACGGGGTGCCACTACGATGCTACCGATCCCGACCTCACTGGGCGCTACAACGGTGCCACCGGTCCTCGCCTCATTGGCTGCCGCAACCACGCCACCGGTCCCGACTTCACTAGTCGTCGCGACGGCACCATCGGTATTGACCTCACCGGGTGCCATGGGACACCGCTGGCCACGAAATTATAGTCACCATGATGACATTACAGGTAATAATACTGCCGTTCGATGCTGATGCTGATGCTGTCCAGGCATGGCGGTATAACCCACCTCCATGTTGCTGCCGATCACGAAACCGGTACATTCACGCGACCACCGCAATGGCGCTACAAGTCACAATACAATTGGGCCGATGAAGTTCATTGTGCAACTAGAGTGGCCCGCCAAGCCGATACAATGACGCCACGATAACGCCTCGCTACCGGCTGCCAACTGGCCGGATGACGCCACCGCCCGCGATATTCGCCATACGGCGGAAGCTCTGCCCAACGCTAAAGCGCCAACGACTCTTGTCAGTTTGGCCCCCCCATATCACGTAAGTAACCAAGCTGATGCCGGCAACCACCCTGGCGCCGCCTGCCGAGCGGAAGCATTGCAAACCACAGTCTGGTGCTCCTGCTTCGGGTATCCCTGATAGACATACACGTGCCTACTGCAGCTGAGGGGATTGCAGACCCCTCGTTCTCGATCGAGGATCCGTTGTAATGGCTGACCGAGTCACAAGGAACTGCGTCCTATTGTTCTATAGGAAATCTGTACGTTGTATCTATATTCAAATACTATCTGCAGTCTCCCACGATCCAATACAGCAGAAGCAGGAACACTTAGTGCACACTGCACCAAACCGAAGACCTGTTCGACAATGAATGGAATCTGTAACGTAATATCTCATGTTATTCTACAAATGTTTGATCAGCCCCGGATTCCTCAGACACTCAAATCCGCGGGCCTGCTTTCTGAAAACTGGTGGTATTGACAAGGTTTGGAAACAGATTTCTTATAATCTCTCTACTTGCACTCGTTCTCCAACAATACGGGTTCCTCCTCATAAAACGAACCATTTCTCCGAGGGCAATAAACAAATTTGGGACAAAAAACCCCCGGTCGTAAGCGAGCTCAAGATACATCTGCTCGAGGAAAGAGGCCATGGAGAGATAGCTCGAAACACCGGTATACTCGTCACAGAATATAAATTCTTCGTTTTTATCTAAGCTTATTGCTATGCCCGGTGCTGTCCCTACACAGATTATTCTTTCCCAGAGCCGATTAAAGGTCTCCCATATTAATAGCTGAACTTACTTACTCCTCTAGCGCAACGACCCAAAGAAAGTCCTGGTCCCCAACACGACTGTTCACCTCTAACTCCGTTCCTGGGCAGTTTTAGTATACTTAATATTATTTGTAAGTGAACAATTGGATACGTCCGTGACTGCTTCCACATGATACATTTCTGACCAACGTTTGATCACCGATGAAGACTATTTCCTGATAGCAATCCAGTCGAAAAAGGAGTACAGATTACCAGATCGACTCCCATCAACCTAGGTTAGCAAATATACTACCTGAAATACGTTACAATCCTTACTCAAACCATAGCCACAACATTTGCGTCCTGCAGGGAAAATAAGGTAAATGATTGGTTGCGAGACAGTGTCTCGCGTCCAACGCCGTGCGCTCCTAGACGGACTCAACCTTACGAACTTGGGCGTCCATGGAGGCTGGTTGCACTATCGCAGGCCCTAACACTGCTTCGGGCGATTACGGAGTCCTATGCCAGCTCCCATCTCATCTGCCAACCGGACTCTTGAGGGAATCTCCCATGGTGGATTAAGAACGTAATAAAATACGTTCATATCGAGGTAAGAAGGAAACACTATACTGAGTATATTGATCAACGCACCGCATTCTCAGTCGGTCCTCAACAGGAAGCCGGTGCGTGGTCTCCAACAGGGAACTTGCACTGCGACTCCAGAAAACTACTCTTTAAAACTTAAGGAGAACCTGAGGAGATCGATAGTTAGTATGATTATTAGTTACAACGACCAACGCAGAAAGTATTGGCATCAGGGAATTGCCTACGCACTACAGGTTCACAACTTACGGAACCAGTTCGGTTCATATACCTACAGGTCGGTACTTTCAGGAAGTCGACGGACGAGCTAGGGGACTCTGCGCCCCCGAGCGGCACCAGCGCCCGGAGGCCACTGAGTAGATCTTCACCCGCTAGGGTACCCCGTCCATCGACCTGTTCGCTCACCTCAAACGCCCACGTGCCACAGTACCTATGCCTCGGTCTACTGGCCCTAACTGAACGCACGATGCGTTTAGGTAAGCGGAACGCTGCTACACCGACGCTGACTGACCAGATCAAAAGAAAAGTCTGCTGGTGTTCCGTTGGCGTTTCTCCAAAGTAAAAATAGGTACGCCCATATGGAAAATAGTCATCGTGGTACGCTAAAAATAACATCGTCTGCCAGCTATCTCATCAAATCAAGTAACGAAAATATCCTCACATATTTTATCGCATTTAGCGTAGCGAACGATAATCTCTGATTAATATTATTTGTAAAGTATTTATTTGGCGAAACCTTCGCCTTCAAGGTGCCTGTTTGATTAAACGCTTAAAGAATACTAGTTTTAACCTGAATCGTACAGCTGCGACATATCAGAGAGAAACCCACATATGGAATGTTAATACCGAGTCTAGAGTCCATGACCTTACACTGTACTGTGTTATACGTAGACAATTATTCTAATAATTCTCACTTAATTATTTTCTGTCTGAAATTCCGTTCTAAATTCGATAATATCAAAATATGAACCCGGTATTCTGGACGTGTCAATTTGTATAAATTACTGAAAATATTATGTGAAACTTATGTGTAAAATCTGCGGATAAGTAAGTCCTATATATAATCTGCGGATATCTACTCTACCTAACCGAAAAGCCTCGTTTGAGCCTATTCTTAACCTCTGAATGCAAAGCGATGCATCATGTATTCTTAATTTTATTGACTACACGTCAAAATTCATTGGTTGTTTTAGGGCAGTAGAGCCCTAACATTTCTGCACCCGCTGACTCGCCACCAGGAGATAATAGACAGGTCTCACATCCTGAAGATCTCCTAAGTCAAACGGAACACATAATATGAAATTTTACCTTCCAATAAAATTATTATTATGTTTCCTAGACTTCGGAGATCTGGATAATGCCTTCCTGGTGGCAATATTTTATCAACCTTTACATTCTCCTCAACAATGAAATGGCGGCGAGTCGCCGGGTGCGAGCGGGTTGGTTACAGGAAGCTGTTTGAGCGGAAACTACGTCACAGCGGCGCGCTACGGGGTGTGGAGCGGCTTCATAGACGCTAGCGGCATCTATCGGTCATTGGGAGACGCTACGCTCTCACATCCTGAAGATCTCCGAAGTCTAGGAAACATAATAATAATTTTATTGGAAGGTAAAATTTCATATTAATGTTATGACAAGATTTTGCGGTGATAACGATTCCACTGCATCTAAATATCTCTTAGATTTTTATCTATAAATATTTCTTTTTACATAATTAGAACGGGTATTCATATAAACTACAGGATTATTTTTGGGTCGTGTAGTATGTGTCAACGTGCTATTAGGAACGGTCACGCTGAGTAACTTTTACTATGAAATCGCAAAACATATCTCCTAATTATGAGTTGTTGGTATTTAACTGTCAAGAAACTATGAATTAACTTATATTTAGGAGATATTTCTTCAATTTCTTGGTGAAAAAACGAGTGAAAAGCCTACGAGAGCAACTTTCACAATGGAGACATCCATTGTGAAAGTTCGTAGCCTTTTCACTCATTTGCATACCTACACTACTACATATAAATACATTAATAACTTTATCTAAATAATTTACTTTCAAGGAACACGTTTAGAATTCCTCTAACACTACGGCGTTTCAAAGGAAAACATGTTTCTAACATTAATTAAAGGGCGGGCACCCGCATCTTCAATTTTCTTGTGACCGTGCCATTGCAGTATGTTAATGCTACGTGCCGGCGTTATTACTACTCGGAATACGTAATACAACCGTGTTTTAGTACCACGAATTAATCTTCTAGGGACAGGGATATTTTCTAGAAAGCTTCTAATCATATGCCGACGCCACACCCACATCACGCACCATCAGCCTATCTCAGTCCACTGCTGGGCGTAGACCTCTCCTATTACTTAATATGTCTATAGACGCATTAGGAGGTAAATGCCCATAATCGTCACGCTGGGCAAGCGGATTGGCGATTGCAGTAACGATGACGCTGCTGCCTACCCCTTCAATCCCTTAGTCGGCTCTTACGACATCCGCGGGAAGAGTTGGGGTGGCGTCAAATGTATTCTTACTGCCGTCGCCACACGGTGCCACGCATAGACAAATATTTAAACAAAGGCTAGTTCACACATTTGAAAAACCAGCCACACTTGCTTCCAATGCATGTTTAGTCCAGTGTGCGCAAAGTCAACAAACAAGATGGACGACGGCTTTGTTGACGCGATCTACCTATCTATTTCGCTGCTTGTAGTTATTACCTTCTACATGCATGCGGGACAATAAAATGGCCCAGGAAAAGGCGAGAGTTCGATGTGTGAAATGCATCGGTAAGTGACAGCTACACTCAGTGATTTGCGAGTACCTACCTAACTAAACTCGAGAGCTCGTTTGGCAGCCTACCCACATTATTTTTGGGAACATGTAGGAATGAAGCTATTAACGCCACTTAGTATAAGGAATGTGAATATTGTCTATGAATATCTTGTGTGTTCAATATACGTTATGGATGTAGGTTTGCACCGCTGTTTTATTATTAATTTAGAATACTGAAACTTAGCTTAGAAAATTTAAGCCGTTAGCGCTCTAGAACTAACTTACTTGTATGTCAAAGCGCGTTAATGACACTCCGAATAGAGATACGGGCGACAAACGCTTTTGGGGCTGAGAGCTTTGACAAATTGAACGTTGTGCGCAATACTGAGCGATCTACCTTAGCAACCTTATTTAAAGTAAAAGCTTCCAAACATTACCGACAGTTTCCAACTACGGGTATACAAAACTACGGGAGAATAAATAGTCATCCGACTATTTATTTTTAACCGACTTCAAAAAGGAGGAGGTTTACAATTCGACGAAATCTTTTTTTTTTTTTTATGTATGTTCCCCGATTGCTTGAAGACGCGTGGATCGATTTGGAAAATTCTTTTTTTTTAGGATACCGTATTTGTGATGAATAAACATCATGTACACCCAAGAGAACCATGGCGTTTTTAAATATTACATAATACCTAACACCATTTAACTTTTACATTATTAATTTTTTGGAAAGGTTGTGCGCTTTTCACATTTACTACACTGTTACAAAGTTGATCTTTTAGGGTCTTAATAAAAAATGTGATGATGTGAAACCCACTGAGTGCATATTTGGCTGGTTTTGTTTTAGTTCTCTATAATTTTCTATCGTGAAATTATGTCGAAGTTTGCGGAGGTGCACTAAAAGCAGTGCTAATATGTTGCCGTTAGTATTATATATGGGAAAATTTAATTAAATAAAAATTAAACCTTACGCTAGAATAAAATCACTTCGCTCTGAATTCAATACATGACTCGATGTGAACCGTAACGCTCCATTATCTGTGAAACAGTTTGGACCGTTTAGATTTCTAGTGGAAAATAGGCTAATCAAAAGTTGAACCCACTAAAAAATAAATGTCCGTCAGCTATAAGTCGGTTACTAGATCTATTTCTTACTAAGGGCAGCACCTCAATTGTCACCGCTCGGTCGACTTTAGTTAGGTAGTGGAAAAAAACTCAGATTGACTTGGACAGCCAATTCATTCTTAATTGGCTTTAGCTTTAGTAAACAACTTACGAATCTCAAAATACACTTTTTATATTTCGTTACCTCAAAAGGAAAAAACGGAACCCTTATAGGATCACTCGTGTGTCTGTCTGTTACAGCCAAAAATACTGAACAGTTTGCCAAAAATATACATATGTAATTTGATGACTCAACGATGGAAGTGGAAAGTAAATAAATGAATTTCAAATCTTTATTAAATAAAACTATGAAAATCGATAAACTCGCGTATAGTAATTAAATTTAACTTCATCCCGACGTTTCGAACACTTTACAGGGTTCGTGGTCTGTGGGCGACTTAAATATTAATTTAGGGAATTTTTAATTTGAGGGCTATTATTTTAGGTTATATTAAAAGAATTAAACTGTATTTGTTTTAAAACTACCACCAAACACGAACACAAAAACCGAGGTTTAATGAAATTTTGCGCATACGTGTCGTTACAAACCTGACTAAAATGAAGGATTTTCTTCTAATTATACGCTAACTGGGTATCCTTAAAAGTGAAAATGCTCTACTACGGTAACATGATAGAGAAAGAAATCTAAAATTCGACATTCAAACGATTGCCGTCACTTTTATCTAGCAGGTTCAACTTTTGTTAGCCAGTCTGGTTCGCACATTATAACAACTCAAAGGCAACTCGACTCTATGCCACATATTGAAATTGATACCCTATGTCCAATGCTCGGCGCGCCAAGCTGTTTCATACTAAGGCTGCGTTTCCACCAGAGATGTGCGAGGATGTGTTTCCATACAAATGATACCTATTAATGACTCGAGCGAGGTGTCATTTGTATGGAAACACATCCTCGCACATCTCTGGTGGAAACGCAGCCTAAATGTCACGTGATAGATGTCATTTAGTATGAAAACAGCTCACCCCCGCCGAGCATTGGGCCTATGTCATATGTTCTTGGTTTCGATTCAAAAAATGACTCTAAAGTATTGCACGACGAGTGGCGCGTGGTACACTGAAGTTCAACCCCGACACGTTCATCACAAAAAGATCACGCGGCGTCTATGCGTTTGCGACTGACGAGTATCGAGCAAATGGTTGCATTACCCGTTCACGCCGCGTTGTCCATTAGTGACTGGGTGGATCAACCAGTTGACTACACATCGAAAGTGTGAGTAGAGTTGCTGCCGCGTTGGCGTGAAGTTGTTATAAAGTGCGAAGACCTAAAAGGTGACAACCGACCTGGCTTCTCAGTTTCTTCAGGGGGTGCGGTCATCTCCGGCGCCTCCTCTATGGTGCTCGCTTCGTCTGGGAACTGCACGTGCTTCTTGATGGCTGAGCGGGTTGGCTTCGACAACACGGATGCTGAAAGAAAAGCTGATTGGATTATTTGAACTTTTTCGTTTTTTTTTATTTTTTCATTGTTTTTACTACGTTATTGATACTAGGCGATTATTCTTTGCGATTGAATTAGACACGAAAAAACTTGTTTTACTTGTTAATTTTCGCTTGTACAGGCACTTGAAATGGGCTCTTTACATCAGAGGAATAATAAGTATTTCACATCCAAGGACTAGGTACATTTAAATATGTTTTAATAGCAATGTACGTAATATAACACGCAAGCGAAATGCTCGTTGAAAATCGATTTCAAAGCTACTTAAATACATTGCTGCTTCAAAAATATTAATAAAATTTACTTGTACAAATTTTTTAGTACAGATGGCCCTCCGAAGTCTTGGACCTGACATAAAATGAGCTACTTCTCGCACTAGCGTCTAAAAAGGCACCATCTGTACTAAAATAGTACATTTCCTAACTAGTGCGGGAAAGGGACTATTTTTTAATAAGAAGTGCGTCAAAAAGAGAACTTACGTTCGTTTTTGCGCACTAGTTAGGAAAAATATTTTTTCTGCAGTGTATCACTACATAGTGTACAAAAAGTCGCTTTATCTGTCCCTATATCTATCCCTATGCATGCTCCTTAAAACTATGCAATGGAGTTTAATGCGGTTTTTTTAAATACATAGAGTGATTTTAATGAATAATAAAAGGAACGGTTTTAATATCAGTATTGTACCCATGCAAAACCGGGGGGTCGCTAGTAATAATTATATTGTGGTGGATGAGCACTAGCTCCAGACGTAGACTGAATAAAATATAAAATAACAGACAATTAGAGCAGAGACAATTACTCCTCGACTATTAGTTTTCTTCTAGCTCCGGTATTGTAGCTCTGAAGTATTGTTGGACTACGCGAGTATAATTTAGTCGGTTGATCATAGCTGCTAGCCTCTAGATGCCGCCCACTATACACCGTGTATGACTCGAAAGATTTTAACTCAAATGTTCGACTCCGATTTCAACAATTTTTATATACAATTAAATATGTTATAGAGGAGTGAAATATCATCATCATCATCATCATATCAGCCGAAAGACGTCCACTGCGGGTGGCGCAGGACCGGTCATTGTAGCAATCTTTGGGGGAGGCCTATGTTCAGCAGTGGACGTCTTTCGGCTGAGTGAAATATAGCAGACACCTATTTTTTATAGCTACCGAATCTCATCCTGGTGGGAAAAATTATCCTTCAAAGTAATGGGAAGCAATCAAACCGTTTCATTTCTGCAGCGAGATTTTATATCAATCCTAATCCTAATGTGTATTCATATTTTTTTTTAATTATTATAGTAACAACTATAATAATTAAAAAAAAATATGAATACACGAGTCCATTCGTGTTCTGTTCTATCACGTGTCCATTATTTTACAATATTATTGAAAAAAAGCAATGTCAAAATTTCATATCTTTCCTCATCCCATTATTTTTCCATTTTAGTACGGAATTTGAAGAAAGGCATTTTTATTTTATTTTTTAAGGCGTTTACGAAGAAAGGCATTGGATGCATTTATTCGTCAAATGGCTTTACGAAAAGTATCAAGGCCACATTATACGGAGAATCAACATTCAATTGTCTTAGTCCAAGAAGGAAAACCCCGAAAATGTGTACAGTACTCGGAATGACTGTATATTCTTACGCATTGATGCGTGAAATGGCACTTACTTATTGCCTTCGTGGGAGCTTCCGAGAATTCTTCAGGATCGTGACGACTGGGCATCGGCCGACTCCCACGCGCTGTAACAAGACAAACATTTTGAGACTTTCAGTGTAACGCCGCGACCACGACTTCGGTCTAAGGCGACCAGCGGCGAGCGAATCCATGGGTTGGAGCGGGGTGCCGAATATGGGTACGAGAGGGAGCACCATACGTTTTCCGCTAAGCCGGTCTCCTTAGAACGATGTCGTGGCCGGGCCTTAAGGCCTGAGTGGCAAGCATTGAGCGTCCAAGGGATTTCGACAGATTGTACTCAGGCCACGCGCATAGTTTAAATTTATTTAACATGGACACCCGCCGCATGTTCCGCTCGAGCGTCTATGATTACGACAATACGTATAGAGGTGTTTGTTAGATATATCATAGTAGATGATTTATTGGGGCAAAAAACCAGTGTCTAGTTTAAGACACAAGATGGCAGAAAGCAAAAAGAATGAAAGTTTGCTTAGCGTACATGAACGGTACCTACGGGATTCTAGGTTTTGCGTTGGTCTAAGGCAACCGGCTTAGCGGAAAACCATACGTGCTCCCTCTCGTACCCATATCGGTATCCCGATCCAACTCATGGATTCGCTCGCCGCTGGTCGCCTTAGAGCAATGTCGTGGCCAGGACATTAGATAGAGAACAGGGGCTGTGATCTGCGCTCCGGTAGTATCTGGTGCAGAGTTCATTTTGTTAGCTATATGGTGCTGAAACGCTGCTAGTGTGATGGGAACGTCTGCGCCAGATACGATTCGGGTGCTAGCAAGGCAAAAAAAGACTAGTTAGTTACCGATGGACTTGGGTGCTTCTGAGAACTCTTCTGGGTCACAACGGCTCGGCATAGGACGGCCAGCGGATCGTCGGCGCCCGCCAGAGCTGGTGGTAGTCGTGTGTTGAGCCGTGGCCGTGTACTGGACTGACGCTAGTTGCTGCAGCAATGTTTTTGAATTAGGAATTATCATTATACTTGAAGCCTAAAACATGAAGATTCATTATCACTTAAGTATTAAAAACAGAAGGATGTGCATGATGTTTGGCGTTTAAACAACATAACAAACTGCCAACGTGTATTTAAAGTATATTGAAATAAAGTTTTTTTTTGATATGTAGTTTTATACGTAGATACTGTGGTAAAGGAGTTGCATCAAGCCATTATTATTCGCTTAAATGAATTGTACAGCCAGTTTCAATTGTAGGTAATAATAAGGTAATAATAATGTTTAGTTTAAGACAATAATTTTGCAGTAGCATCCTGTATTTTTTTTAATTTTAGCACAATATTGCATGTCATTATATTTATTTACTTACAATCATCTAATGTTTACGTACTTCCTATATAATAAACTCTCAAGTACCTAATGAATTATTGTCATCGACAATATCAAGTTCTCAGCAGCTTGTCCAAAATCTGATCGCCTACTCTCTTAGGATACATGTTCACTTTCTTTTGCGTAGGAACATAATATTTAAAGTTCATAGAAGCTTTGAAGAGTATTGCAATAACCACTTAACGCACCCCCAGCATAATATACCCTTTTAACAACGCAGCAGTTAGCCCGCCATCCGTGTCAGCAGGCATTTTTTGTTTCCAAATTTTCAATCCTCTTACGCCGTAATCGCGAATAGGGCAGTTAAGCGACAACTGAAAATAAATGTTAGTATTAAAGCTTTAAAAATGAAAATCGAGTGCGACAGTTCAATTATTTTGCTACCGTGACTCAGGGAGCTCGGTTGGTTTCAGCCGTATTAAAATTCAGGAGGTCTACCAAGGTAAGGTACTAAGTGCCTTCGTAAAGCTAAGGTACTTGACCTTTTTTACCTAGAAGCGGGGAATTGTGAAATTCGCTTGATTCTTGCTGCGTAACGGAACCTTTCACGCCTGTTTGCCCTATATCAGAATGACGACCCCATTTTTAGAGCTAAAACGTGAATATTATTGGTTAGTGGAGAATGTTTTACCGTTCGAAAGTATATTTATTTTTTATTTGGATTGATAAGATCGTTTTTTTTTATACATTATTTGTTGTCTTACTGCTGGGCAAAAGCCTCCCCTCTTTTCCGCCAATAGTCTAATGTTGGGTATTCGTAAGACGGATCGTATCCCAAATACCGACCTGCGTTCCAAGAGTGAGCGTCAGGATGACTGACCAAAATAGCGGATCAGTGTTAGAGTACCATCATAATTTACTACCTATTTGCTACTATTTACTACCTATGTTCACATATTTGCTACCTAAGTTTAAAAAAGAAATCAATTTAATTAAGTGGGCAGTCATTCTGACGTCAGGATGACTGCCCATATTTAGTATTTCGTGGTTAGACCCTACATTTTGCAACTTTCTATGTACTATGATTTACTACCTATTTGCTACCTATGCATATATTTATTCCAGATTTTTTAGGCAAAAAACGACGATTTTATAAGCATTTCAAAATCTGAATAAAAAAAAAATTTGTTAGAGTACCATCATAATTTACTACCTATTTGCTACTATTTACTACCTATGTTCACATATTTGCTACCTAAGTTTTAAGAAAGAAATAAACTTAAGTAAGTGGGCAGTCATTCTGACGTCAGGATGACTGCCCATATTTAGTATTTCGTGGTTAGACCCTATATTTTGCAACTTTCTATGTATTATGATTTACTACCTATTTGCTACCTAAGCATATATTTTTTCCAGATTTTTTAGGCAAAAAATGACGATTTTATAAGCATTTCAAATTCTGAACAAAAAAAAATTGTTAGAGTACCATCATAATTTACTACCTATTTGCTACTATTTACTACCTATGTTCACATATTTGCTACCTAAGTTTTAAAAAAGAAATAAATTTAATTAAGTTGGCAGTCATTCTGACGTCAGGATGACTGCCCTATTTAGTATTTCGTAGTTAGACCCTATATTTTGCAACTTTCTATGTACTATGATTTACTACCTATTTGCTACCTAAGCATATATTTTTTCCAGATTTTTTAGGCAAAAAATGACGATTTTATAAGCATTTCAAATTCTGAACAGAAAAAAAAATTGTTAGAGTACCATCATAATTTACTACCTATTTGCTACTATTTACTACCTATGTTCACATATTTGCTACCTAAGTTTTAAAAAAGAAATAAACTTAATTAAGTGGGCAGTCATTCTGACGTCAGGAATATGTTAGTATTGTGACGTCAGGGTAGTAAATTATGATGGTACTCTAACAATTTTTTTTTGTTCAGAATTTGAAATGTTTATAAAATCGTCATTTTTTGCCTAAAAAATCTGGAAAAAATATATGCTTAGGTAGCAAATAGGTAGTAAATCATAGTACATAGAAAATTGCAAAATATAGGGTCTAACCACGAAATACTAAATATTTAATTAAGTTTATTTCTTTTTTAAAACTTAGGTAGCAAATATGTGAACATAGGTAGTAAATAGTAGCAAATAGGTAGTAAATTATGATGGTACTCTAACAATTTTTTTTTGTTCAGAATTTGAAATGCTTATAAAATCGTCATTTTTTGCCTAAAAAATCTGGAAAAAATATATGCTTAGGTAGCAAATAGGTAGTAAATCATAGTACATAGAAAGTTGCAAAATGTAGGGTCTAACCACGAAATACTAAATATGGGCAGTCATCCTGACGTCAGAATGACTGCCCACTTAATTAAATTGATTTCTTTTTTAAACTTAGGTAGCAAATAGGGCTACCGGTATCCGTGTTACCCGCAGACACGTGTACACGAATCCTTAGCACCGGCGGTACTAAGAACCCGAACGACACGAAACGCCAAGAAACGTTTCCAACTTAGAAACGTTTCCAAGCGCGGGTCCGTGGATATACTTAGAAACTTTTCCAAGCTTGAGTCTTGCGGATCCATTACAATTGAATATTCGAAAAACCTATGTTTTTATTAGTAAAAAGTCTGACACAAAAAAGTACCAACCGAAAAATTCGCAGTTTTTTACGAATTACGCAGCTAGAAATTTTCTTTGTTGCAGGTTAAATGCGGTTCAATACTTTGTTCAAATATAAAATCGTACCTATATTTTAGATTGTCACTGCCACTACACATTGAGGGCGGATCAGACACAGGTACTCGGGTATCCGTGTCTTAATTACACGGTTCCTAATTAAACGTTTCCAACGGGCAAGAAACCCGTTTCCCGTCAGCAAAGAAACGGGTACACGGAAACGGGTACACGAAACCCGGACACGACCGAGAGCCCTAGTAGCAAATATGTGAACATAGGTAGTAAATAGTAGCAAATAGGTAGTAAATTATGATGGTACTCTAACACTGATCCGCTATTTTGGTCAGTCATCCTGACGCTCACGTTCCAAGACCGGAGTAAC
Source organism: Thaumatotibia leucotreta (assembly GCA_025490895.1). Classification (NCBI taxonomy): domain Eukaryota; kingdom Metazoa; phylum Arthropoda; class Insecta; order Lepidoptera; family Tortricidae; genus Thaumatotibia; species Thaumatotibia leucotreta. The sequence goes on along the minus strand of JALPQI010030245.1, from coordinate 314,259 downwards.
AGATGTGGGTATGGAGGCCTCAAAGTACTCGTATTTAGGTAAAATTTGAAACCCGTCTCTGTTCCAGTATAAATAATAAACTAAACTTAAGTCGTAAAGAATAATGACTGACGCAAAAAAATATGGCTGCAATTCGGCAACTATATACCTAGTAAGTAGTTCGTGTGATGTAGATATAGAAATACTAGCCAAGAAAAGAATCACAAAATTGTATACACCATTATATGACACCAGACCTTAAAAAATCTACTTGGTAACACTTCATATCGTTCACCCTGTACATTAGCATAGATTTCTGTAATAAAAAAATGTCTACATTAAACGTAAAAAATAAAATAAACACCTTGTAGGCAACTCAAGCACGGCATTAGTTCAATAAACTCGTTTATGTACTGACAATATTCGCCAAGAAAGGGGTCGAAGAATAGATAACTAACTTGTTCGAACGTCGGGTTAGGAAGCTTAAGAGGTAATGCCTTTTTCTTTACAAAAGTATTCCGCTATTTCCTCTATGAATACTTATTGCATTATAGCATAATTTTACAATTAAAGAGAGCATCTTGTGCCTTAACAACTTTTAGAGCTTTTTTTTAAATTATGGGTCACGTCATTAGTAATTGTTACACGAAATTCAGCGTCCGCCACTTATTACTTTTGCTATGGAACATATTAATAATAAAGAAAAAATATGGACAAAATGCGGGTATCAATTATGGGTATATACATATAAGACATAAAATAATTCATAAATATTAGACGTCATATACCAAAGAAAAACGACCAAGATCCCCTATGTCCGAGGTGGGGAACGAACCCACGTACTCAGCTTTCGCAATATGTTGAATAAAATAATTCGTTCCATTAAAATAGAAATATTCATACTTAATAGTACATTTCCTAACTAGTGCGGGAAAACTTTTTTCGGCGAGGGTGAAAGTTGGAGCCCGAGTGAAACGAGGGCGACAATCACCCGAGTTAAAAAAAAGTTTTTGCACGTGTAGGGACGATTTTTTTCATAACAAGTGCGTCAAAAAGAGAAATTACCGCGCGCGAAGCGTGCGCAAAGTTCGTTTTTGCGCACTAGTTAGGAAAATATTTTTTTTTTAGTACAGATGGCGCCTTTTTTAGGCTCTAGTGCAAGAAGTGTGTCATTTTACGTCAGGTCCAAAACTTCGGAGGGTCATCTACACTAAAAAACATCGTACGAGACACGTGCAAAAACGAAATTCGTAACTCGTGTCGATTTAAAACACTCCCTATCGGTCGTGTTTTAAAACATCACCACTCGTTTCGTATTTAATTTCATGTTTTTCGCACTTGTGTCGTAATGTACCTAATAATAAATAATAAAATAGCCCGAAATGCTGTTAAAACATAAGATGCTCCCCTATCTTGCCACGGCCTTTACTTCTGCTACCGCTGCGTAGTTATGTATGTATGGTTTATTTATATTAAGGGGTGTACCATTAAAAACTGGCAAATTCAAATGAAAAAATCGGGTCAATGTAGTCAAAAAGCTGTAATTTCTGGCTTGTAATTAAATAGGAGGTCTTAAATTTGCTAACATTGGTCCTTTTTTATTGCTACTGCAATTTCAGTATTCACAATACAAGTTCTCCCTTTTTCGCAATGACAACATTTCATTGCATGTTTGAGAAAAAATGGTAGAAGTAGCCCCCGTTTTGGGAGGCGTTTCAAAAGCAAGGGTAATCGGTCACGGTCGGTATCGATCGTCGCTTAAATGTGTCATCACAACCCATGGTGCCCACACCTACAGGTTCACCAGGGGTTAGATAGGTCCTTTGTCGCGTTACACCCCTAGAGGAAGACAGAGACGCCGATTATGCTTTCGAGGAACTTGGGTCTTTCGGCCGATATGGCTCGGCTGAAACCTTTACCGCGAAAAAATCGTGGCACGACGGCTCATGACGAATGGTCTACTTTGAAGCAGAGATTGCAAAACCGGGTTTATTAAGTAGGGTATTTCTTAATTACTCCTGCAGCTGTTCGAGGAAATTATATCAAATATTCAAACTATTATAAATACCTACAATCAATTATATTCAATTCAATGAAATATAGTGAGAATTTGTACACCAACCACGCTTCTACAGCCATAAGTTCATGTAAATGTAACCTTTCTTTCATTCTGAATAGGTACGGGTGTTTTTTCTATCAAAAGAGTTTGCGGATACGAGATTGATTAAGTATAGCGAACTATGTGTTTGCGACTATAACCATCATGCTTGAGACATAAACTGACAAATTAACATAGAGGTACCTACCGACGATTGGTATCATTTTTTTGGTTTTGGTAAACAAGCATACATGCCTGACAAAGGTTAGCGAACACCGAAAAAAATTATGAAAGTTTAATAGTTTGGCGCACGCTTGAACCAACTAGCCGCAAAAAACGTAACTGCGGGCAGTAGTATTGATTTAAAACAGCCCCGTTTTCGTGATAAATCAGCGAGTTGCAGTCAAGCACAAGATCATCATCGAACGACAAAACCGTTAGCTAATGTTACTTATTTCTGTCTTAACACTATTTAGAAGGCATTTCGATGGTTGTGTGCCGTATGTCCAGGGTGTATGACTCAACCTCGTATATTAAATGTAGGTAGGTATGTATTTTGTACAGAAATATATTTTTATGACAAAACCCGGAAAGATGGGCCAAATCACTCACTGAGTCCCACACGATGGCCAACGGAGCAGAGGCAGACCGAAAAGGAGATGGCGGAACGACTTGGAAGCGTTCTGCGGAGAATGGTGGGAACTTGCCAACAATAGGACGGAATGGAAAACGAGAGGGGAGGCCTTTGCCCAGCAGTGGGACACGCAATAGCAGGCTTTAAAAAAAACCTGTAGTTGTTATACGAGGGTGAGTCACACAGCCAGCGATTTGTAATGATATCGTCAATGTAACAAAAATCATGAATCAGCAGACGCCACTAAATCTAAAAACCTCTTTCCGCAAAGACTAGCAACATAAACAAGTTATTGCAAACAACCTATTTGGAAGTACATCAATATTAGACAGTCTGGCTATCCCTTATTATGTATGAGCTGTCAGCAGGCGGCGATATTGATGGATCGGACAGCTCGGAGGCTCGACAGTCCTTATATTACGGCTCAAATACCTTATGTCAAGATTGACTGGCAAATGTTGTAAACTCAACAAAAGCATTGATGTCAAATGCCATCGCAGTTATTCTAATTATTTCGTTTAAAGATCTTTCTAAATGAGCATTGCTTTATATTTTATCCATTTAATAATTTTTAATTTATGGGTGTTTTTTGGGTTATTTATGCTCAGAATCGCGAGCTCTTTCGATCCCAATAGGAAAAAATATGTCTCATAATAGTCATAATTTCCATACATTTTCCGGACTTCCTCCTTTGTTATCGGCATACAAAGTTATATAGAAAATGGTAACAAAATAGGAATAAATCCATGGGACATTTTTTCGAATGGGATCGAAAGAGCTCGTGATTCTGAGTAGAAATAACTCAAAAATCCATAAAAACAAAATTATGAAAATGGTCACTACAAAAAGAAATGATCTAATCTATCCGTACATTGCGATCATTTTACATTCAGTGGGTCACTGGGCCACAAATAAACTTCAAAAGTGGTCACATTTTTTATATTTTGTGCATCTCTTTACCATTGTTGAAAATGTTTCATTGAAGTCGAAGTTATTTGTAGCCAAAAAGTGAAGAGGATAGGTTGAAAATGTTAACATTTTAATTAGTTGTACCCAACATACGGGCCACCTGAATCTTTAACGGTCACATACATATATTCTAATACATACTGACTATAAATAACAGATAGTAAGTATACGTTCTATGGATAAACTAGGCTTTATTGAGCAATATTGCTATAATAAAATATCCGGTGGGAGTGTGGGCAGCCATTTCGGGTAACGAAAATTATTACACTGTTAGATAGGTAAGGTTTACATCTTAATTGAATTATTACTCTAACCGGGTTTTATTACTATTTGAAATGAGGTAAACTATATTGAATTGGTTTTTATTAAACTTTTTACCAAAAATAGTTGCAACACTTTTGTTATTAATGGTATCATTTTTATAAAAAGACCGGTCTAGATTGTTTGCCTTGTTTAAAATCTTTAAAAAGGAAGTAACTTCATTTTCATGTTTTTTATCAGTCTATCTACAATAAAATAAAGATAAACTATCAAATAAAGATAAACTATATTATTTGTAATTTTCATCGAACGATATTATTTTTGTCCTAATATTAATCGTTTTAATAAGAAAACACAATATTACCTTAAGAAAGTTCAGTTTAGTTCCCTAAAGCCCTCAGTAGCAGTTATAAACGTTACACAAACAGTTGTAAAACATTGTTTAATATCCGTTTAAGTTCGCCCGTGTACACCACGGCTTAACAAAACCTTGAAACGACGGTTACGTTTTGAGAGATGACATTCCGTCCGATCCGAGATTTTCAGATTAGCATGCAAATTTGCCATGCCGATGTACCTATAGCTAAATTGACTTGGCGGAACCTTGACGCCTTCCCGCTTGTTCGCGATAAGTGAATCGATTATGGCAAGCTTTGTTATTGTACGGGAAGTTTAAGTGGCGCATAGTTTTAGAGGAAAGATCGAGTCGAGAAACGCCCAGAGTGATTTTCTATCGGGGGAACTTTAAGTGATCGTTGATAGGATTAAAGTACGTCGTCGAGGGCTAGGAAAATAAAATTGTGTGTTTGTTGGGCGATTCTAAAAGAACGGATTAAAAGTTGTCTAATATAGGGCAAAACACCCAGTGCTCCTCTGTTTGTAGGCTTCTGCCTAATTGTTGCACCTACCTATGAGCAGAAAGAGTAGGTACATAACCTTAAACTCAGATAAGGCCCACCATTTGTGTATGGCTGACCACTAGTTTCTATACTTTTCAAGAGAATCGAAATAAATGGCAAATATAGGCAACAATTAATAGTGATTTTAATAACATCTTAAACTATTTAGGTACAGTCGCCATCATATTGACTTACTTACTTATTTGACTACGTTAAAAATACGAACGCTTAAAAATACATTTATAATCGGTTAAAATAATATTAACTATAGAACTAAAGTTTCCTTGAATCCTAAAAAGCTGTAATAACCCAGCCTGTCCCGAGGGCAGAATTTGTTTGTAGAAATGGCCAGTCGATTATTCCATTCAGTGGAGTGTGCTAACAGGGTTGGCGTATACAACACGACATATACAGTAAACAAACTAAAAAAAGTAACACAGTTGTATCTTGTAAATTTGTATACACGGTGTTTCCTGAGTCATTAATAACCTCGTATACACCGTACATATATGTCATACTGAACAACTTTTAGTATTAGACGAACCCCGAACACGGTAAAAAAAAAATATTTTTCACATATATTGGTTACGTGTAGGACTACTCTAGACATTTTGTATGGGAAAGTTTTTTTTCCGCTATTTCGGAGTTGGTTCTAAACGTTCCAAACTAAAAGTTCCTGAATAGGTATGATTTATACGTAGGTACAGTGTGTGGGAGGCTCTCAAATAGTTACAGAATACACCGTGTACAAATTTGTATATAAGACATGGACAATTTGAGCACTGAGCCGGGAGTTTATAACCTATGAAGTAGCAATACCTACATTGTAGCACAGTTATAGCCTCATTGCCACTTCCAACAGCACTTTCATTGAGTCGTAAAAAATCTACATAGAACTTGGAAAACAAAAATGCAAAAACGTAAAAGAATTTTCTGAGGGTGTCTATTTTATTCATTATGGACGTTTCGGGTTCGTATCCTGGACAGGGTATTTATGAGGTTATTACAAATGTAATTATTGTTTCTTAGTTATGATTGCTCTCTCTGTGTTTATATATTTACATATGTGTCTATTACATGCCTGTATGGTCGCTTAGTACCTACAAAATAATCCTTAATTGATCTTACCGTGATACCCCCACGGTAATTAGGCCGATCTTTATAAGATTGCCATAGGTATGTCATGTCTTTTTTAAATTACTGCTATTTGTCGAGCACTGTGCTACAGGGTAGCCACGTGTAGCGTATTCAAGTGACTGTCACAAAGGTTTCACCTATTTCATAAACTTTGTCCTTAACGAGTACCTAGTGTTGCTCTCGACACTCTATTAGTAACTAGAGCCTAATCAAATTATAATTTTACATTTGAAAGTAAATTTTAATACTAGCTCTGATTGTACCTATATATGATATTTAGTTGCGACCTTTGCTAGCAAGTGAATATACCTACTACATTCAAGCACGTCTTTCAATTTACTTAAATTCTCTTCGATTTCTTATTGGGGATGAAAGCTTTGAAGAGATTTGATTTTCAAATTACAGTTTTTGTAAATAAATATGTATACTATTATTTTAAAATTTGTTTGTAATTTTGCTTTCGAAGAAGAAACTTGGGAAAATACTTATCGTTGTATTATTTTAGTACATTATGTATATTTATCGTAAATCGGAATAAATAAGCCCCTGTTAATCAAATAAATATTTAAAGATTTACCCTCATAATAGTTTAATTACAATACAGAGTAATTTGCTACCTAGATCGACAAAATATTTGTCGTCGTTAATTTGGTTAGCCAAGGGACAAAAAGCACAGTTTTGTTAGAAGATATTTCTTTTAACAAATAATAATAAAATAAAACTATGAAAACTAATTTTAACTTCATTCCGACGTTTCGAACACTTTACAGGGTTCGTGGTTAATATACGTGGTTAAATTAGTTAATATACGCGAGTTTATCCGTTTTCATAGTTTTATTTCATGAGTAATCCTCGCGGTAACCGAAGAAAATATTAAATAATAATAAGGTAAAAACATTCTTGTATGCACATTTGTACAACATGTCCAATTGATGTTTCCAAAAAGGGTTAGGCAATCATTTATTTATTTATCATCAACATCATCAACCTATGTTAGTCCACTGCTGGATGTAGGCCTCTCCTATTAACTATGCATATAGACGCATTACGAGTATATATTATAGGAGGTAAGGTTAGGCAATAATAGTACGAAAGTGATAACTTGTGGATTTTTTAGTAATAAAACTTGTTGCCCAATGGACATATATTTTAGAGCTAATAACATACTCGATCATTGAAGTCGAAAGCTGCAGTTCCACGCCCCGCCACGTATTCTTGAAACTGAGATATGACGCAGATGATGGCGTAGATCTGTGGACAAAAAAACATAATTTGTTTCAGGAATACGATGTTAAAGTTATTCGGGTTCTCCTTGTTACACCCTGTATGAAATAACCTGCAGGCTATCTAAGATGCCATTCTGCAATCGTATACGATAAGCGATAAGTTATAAATGTATGGGAATGACAGATTCGTACGAAAAGTCATTCATACATTTTCATACATTGTTATGGTCACGTGACTTATCGCTTATCCACTAACATGCTTCATGTAACTGGTGGTTATCGTATACGATTGTAGGATGACATCTGCTGATGGGTTAGAACATGATTAAAGCTACAGTATCTCGTAGCGGCATAGACTATCCGTCCCTCTTATAATAAACGTGTCAGTAAAAGACGACAAGTCTGTTCCGCGGCAACATATTATTGCAACCTACTAAGTTATTACCTGCGAACATATATGTATAACATGGACGTCTAACGCCATCTCATAAATGCCCCCAAAAACAATTGTTCAGTTGTGCCAAGATGGGTAGGACATAGCGTTTTTCTTAACACCGCGCATATTTCGGCGCAACATCTTTGAGAAATGTTTATAGAATATAACAATCAAAACTTTGATGGACCAATCACAACTATTATTAAACGGCGGTTTAAGTTTTTATTGGTTGACATTGAAATTCATTGCCGTGATGCATTGAAGAGGGGGGTGACACTTGTCAACTAAAATTCAGGACCGTTTTTGAAAACCAATTTAGTATGGCGTGTGGCTTCCATGTTTTATTTGTTCGTAGGTTATTACCTACACTAGGCCCTCTGTTTTCATAGACGAGGTACGAGAACCGACACGTGATTACCTAATAATTAACGACATGCTGTAGGTAATTGAATATTGATGAGATGTGTAACGGACCGCTCTTTCATTAATTATCTTATACATAATTAATTGCCATAACGTCTGTCATACTCATACACCTGATACTATCTAATTAGTGCTCTCCCAAAAGCAACTGCTCGGATTTTCGAATTATTCACTTACCTGTTTTTTTTTGTTGAGTATTGACGCTGTATCTACCTACTTTTTTTTTTTTATTCGTATGGCATTACATAACTTGGTCGCTATTAAAGAATTACAAATTAATATCTAAGTTCTCCACCCATCGGGCTGCGTTTTCACTTAACGTTAATAGGTCCAGAGGGTCTCCACTGTATCTCCTTTTTGGGCACTCTTGAACAATGTGATCGACTGTATAGGTGCTCCACAATCGCAATTAGGGGTATCCCGCCAGCCACATTTGAACATGAACTCTCCGGATCTGCCGTGCCCAGTGCGAAGTCTATTTAATTGACACCATTCCCGTCTCGGGGCTGAAAACCCGCGGGCTTTGTGGGTGGGGTCGTAGCCTGGGTGGGCTCCCTTAGGCAGGTTGGCAGTCCATTCCTCTCTCCATTTGTCCTTGATGTTGAAGCTCCGCTTTTTAAGTTCCTGTGCCATGCTGTATGGCGGATGTCGGGATTTTAAGCGTTGCCTAGGGGGGTTGGAAAACTCTGCGAAGATTGGCAGTTCCGGGTTAGCAGCAATTTTGTTTGCTTCCTGAAGTAGGGCGTGCTGTCTTCTAAGGTGGGGTGGCGGTATATGGCTCAGAGTGGGAAGCCATTGGGTTGGAGTCGACTGTAAGGTTCCGGTTATGCAGCGCATGGTTTTCCGTAGCTCCACATCAACCTTCTCCGCATGCGCACTATTGAGCCACACAGGTGCGCAATATTCACCGGCGGAATAAACCAAACTGAGGCCTGTCGTCCGGAGCACGTCAGCGCTGGCTCCCCATGATGTTCCAGTCAGTTTATGCAGGATGTTGTTGCGGGTCCCTAGTTTCTTGCTCAGTTTACTAAGATGGGAGCAATATGTGAGCGAGCGGTCTAGGGTAACCCCGAGATATTTTGGCTGGGTACGAGAGATCTGCCGTCAAGCTTCTGCTCCAGCTTCGTAGGCAGGGTCACTACCAACTAGGCTACGGAGGCTGACATTGCTGACTGACAGTTACAGATGTATTGTAAAACGCGCAAATACGATTCGGCGTCAAGTGTCAATCAACTATCGTAACTATTAAATGATTGACTGATTTTATGTTCAGTAATATGATACTTTATTATTCAATGTCAAACGCCAAAATGAAAACGAATGTGTTATGACGTTTGACACTTACCGATATAATTTCATATTAATTGAGATAAGTATGTCAATCATTTAATAATTCATTAACACATTCGGATATAGTCATGTTTGCAAGTTTTCCTGATGGGAAAGTTTTATTCATTACGTCGGGGGGGGGGCTAGCATAATATTGTGTTTGACAGCAACTTGCGACATTTTCGCTCTCTTTTCAATCAATACAATCGAAAAGAGACGGCTAGCCGCGAGAAGGTCGAGTGCATGTCGCGTGTTATTATTCAAAAGAGTTTTGTAACAGTATTTCTTCTTTCGTGTTTAATACTCGTACCTAGGTATTAAACACGAAAGTATTTTATGAAATGCCATTTGTTGCAATAAATCCTAAACATTTTTAAAGTAGTATAGGTAATAAAAATATGATAAAGATATGTATGCTACTGCTGCTGGGTTAGGATAGGTTAGGTGAAAGATTATGAAAAACAGTCAAAACAGAAATGACATTCGTATACTTAGTAAACGTGACATTCGTGTAGTAAAATATGATAAATATATACAGAGTGTAATCGTTAAGTGTGGCCAGGCCATAATTCCGTAAATATAACAGATATCAGAAAACTTCCAACTGATATTATATTAAGTACGTTACCCAGTGAGTAAAATTACATTAATAACTTTTTCTAAATACATGAAGTAATATTAAAAATACTAAGTTAAAACGCTCTCATACATTTTGTATGACGACTTACAGCCTTAATCTCTAACAGTTTTAACTCTTACGACACCCGACATGCTATAAGTCGTAATAAGTATAAGTCGGCTGTAAGTCGTCATTTTAAATGTATGGCAGCGTTTTAACTTGTTTATTTTTTATTTACCAAAATGTTAACACAAAGTAGGTTCTTAAATTTACTTGCCAAACTGCAGAAGCAGTTTGTTGGCAAGACAGCGCCAATTTTTTAAAATATTACTTAAAAATTTAAAAAATTGGTTAGTGTAATTTTACTCGTTGAGTAACGTACTTTCAATATTAGTTGGAAGTTTTCTGATATCTGCCATATTTACGGAATTATGGCCTGGCCACACTTAACGATTACACCCTGTATATATGCTACTAGGTTAGGTAGGTTAGGTGGGTTTCTACCACCGAGTTGCTAATAAGTCTAATTACCTAATAATTTATATTATATTATAGACAGGCTGAATGACGTGACGAATCCATATGGGTGCCGTTTTTGTCATTGGCCATTTGGCTACAGAACCCTGAAAAGTTGTAAATATTTCATCAAATAAAATAAAACTTATATAACTCAGTGAAACTGTAACGTTGAAAACGTTTTAGCGATTAAGTAACCAACGTCTACATTCGTATTGCTTACCAAGCTAGGCAAACGTCAACTTTGAAAGATCCTAAATCATTGTTGCTGACTTGCCTTGACCTCTAATCCTATAAAAATCTGTAAGTAATCGAAGAACAGCATACACTGGTTCAACCGGGAATTACTGCGGTAAGTACAGTCGCCATCAGATATAATAATATATTCTATAGAAGCGGCAACGGTGCGCACAAATATCTGAGCAGACCAGACCGTTATTGTCATGGTGTTAGAGTGCATGTTCAGATATTATTCAGCACCGTGGCCGCTTCACTATATCAAAGTCAAAGTCAAAATATTTTTTATTCAATTAGGCCCAGCAACGAGCGCTTTATAGCAAATCAGAGAAAAAAACTACTTCCGGTTCTAAACCTACAACCACTGTTCCGGAGAACAATCCGGCAAGTAGCTCAGCGGGACTCGTTTTTTCAAATAATAACGATATAACATCTTACAGCTAATATGCATTCATTAAAAACGAAACATACGTTTTGATTTAATATAAATGCAGATACTATCTGATTGTGACTGTACCCCACGCAAGCATTTAAAAAAGGCATGCCCTGTCGGCCCTCTGGCGAAAAAATGTTAATATTTAATTTCGTTAATTTTGTTTGTGAACTTTTTCAGACGAACACGCAAATAAACTTAGCGTTTGTTGGCCGTGGACGGCATTTACTCCATTCCCAAGAGCGACCAGGTGGCCGAATTTTCAGATCGATAGTCGGATTCCTCCAGATGGCTATCTTAAAAAATAAAATTAAAAAGCTTTTTCTTATGTACAGTCAAGTGCAATAATAAGTATCGAAAGAATATTCTTATATTTAAATTATGTTACGACGTTCTTATTACATTTTATTTTGCCTTTAACTATAATAAGCGATAGTTGTATTGCTTCAACATGCGATTATGATAGGTACGGTAAAATTATGATAATGGCGAAAAAATCTAAAATTTCTCGTGTTCATTTTCATTTCGATCTCTTGAATTTTAAAAATCGTTTCCCTATTAATGAGTGAAAACTTTCTGGCTTATCCTGCAACAAGCTGCTTTTAACTACTTTCCAATTTAGTTAAAAGCATGTATGTTTGCGTAGATTACCGAGTAACTAAATTATGAGAATCCGAGTGAATAAGAATACATTTTTTTTACCACAAACTGCTATAAATTTACTTCATTAATAATAATGATGGTTAAAAAAACTAAAAAAAACACGCTTTTGGCACACCAAATTTAATATGTAGGTATAACTGCATAGCGGTAGGCGCTAGCGCTCTGAGTCTCTTCAAAGACCTATCTAAGATACTCAGAGCCGCCACGGGAGACCCAAGGGCTGGCAGCTTCCTCGCTCAACGCATTAGCTTGGCAATCCAGCGAGGAAATACTGCCAGCGTCTTGGGTACCACAGGAACCTGTTTTCAATTTATTCTAGTTTTCATTAAGTTTTATTTTAGCGTTTATCTAGTTTTAGTACAGTAATAATGTCATTTTGTACGAAATTATAGTTTGTTTCAGTAAAATATATCACCATAAATAATGAAACTTTAATATTGAAACTTGTTAGTCCTCTCTAATCGACGGCGATGTTTTCAAAGTTTCATCTGTTTTATCGGGTAAATTTCTGACAAGAAAGTAAACGTTTTATAGGTGGACCAGAATCTCATGGCAAAAGGGGAAATAAAAATTTGTAGAGGGTAATAATGGGGAAATGGGACGGAGCAGTATTGATACTGTGAAATTTTTAACTTTAACAAAGTATGAAGTTAAAGATTCAATGAATTTGTATTTGAAACGGTTGGAAGTTGCTGGGGTAACCATAAATAAAATATAAAGCATAATGTTCTTTATCACAAATGTATTTATAATTAGAATAAAGAAATTACTTAAAAAATCGTCCAATCAGTAAATTATAGGCACCAGAAATTCTTTGATTTACTATAGGTGCCATCAGTTATAATCCGACGTACGTTAGTGCTCTGAACCCCTCCCTATAAGTAATAAGTAGCATTCATCCTAGGAAAATATACTATGTTTAAAAATACCAAAACGGTTCATTCCAACTTATCAAATGACTCCACTGCATGGTTTCAATTGAAGATTGTGTTTGATATTCACCTTCTCCGCCTATTGTATTATAAAAAAAATCAGTGATTATTACTGTTCGCTTAAGATCTAAGCGGCTTTCTCGACACCGTTGAAGACGAATTACAAAATGTAAACAACGGTAAACAAACCATTTGATACAACTGTCAGCTGACTGTTGCCATTATGGAAACATCTATTTTTACACGACTGCCAAAAAGGAGAGTATATGTGTTCAGCCCCTATGTATGTTTCATATTTTCTTTAAACACGCAGATCTTCGCGACCGCTTAACCGTTTTTAATAGTGTAAGGTATCATTAGAATCCTCGTGACGTCGCGGGTAACATAGGATATGTGACGTCACGTTAAAAACAATATGGCGGCCTAAAAATTCAATATTATCTAACCAAAAAAAATAAATATGAAAGAAATCTATCGAGTTTGGTATCAAAATGAAGAGCTTTAAATAGCGATTACGAATATGTATATAACTTATATGTTTGTTACTTTTTCTAGAAAAGCCAGGTTCATTAAAATACAATGAAAGCGCAAAGAATAATGTGTCATCTAAATGCTATGATTTGGGTATCAAATTAAAGCATTTTGTATGCCGATTGCAAATATATATACAAGTTATATGTTTAAGTATATGTTTGAAGAGAAAACTCGAAATGTTCTACATCGCACTATTGAAGTTTTTCTTCAATGCCTGAGCCGTGACAGGACTGTCACCGTTGACACATCTTCTTGAACGCTAACGCTTGTGGTCAAGGGGTAAATTGCACGGCTGCTACGCAGCGGTCGTGGGTTCAATCCCCGGCTCGTAACCGATGAGTTTTTCAAATAAAACTTATATACGATATATCGTTTGATGTACAGTACTGGTCAAAAGTTTAAGTGCACTCCATGATTGCGATACAAAATAGACTTTCGGGCGATATTGTGTTTTCAGTGTTAGCAGTAAAATTTCAAGAGCTAGTTAATATTAATTTGCCATAGAATCTGAACAATTGTATACATTGGATCCGATTATAATTCATAGGCAAGTGAAGTTGTCATATTTTGATGATGACATGACTACCAAAAGCTGCAACAGCTGCCTCAGTTGTTTGAACTGTTCGAAAGTAACGGTTAATTAATAAGAAATAGCTCAATAATCACAATCAGTCCTAATTATATTAGTTGGAAATAAGTGTCGACTTGAATGCTGGAAAAATGATAGGGCCAAACAGTCGATTTCGTATCAAAATCGTGGTGTGAACTTAAAATTTAGTCCAGTACTGTACAAAAAGTGCTTTACGGTGAAGGAAAACATCGTGAGGGAACTTGCATACATCTGCGAAGAAATTCAAGGATGTATGAGAAGTTCCCAACAAGTATTAGGCCAGCCTTGCCAAGAATGGCCAAAATACAATATCAAAATAAATAAATAAATATCTAAATAATAAATATCTTGGGACATCTTACACAAATCGACCTAGTCCCACGATAAGCTCAATTAAGGCTTGTGATGTGGGTACCAGGCGACGATATATACACGGTGCCTCGCGAGGAACCCACATAATTTTAATGCTGAATTCCTGAGCATATTTAGAGTATTCAATGTTATATAAAATTTCCTGGATTCGGCTTGGTTCCAAAGATAATTAACCTTTTTTCGAAAAATTTTTTTCGACGTAACTCGTAATAAAACTTCTTTTTGATTACAATGCTGCCACAATGTGTTCTAATATTACCACACCTTTTGCCTGACAATCAAAAAATAAGAATAGATTTGACGAAAAAACCTGTCCCTAAAAAAACATTTAAAAAATTAGTTTTAACAAATTGTTGTTATGATAAAAAGTATTGGAAATGTTAAAAAGTATTCAAAAAGTCTAAAAAAAATCGAAAAAAAAACATATTTTTTTGTGGAATTTGACATTTGGTCTCATAATATTTTTTGTTTATTTTGATGTCTAGAATGCATAGTTAAAATTATGTGGTTTCCTCGCGAGGCACCGTGTATAATAGATAGATACATATAGATACTTAAATACATAGACAGCCATGACCAAATAACAAATATTTGTGATACATAAATACACAAATAATGCCCTCGCCGGGATTCGAACCCGGAACCTCCACCTTCGTAGGCAGCGTCACTACCAACTAGGCTAAGGAGGTTGTCAAAATAACGTACGATATGTATGCTTAGCACATGATTGGTATGTCAGTATGTCACCGCGAGATACATTTTCCATCTTTTACTAACTATATGAATAAAAGAGGGATGGATAGTCTATCTCGCGGCGACATATTGTCGCACCAATCCTGTGCTAAGCCTAATGGTTCGCATATCAGGAATGTCCCTAAAATACAATCACAATTGCAATTGTAGCCAAATAAAATTGTTATACGTGTTGTAACATGCGCATAAAATTTAAAACTTGAAATATCTTATAAAAATAAATAAAATAAATAAATATCTTGGGACATCTAACACAAATCAACCTAGTCCCACGGTAAGCTCAATTAAGGCTTGTGTTGTGGGTACCAGGCGACGATATATATAATAGATAGATACGTATAGATACTTAGATACATACACAGCCATGACCAAGGAACAAACATTTGTGATAAATAAATACACAAAGAATGCCCTCTTAACAATATGATATCTTAATAATTGAATATCTTGAAATATATTAATAATATGTACCTACGTAGTTTGCGAGATAAGAGACTTTTAATATGGGTCGGTTTTTTTCATCCAAAATATGATCCTACAATTTTTGTTAAATGTCAAATTAGTAATTAAGCAAACGATAGGTACAACAACGTCATCGTCACTAGAAAACGAGAATAGTCAGACATAATTATGGTGCTGGAGAGGAACACTAAAGGGCGGGGCAAGGTTTTGAACGTTCTGCCGTTGGTTTTTGGTCAGATCAGGGTCAGATTTGCGCTTAACATTTGCGCAGGGGAGTTGGTATGAATGAAGGCAGGTTGGCCTGGAAACTTGAATCTCACGCAGCTCGCAGGCAAGCGCGCTGGGTGGCCGCACTCCAGGCCTTCGGCCTTATGCATTTTCAGCCTCCGCATTTTCTCAAAAAGATTTTTCGGGCCTGCGGCCCTGTGATTCGTTCTAATGCTACTTTTCCATTGTAAAGCGAAGGAGCACTGGGCTCTGGTAGCTTGCAAAGACACTTCGGGCCTTCGGCCTTACGCGGAGCACGGTTTACAGCCTTCGCAGGTTGTGGAAACGATCGTCGGGTCTGCAGATCTCCGATTCGTTTTCATGTTACACTATTCCATCACGTAGTGTGGTAGCGCTGGGCTCTGGCTTCGATTGTTAAGGCAGTTAAGAAAGACGGTTGTACCGCTTGGGCTCGCTCGTCGGGACTCCGACCATCGGGCTTGTGCTTGAAGCACCCCGATAGTTACGCTCCAGTCTGTGCCTCTGACCCCGGTGGTACGGGCTGGGGGCTCGGCTTTTGGCCTCGCAAACCAGCGCTTCTCTAAGGAACCTTCGGCCCTACGCGGAGTACGTCCTACGGCCTTTGCAGGTTGTTGAAACGATCGTCGGATCCATTTTAACGTTACACTATTCCGTCGTAAACTTGTTCCAGTAATGTTCCGGCCCTCACGTGGCGTGCCCTTCAGATTCGCCCAAAATTAGCGGGATGGGAACTCCTCGGGCCCCCGGGGTGAAGCTTAAGCCCTCTGCGAAATCGGTTTTTGAAATTCTAACCAACTTTAAGGAATCTCCAGATTCACTAAAAGGTTTCAAATAAATAAATTAATTAAAAAATTAAAAAAACACGACTGCCGTTTTAAGTGAACTGAAAAGTAACAAATAATTCTTTTTTCAGGTTAATTCTTGTTAGCGTATCTACATAATAATAGGCGCTTGCCTTATTACTTACTAGATTTTGTTTCAATTGCAGTCGGGGAACCTCCATATATTTATATTTTCCGCAATGAAAGGTTCCCCGACTGCAATCGAAACAAAATATAGTAAGTAATAAGGCAAGCGCCTATTATTATGTAGATACGCTAACAAGAATTAACCTGAAAAAAGAATTATTTGTTACTTTTCAGTTCACTTAAAACGGCAGTCGTGTTTTTTTAATTTTTTAATTAATTTATTTATTTACTTATAAAAATGCCTTGAGATACTGGTCTACCTATACCTCCCTTCGTGGTTTTACGGCCTATGAACAGTTTTAAAAAGTATAGGTAATATTACCACAACTTATCTAGTGACCTAGGTAAGGGTGAACAGGCAATACTTTCACGCTTATTTAAAAGGAAAGAGAGGTTGAAAGGGACATTGGCTTGCAGGTCATAAAATTTGTACGCGAGTGTGAGTAGCCATCGTAAAACGTGTCTCTTATGTCGGTCAGTGATTCCATAAAGGCCAACCAATTAACTAAACGTTTTGCTTTCAACGATCATTGTTCGTAATCCGTTTACGTTTCAAAGAATGAGATGCTCAAGGAATCAACCTGTACTAGCTTCCTTGTTCATAAGCGTCTCCTAACTTAGAATGCCGATAAGTAGCGTTTGGCAAATGCTATGGATAGTCAGCAATAGTTATTAGTATACATTTTTTTGGATTCTACTGAAGAATTTGATATGGGGTCAACTGTGTAAAATACAGATCGAAACGAATTCCCATACATTTTGGTCAACCTATCTTTGACTAAGTATCTATAAAATAACTATTTTAATTATCTTGTATCACGACATTGATAAGATCCAATATTATGAATTAGAGAAACAATATAGGTACTTAGATCAGTGGACGAAATCTAGCGCTGGATATTCAAAAATCACCCCTGTGCTTATAAACTATAACAAGACCCACTTAATAATTGCTTTAATTACGTGGGAGGAGCAATAATTACCCTGATGAAAATTATACTTTCACAAATTATGGAAATTGTAGTCTGCGGTTCAAAAGGATTCGGTACAATTTATAATTAACTTTACAACGAAACTGAAGGAAGCCGTTGCCCCTGTAGGCCGGTAATGTATGTAATATAATAATGTAAACCTTGTTTCAGGGTTTGTTTGTCTTACCTTTTCCTCGTAACATTCTTTAGGACTTGTACAAATTGCTAGACGGGACACAAATGTAGAACCTATGTACAGTCTTTACCAGGGTCGCGTTTTATAAGGTTACATTTTCCAATTTCGCTGTTTGCCTCTCTAACGCACGGACGTATTGGCTAGAAAGAGAGGCAAACAGCAAAATAGTAAATTGTAACTTTATAAAACGCGATCCACGTATCTATATCGAAGCTGCCACGGTGGTCAAAAATATCTGAAGATACCCTTTAACTAGATTAGATATATGCGAGTACCCTGGCCGCACCGTCTGTTTGTGTTTTTCTTTCGGCATTTGCCACGGCTAAGGAGCCTGGGATTTACTTGGAAATCTAATCCAAATGATTTAATATGCACTTAACGAAATAATCGCCCTGAACCTTCAAAATCAGACGGTCAATGATCAAATAATGAGTACCTACTTTATTAATTATTAAATTGTATCTGATGTGCATATCAATGACCAACCAAAAGTATTGCCTTTAAAAAAAGCGAGCTCGTGGAGGCCCTGTAACATGTGGCCAATAAGCGACGAGAGCTAGTTGCATTAATTCGTCCCTCTTTCTAGGCACATTACAGAATAGTACATTGTATGTTAAAGGCGGCAAATAGGAAATTCTTGTCTCCCCCGTGGCACACATAATGTTTTTCATCACACGCGTAAGGGGAACAAATAAAAAAGATAGGTAATACATTTTTAACAAAACTACTCTAAAATTGTCTAAACTCTAATCTATACCATTTCTAAAATTTAGAGAAGATTCAAACTCGACTACGTGA
Organism: Thaumatotibia leucotreta; assembly: GCA_025490895.1. Classification (NCBI taxonomy): domain Eukaryota; kingdom Metazoa; phylum Arthropoda; class Insecta; order Lepidoptera; family Tortricidae; genus Thaumatotibia; species Thaumatotibia leucotreta. The sequence goes on along the minus strand of JALPQI010030245.1, from coordinate 295,555 downwards.
GTGACAATTTGACAAAGAACCAGGTGAGTACCCTGATACCTACTTCAATCAATTAAATTATATCATTTTGATTGCAATAATAAGTACTGTGACAATGTTGTATTGAAAATCAATTACTTATTGCCAATGGGCATAATGACGCACCTGCAGCGTTATCTACCGAACAGGTGTGATGAAAAAACAATGGTTTTAATATGCTGTAGAACGCTTACTATAGTGTTGTTTGCACAAATTAGTACCTTTCGACGATAGCCATAGCAACCGGACATTAAACTGAACTTCCGTCCGATTAGTGAACGAAACAAAAAAAAGCGCGTCATGTAAATAAACCTTAAATACCCCCAAAAATTGTGTTTAATTAAAGACAAAAAGCTTTTGTGTCCCGAAGTTGAAAAAGTTTAAAACAAGAGTTTGAGGAAATTACTTACTAAATTGTTCCTTTATAACTCCGGAACTTTAGACATTGCGTTAATTCATTGATTAACAGTTTTTGTTTGTTCTTGATTGACAGAATGTATAATTAAGATTGGGTTGTGTATTGTGAATTAGATTTAGTTTCATGAATTCATCGCAGGCAGGTTTACCGGGTGTGTCCTTAATAGGGGTAATAAATTTTACTAGAGGTAGTGCTCTTCAAACTCAAAACCTTTAATTTTCAGAGTAGGTAATATTAAGTTTATAAGAATGCGCTACCTAGTAAAATTGACATTGTGAAATCTGCCTGTGATGTTTATAGATAGACTTTACAGGGTCAGTTAGACTTATGATAACGTACATTGAAAATATGATTTAGTTCATATAAGAAAAAGAGAATAAGCTAATCATAATCACGTATTTTTTTTGAAGTTGCTGATTATAATTATATTGTTGTTAAATATAAAGGTATGTTTAGCCATAGCTAATTTAAGAACAAAAGCCAAAGTTTGGTGCAGTATTAGAGTAGGTACTTATAGTGTCTAAAATATTGCACAAAAATAAACTTCATCATCATCATCATATCAGCCGAAAGACGTCCACTGCTGAACATAGGCCTCTCCCAACGATTGCCACAATGACCGGTCCTGCGCCACCCACATCCAGCGGACTCCTGCGACCTTCACCAGGTCATCAGTCCACCTTGTGGGGGGCCTACCCACGCTACGCCTTCCGGTACGTGGCCGCCACTCAAGAACCTTCCCGAATAAACTTCATTTCATGTAAATTATTATCAAACCGGAATCAGGAAGGGATTAGAAAGTACTGTAGACACAATCAATGACACAACATTTACCAAGAAAAGAGTTATTTAATTAATCTGTTGTCTGTATATATCTGCACTTAAACTATGAATATATTAATATAACTATAAATATAATATACCTATCACAGATTGACTTATACTCTGTTGTGTCAACAGTACTTTCGAATCCCATTCTAATCGCGGTTTGATAATATAATAGCTCACAATAAATCAGCTGGCATGAAAGAATAATGTAGAAACACTATTACATGAATCAAACATCACCGTAAAACAAGGTTTCTTGTAATCGTGTTTATGAATACTAATTAATAATATATACCTATGTAATATATGCCAAACCTTGTTTTTTGTAATTATCAGTAGTTCATACTATTGTTAAATATATTGTTGTATTATATCATAATGGACACACTACTGCGATCGCCAACTTGCTTGCACAGCGTGGCGATTAAGGGCATTTACCTCTTAATACTCGTATTTATTTTTACCTTTCATTATAATTTTCACGGATTATTTCATTATTAACCATTTTCAATTTCACGTCGTTACAGTCAAGTGCAAAAATATGTATCGAAAGAATACTCTTATAAATATGGTATCTACGTCGTTCTTATTACACGGAATTAAAGTGCACTGGGACATATTTTTGAGAATTTTTATAAGTATACACCATATTTTGTTTTTGACTGTTCAAGAGCCTGAATTTAAAGACAAACTGGAGCCGTTAGATACCTTGTTTTTTAAGTCAATGGGCTAAATGAACTCGCAATCTAAAGACAGTATTACGCGGTTTAAGTCTGTGGATAAGGTTTTTACGGGCCGTAAAGCCGACTACATTTTCAACCTACTTATAGGTTTAGGGGGAAGTAATTAGGCTGCACTTTTTAAGGTTCCGTAGCCAAAATGGCAAAAACGGAACCCTTATAGTTTCGCTATGTCCGGCTGTCCGCAGCATAGCTCAGTGGCCGTTAATACTAGAAATCTGCAATTTGGTACAGGTATACATATTAATCATGCCAACAAAGTCGTATAATAAAAACTAGATTTTTATTTCCAATTGGGTAAGTCAGAATGATTTTTTTTATTTGCTGTAATCCTAGAGTGTGGGATATCATTAAATAGGTATCTTAAAAAAAGGAACTTAGGAGAAAGTTTTTTTCTAAAGTCAATAGTTTCGGAGATAGTCGCTCCAGAAGAAAAAAAAAGTGCTCCCCCCTCTAACTTTTGATCCGTTGATCCAAAAAATATGAAAAAATCATGAATAGGCTTACAGAATATTTTAAAATAAAACTATTTCGAACGTAATCGGCCCCGCCATTTTTGAATAACTACGAAACCCCACACTGAGCATGGCCCGACATGCTCTTGGCCGGTTTTTAACGTTTTATTAGTTCCCGAGTGAGAACCAAGGATTGTGACCTAGTGGATTAGGTGAGCAATTCTCAAAAAGTTTGTACATTTGGATCACTTCTTCGATATTGATAAAAATAATTTGGCTGATGGTCAAGTCAATGAAGCTGAGCAAGATCCACCATATTTCCCAAAATGTCCCGGAAAGTTCGTATAGAAGTTTCCTTTTCTGTTACCGGTTCCTTTCAGATACATTTTTCCGGATTCCAAGGTGATTAGACAAGTTGCCAATCGCTAACGCTTAATCGTCAATCGTAAACAAAAGACAGCTACCTGTCTTTGTCGCACTAATATGAAAGAGTGACGGAGAGGGAAAACTACGATACGCTATTAAGCGTTAGCGATTGGCAACCTGGGTAAGCATCCAGGTACGTTTTTGGTATCAAAAAAAGAATGTTTCATACAAACATTTTGGGACACTTCGGGAAATGTAGTGGATCTTGCTCGGCATCATTGACTCTACCAGCCTATCAATATTTCATCATCATCATATCAGCCGAAAGACATCCACTGCTGAACATAGGCCTCCCCCAAAGATTGCCACAATGACCGGTCCTGTGCCACCCGCATCCAGCGGACTCCTGCGACCTTCACCAAGTCATCAGTCCACCTTGTGGGGGCCACCCACCCTTCCGGTACGCGGCCGCCACTCGAGAACCTTCCCGCCCCAACGGCCATCGGTTCTACGCGCAATCAATATTTATCAATATCAAAGACGAGATCCAAATGTACAAACTTTTTGAGGAATGCTGAAGTTCTTAAATACATTTCATAAATATCTTGGGACATCTTACATAAATCGACTTAATCCCACGGTAATCTGAATTAAGGCTTGTGATGTTGGTACCAAGCGACAATACATGTATAATAATCACAGCTATACACATAAACATAGTTGTACTTATTACATATTGACAGACACTATTAAGGAATAAATATTTGTGATAAATAATTACACAAATAATGCCCTCGCCGGCATTTAAGCCCGGAACCTCCAGCTACGTCAGCAGGGTCATCAACAAGGCTACGGAGGATGACAAATACTTAGCTAGGTTGCACAATTGTTATTCTGTGTTTTATAAATAATTATGCTCTATAAAATATAATTATATTCCTTCGTAATCTATCTATCTATCTATCTATTCAGCCCGTGTCCACCCACTGCTGGGTATAGGCCTCTTCTTTATTACGCCACTTTCCTCGGTCGTGTGCTAATCGCATCCATTGCTTTGTTGCGGTTCGGCAGATGTCGTCGGACCATCTTGCCGGTGGTCTCCCAGCAGATCTTCTTGACCACCCTGGCCACCATTCAGTAACCTGCCTCGTCCACCGCCCATCGCTACTTCTCGCCAAGTGCCCTGCCCATCTCCACTTCAGCTGTGCGATTCGTTTACCGACGTCGGATACTTTCGTACGGCGCCGGATTTCGCTGTTTGGAACACGAATAAGGAACGTAACAAGGAATACGTAATAAGGAATATAATTATATTTTCATTAATATTCCGTAATTTGCGCAGATTACTCTGAAATCATAATTTTTCCTGGCTACACATATGAATTATCCAGGTTCTGATCCCCGGGTTCCTGATTCCTCGGATTCCTGGTCCATCGTATTCCGGTTTCGTTGAATTCCTGATTCGTCGTATCGGTTATAAGCCACGTGTCACATATATGTGTGTGTTCCGGACCGAAAACATAGATGGTAAATATTTTGTTTGAATTATATTTACAGGTGTAAGTTTAATTATAATATTTTTTGGTTAATTCCGACGAAACAGGAATACGACCTAACGAGCATTCGCTATTCTATCCCCCCACTCTACGAAATTCGATCGTTACACAAAACGTGATTCGTTGATTTCATAGAGCGGGGGATAGAATAGCGAATGCCCGTTTGGTCTGAATTAATGCACTTCAGAAATCCGACGAATCAGGAATCCGACGAAACTGGTATACGATGAACCAAGAACGATTCCCAGCGAGGGCATTTATTTGTGTTTATTACAAATATTTGTTGCTTGGTCATCGTTGTTTTCCGTGCTTAAGTTTCTATTAAGTATATCTGTATTCTACAGGGTGTAAGTCTAATACGGGCGAAGCTCTTAACGGGTGTTAGTTTACGACATAATGAGTACATTCAAATAACTTTTACTTAAAATTAGAGCAACAAAATTTTCCATACAAAATAATTCGGCGCACAATGTAGAGCAACATACGCGAGTTAAACACTCGATGACAGCTAATTTCAAAAGCAGATGACATACTTAACTGCCATATCAACAATAACAAATGTTCGTACCTGCATTGCTGCTCCGATAATCTTAAAAAAAATCTGTGGGGTCATAATTAAGAGTAACTTTAAAAAAACCTTGTAATCCATGAGCACACTAATGAATCCCATGCCTGGTTTAATTGTTCGCCCGTATTAGACTTACACACTGTATTTATATCGTCGCTTAGTTCCGTGAGCTCAACCCGTAATTGAACTTACCTATCGAAGGACAATTATTTATTATTTTTAAAACACATACATGAACTATAGTTACCCATAGGTAGATGTTATAAAGAATACTATCGCAAGTTCAACATAAAAAAATTAAACCCGATTTTAGAAGAAAGTGATTATACGAGTAATGTGTTGTAGGTAGGTATGTGGCTATTGTAGGTAGGTATCATTCAGGTAAATATGTCATAAAACATTTTTTTTTTATTTGTTTATTCATTCAAAAGGTAAAGATCGATTTGTGTAGGAAGATTAATATAATTATAAGAATATGTTTTTATTGAACACTACTAAATGTGTCTGAGACAATACAGTAGTGAGTAGGTACATATATATTCCATTTTGTACATATGAAGTATTTACGGCCTGGTTTATATGGTCGACAGTCGCAGGCGTGGCAATTGTCTTTTTTACTGACAGCTATTTCATTACAGCACGGGAATGACGGCAGGGTGAAATGTATTGTCTCTCATTGAAGATCGACGTATACCCGAATACAACAATATTTGCTGACAATACATGATAAAAAAAACGAAAGTCGAATGTGAGTGGTACCTACTATCCAGATTCGTTTGCAATTGTTATGCCACAGCTAGTGAACGATACGTGTAGTTTTGGTCGTTGATGTGAATGTCAAATTTTATTCAATTGCTTATTGTATACGTAGTAGGGATGTAACGAATATTCGCATTCGCATTCGCGAATATTCGCATTCGTATTCGCATTCGCAAAAAAATGACGCGAATATAGCGAATATTTATATCTAATTATTTCATTCACTTAAGGCAAGAAGTACTACATTCTAAAGTTGACCTTAATACCTAGATGTCTAGGAAAAAGAAATTGCGACTCTAAAAATGATATATTTTAAATGAATGATGAAAACGTTATATTTCAGTATTTTCAGTTAATAAAATACAAATGATACGTATAATTAAACAAAACTGTCTTGGCGATTGCGAAGACGGTGGCACCTAGTAGGTTTGGAGTCAAACTAATCGCTTCGTTCTGAATTTACTTCTGAATACTAAGTATTCAGTATAATAGGTTTTTTTTTTATACCACGTCGGTGGCAAACAAGCATACGGCCCGCCTGATGGAAAGCAGTCACCGTAGCCTATGGGCGCCTGCAACCCCAGGGGTGTCACATGCGCGTTGCCGACCCGATAAGAACTTGTACGCTCCTCTTTTGAAGAACCCCATACTGTAGTCCAAAGGGAAAACCTCGGCAGGGAGCTCATTCCACAGACGGACCGTCCGCGGGAGGAAGTTCCTCTGAAACCGCACGGTGCGCGACCATTTAGGTTGCAAGGTGTGAGGATTGAGGTTGCACTCTTTCTGGTAAAATGTCCCTAAATGTCACTGCTAAATACTTCTTTAACCGATATTGACGCAAAAAGACCTATTCTTTGCGTTTCATTGCGCCTGTGCAATATTTTTGGATTTTGAATGAATGTTTATTATTATTTTGAACTTTATTGCACAATATTGCACATACAAAATAGTATAAATGGCGGACTTAATGCCTTTGGGCATTTTATACCAGCAATGTATAGGTATGTATGCTACCCAATATTCGCATTCGCATTCGCATTCGCGAATATAAATCGCAAATATTCGCATTCGCATTCGCATTCGCGAATAATCCTAAACCGATATTCGTTACATCGCTAATACGTAGTAGGTAGAAAAGAGCTCGTTGCTCGCTGTACGTGGGTGTTAAATGAATTGTGAAGTAGTTTGTTTGCCATACACTTCCCCATAATATTTGTATGCAGAAGTGCAAAGCGAACAACATAGTTGGATGTACTAATACAATTAAAGTAATCTTTTTACCATTAGTTTGTAAGAAAAGTCATAAATATTATAAGAATTAGGGAAATATGACATAGTCACGAAAATCTCCCTTTTCTTATTTTGACAATACGAAATGAACGTGCTGTCAATAGCTGATAGCGATCCCACAGACCTCCACCAAAATCAAAATATTCTTTATTTAAATAAGCCTATTAATAAGCATTTTTGAATCGTCTGACACAATAGCCAGTAAAAAAATAAACTACTACAATCCTAAAGGCAGAGCCGGCATTAGTTGGTAGTTTTGGACCGTAGCCCACTATTGGTTACTCCGACATATTCCTGGCTTCCCCTAGACTAGGCTGCATGCATAAACGCATTTCTCCAACGTTAAACGAACCTTCTGGTTCGTCACAGTCACTACGAATATGAAACGAGCCTAACGAATTACTCATAGTCAATAATACCCCTAGAAACTGCCTATAACCACGTAATGAACCGACCGGGTGTATTAATGTGCAAATGTGGAACTGAATACATTGAAAACTGAATGAAAGCCAGGAAATTATTCGCATTTATCTACCTGCTCTAAATTATAGAGGGCAATTACACTGGCGAACCCCTATAAGCGTCGGTCGCTATTGTGTATACACCCACTTAAAAGGCTATTCATATTATACTATAACTAATTACTACGTAACGCCTCCTCCCGTACGCACACGTGGCATTTGGACCAGTGTAATTTGAACCGCCGTAGCATAATACTGATGAGCCCGAAGAGACCAGCGGATTATGGACTCAGCGATGTTGATGGGTACTTGTCCTTCGCTTTCAATGGAGTGAAATAGAGACGCAAGCTTAAATAATATTATGCGGTTCAGTGGTGAATGGCTAAAAACGGGATCATAGAGAGGCTAAGCGTAGTTTAACCAATTAATGTGAGACGATTTACTTGATTAAGTATCTGAAATTTCACTTTAAGACTATCGGAAAAATGTAGAGTCTTAACCTCATATTATACAGTGTGTTACCATGACCCAGGCTTTTACGAAAATGGGTAATAATACGCATTACTGGCAATCGTTTTCAAGTATTAAGAGTTGACAAATATTTAAATTAACTGAACAATTATTTTTATTTCGTTCGAACGATCAATGTAACGCGTGTACTGCTTAGTTGTCAAACGTTGCGAGTGGCTGCGATCTGTCATTGTCAAGTGCCAATTAACGATTTATTTTGAAGTACATTGCTTCTCAATTAACTTTTCTTAGAAAGATAATTACTTTTAAAATTAGGATTTTTAAACAAATAATGCACATGGTTTGGCTAAGAATCTGCATCTCAATCCTCGGTTCAAATAAAAGCCTGCCTCATGTTAACACACTGTATATAACTATCAAAAGTTCATTCTTAGAAATCGGCAAATATGGTAATATAATAAATAGTAATGCCTCGTAGATTCTTACCAACCAAATTTCCTTACCTTATTACTAATTGTCTATGATTTAAAACATAAGCAAAATAGTAGGTAATAGTACGTATTATAGGCATATACCATTTTGATGAATTTTGATATTTTCAGTTTTAATAAAAGCTTATACATATTCTTTGATAAAACCAGAACACCATAAATCGGGAAAGCAAAATGAAGGATAAATTAGTTATATAATTTAATAGTACATTACTATAGAGGCCGGAATGAAACTATAAAGGCCGGGATGAAACGGGTTGCCGGCCGAAGATGTATAGTGCTTTTCTCAAACATGCAATGAAAAAGTATTTTTTATATGTATAGTGGCAGAATGTCATGATGCCTTTGTCACAAATTTATGTGGAATGGAATTAAAAAGAGTACTTTGCTGGCCTGGGACTTCAAGATTTGTATTAAATTCCATTTACGTCCTCATGTCCTAGTCGCACCTGAAACGTCATACTTGGCAGCCTATTATAAGGAATAAAACAACAATATTTCATTGCATGTTTGAGAAAATTTTATTATTAAGAAAGCATTCTATTTTTCACTTTATTATATTATAATCCCGTATTTTGAGGGAGTGTAAACATAATTATGTGTTATTCGTTAATTAATTCGTTAACTAAAAAGCACGACACGTGTACGTATATTTTTAATATATTTTCGTGAGCATAGAAAATTAAAAATATATTCTAGTAGATATGAAACTCTTAATACCCGTTACACAAAGCGTGACCATCCCAAGATTTTTTGTATTTCCCGCCAAAAATGTAGGTAATATTTCAGTGGCCACACTATTATGAATGACTGCTCTTTATCATTTTTATTTTGTTATTTCTCTACGGTATTAAGGAAAAACTATCCGGAAACTGACAATGACGCTACCACAATTGTTTATGACTACTTAACTATGAAAACCTTTTTGATATTCGGGTCATACAGAAAATTGTGTCAACGTTGTTCCTGTAAATATTGCAATGGTCCTGTATATTGCAAAGGTAGCAAGTAATTCTATTTTCTACCTAAATTATAATCTATAAATATGTTCGTTTCGTCTTTGATAATTTCATATAGGTAGTTAGTATTACACATACAGAAGCTTCTAAGATTTGATGACGGGAAACACAACGCTGGGATTAATCAAGATAATGATTAATCCCATCCCCTTCTTCTTATCACTCGTCTATTTATGGTATATTTAATGTAAGGTTTATTTTAGAATGTAGTGTTGTATTTTTTCTGTGATAAATAAATAAATGGGTTTTATCTATTAGACAAAAAATAATAAAATTTAAATTAAATATCATTACAATAGTTCTAAAGATCAGTAGGTTTAACCCGTAAATACTTAAAGCGGCAGTATGCCGCGGTGATACAGGCTATCCGTCTCTCTTTTGTCAACATAGTTATTAAAAAACGGGACATATCGCGGCGACATATTGTCACCCCAATCTTGTGCTAGCCTACTGAGCATATATTATTTACAGTCACCATCAGATATTGCCATAACGATAGAGGCGTGTTCAGATATGTTATTATATCTGATATTATAAAGACCGTTATTCAGACGCTACGATATATCTGACGATTAAAGTACATAGGTACAGAAAGCGGTAGCCGTAAGATTAAAAAATAGTTAACGTTAGATTTTACTCGACACTGAAGTGAAAATAGATAATATTTAAACTCAAATATATTATGAGATGGTATAGGTCTCACAAAGCTAGCTGTCCGATACGTATTTTAACAAAAGCCTTTAAAAAATAAAATTAAGATAAAAACCAAGTTAGCTAAAATATATGAAATTTTTAGTCATGTAAATTAGTGATCAATTGATCACTCTATTATTTTATCCCTGGTCATAACAACTATAACAATACAATATTATACAGAAACGAAATAAAATACGTACGTTCAGGATGATGAGAAAGAAATCCAGCGTAAACAGGAATGATGTGACCGGATTAAAGTTGAGCTGGAACAAAAATTCGATTGAAATATCATTTATTTGGTACCAGCTTATAATTACCTAATGTAAAACAAATCCAATGTCGGTAGTCTTTATAACACTTAATAGGGTAGGTAAGATATTATTTATATTTTTCATTTTTACTTCAGGTAGGTACGTTTTGAGCGTTCCGAAATTAGTAATTTAATTAAGTTCTGTTTTCCAAATTTTTTATCAATGTATTAAAAGAGCAAAATGTTATGCATTTCTACAAGAAAAAAAAATTGTCAATATCAGTAAATTTTCCTTATTTTAAGGCTTGTTTGCAGACATTCAGTTCATGAGTAGGATAACTAATAAACCTTCGTAGACAAGGTCAATAAATATAATGTTAAAAATTCAAGACTGCACGAGAGTTGCAAACGCAACGTAGCAAGAGGAGCAAAATGGAGTGAGACCGATATCGGAATTCGGAACTACCTTTTGTACGCCCCGGCGGCGTCGGTCGCCTAAGCCCAATGTCACAGCCAAGGCGTAAAATTCTCAGTAGTAGTCCAAGTTCGTGTAACACCGGACTATTGAGACGAAAAAGGCACATGAATTCGGCCAACATATTCTAGTATCAGGCGTGTTTGCCATGTACAGTGTGCAGTGTGTTACCATCCTGTAGGCTTTTATTGAAACTAAGCAATGAGATGGAGATTTTAACCAGCATTATTTGGTACAAAACTCTTTTTTTTTCTTAGTTGTCGGTTATAAGCACTTGGTAATTTCGCCTTTTTGCCATTTCTTAAACGAAATACATAATTATTGCAAATTGCATAAAGTACTAGAAAACTATTGTACTATTACACATTTCCATAAAAGTCCGAATGGTGGTAACAGACTGTCATACAATAAAAGTCGCTTTGTACCGACCGGTAGCGGAAAATGCTACGTAGCGATACAAAAGCCATCTTAATATAGGATTGAAATGTAAAGATGAAAAAGTGTAGATACCCACCCACACCGTTTATGTAATAAAATGTCGGTCTTCAATGTCGTACAAAATCAATTTCCTCGTAAGTTTCCCTTCACATAATCAATTACTTTTTCTTGGAAATTTCATTAATTTCGCAGGCAAAATCGAGTCGTTTTTAATAAAATAAAGTAAATATTCATACCTTGTACGTAAACACACAGGTGTGTAGTGTATAGTTGTCATCAGATATTATATCGGAGCAGTGAAGTTGCTCAAAAATATCTGATCAATAGAGGTCTGCTAAAATATTTAAATATTGATCGAACGGGTTACTCACGTAATTTTAGCCAATAATTGCTGTCGAGCGATTATCGACTAAAATTACGTGAGTAACCCGTTTGATCAATATTTAAATATGTTTGAGTTTCACGTTAGTTATCATTCTAAAAAAGTCTGCTTAGATATTTACGAGTACCCTGGCTGCTCCCATACATCTGATGGCAACTGTACGTATATCTATGCATTTGTACTTAATACATTAGGAATTTATGACACCATTCTTGGTCATTTGATCAACCATTAGCCAAGTTTAATAACTGCTAGTCTAGTTAAACGTTAATGGTTAGGAGGGAGCGAATAACACCTTTCTTTCCGACTAGTCTCGCGCGGATGTGGTCCTCCTGCTGTTCAACGGAAGAGATAGTACCAAAGAAGGAAAACTTGATATAAACCCGGCTTGGTGCCAGCCGTCATGCACCTGCATTCTATTCGACTCCACATGTATCGACTTGTCTTTCCCGCCATGTCTTGTCATTTATAGTCATGTCATTTGTAGTCTGTGATAGGGTTGAAAATTCTGCATGAAATTCAACAAAGGGACGCAGGGACTTCCAACGAGAGCGTCTAACGCTGCGCTTGTCGCGCGTTTATTTACTAAATATCTTGAAGATTAACTGTTATTTCCAAATATACACGGGTATAATATCTGTTTCAGCAGAGAAAAGAAAACAGTTACAAACGAGGTATCCGATTATAAAAAAATACACTCCACAACGATATTATGTTGACTCGACGTCCACATGTCAGTCAAAATGAATTATGACCCTCTTACGTACATGCTCAAAATAAAATATAACATCGATCGAGCCATTGTTAGTACGGAACAGTGGTCCTCACACATTTATCAGGAAAAGGAGTTTTTAACAAAGTTTACCTTAGGATTAGATAAATACGTACAGTACATAATACTCGTAGTTTATTGACGACACTCACCGTTTGCAAGTAGAAGAGATACACCAAGTTGACCATCTCCACCATAGTCTCAAGGACCATGGCTACGACCCAGGGTAGTAACATGAACTTGAGATCCTGCAATGAAAACTCGATTTAGAAACTTTAAAAGCAGATTTTCATATATAATTCTCCCTGATAGATTAAGAACAATTACTAAAATACAAAAGAGTCAAATTGGGAAGTGAAACAGCCGAAAGTGACAGGCTATGTCTCACTTACTCAACTTAACTGTTTTTTTTTCAAGTAGGCGTAGAAACAAGATGTTTCAAATCGTCTATTTCTGGTTCTGTCCTACCGCCACGGGCAGAAGAAGTTTTTTTTACGTCAAGAAACTCGGTAAGCTTATTATTTGTGACTTACTCGGTATAGTAAGTACACTTTGGATGGAAGTAAGTGGAAAATCTGCTTGAACATATCTCTTTGCTCGTAATCACAGCAAGAAACAATTGGCTTATTGTCTTTTTTATTTTTGCATTACCTATAGGATAAATTGCTAGTAACCGGCCACCTTATGTAAAAATGAACTCTATGCATTTATAATTAGAATTCAGTTTGGAAGAAAGAGAGTGATTGACATTGACATGACACATCTTTTTAAAATGAATTCTAACTTTAAGCAGGTAGAGTTCCTTTTTTATTTATAAGGTGTTCAGTTACTGGATAATGGCCATCAGTTACTAGCAATTTACCTCTCATGTATTTGTTGTAATGTGGTGATATCACCAACGTAAAGTAGTTTAAAATCAATTGAATAAAAATTAACAATATTTAAAAAAAATGAGATGTTAAAGTACTTCTCACTTACATTTTAAAACTATTTTCCGATAACGGTCAAATACACAGTACTCTAAAAACGTTTATGCTTAGTCATAATTTGTATTGTATACTAGGAACTTAAGTATAGTTCGAGAAATATAAATTGAATGTTTATTTTTACTATAATGTAGGTAGAAAGTTACCAATTTATATTTCACGAACTATATCTACTAAACAAACCATGTTTTATAAATTTCCAACTTACGAAAGCAAGGAATAAGTTTCCAGTCTCAATTTAACTAAGGTTAGTCGTGTTTGGATTGATCTGTTTTCTCGCTTCAACATTTATTTTCGGCTTCGCAGGGACTTCAAGGACGAAACATCCTTGTTTAAGTTATGTAATTTTGATTAAGACGTTGAGATCGGTCAAATGGCCCAAGGCTTTACAACCAGGTCGCCAACTCTAGACTTATTTACTAGTATATCACAAAAGTATAAATATAAAAATTTTGGGATACTTACACCTTAAGGATCCCTAAAGGTTCGCCGTTTGGTCGTATAAAAGTATTGGCTGTTCAAATATGTTACATGAAAATTACAATCGCGTACAGATTCGAGTGTAAATGGGTCAATCTTTTTTCTTGTCATTGATTATGTTCTCCCGGGCCACCTTTAAAGTTATAGTTTTAATTTACACGACCCTAGATTGTCCCACTGCTGGGCAAAGGCCCCCCTCCTTTCTTTCCACGCATCCCAATTTTGACCTGACTCCCACCAGTTGCTATCAAAGGCATTGAGTTCGTCTCGCCATCGCCGTCGAGGTTTGCCGCGGCCCCGAATTATATTGCTTGGTGTCCAAGTGGTCGTTGTTTTATTTAGCCAACTGGACATGTTTAATATAATAAATAATGACTTTATTATTATTATAATTATAAACATGTCCAGGCCAGTCCCATTGGCGGCTGTTTTCGAGATGTGGTGTTGGCGAAGAATGGAAAGAGTAAGCTGGACAGAGAAGAGGTCAATCGAGGAGGTGCTAAATATGGTGAAGGAGGGCAGGTGTATTTTAAAAACAATAGAAAACAGAAGAGGGAGAATGATTGGACACTTGTTACAACACGACGAGTATGTAAAGATTATAATAGAAGGAGACAGAGAGGAAGGCCAAGGAGGCCTATACCTATGGACCAAATAAAAGAAAAGGTGCACGTGGTGTCGTACCGAGCAGTCAAGGAGAAAGCCCAGGAAAGAGAAGCGTGGAAATTGCTCCACCGACAAGAGCCTAGCTCTTAAGTTCGTTATGATATGATGGCTGTTTTTGCTACGTCGGTTATTCGAGTTTTAGAGCGTAGTATGGTATTTCTAATGCAATCAGTGAGCTTAACGCCACGAAAGCATTAAAATACACTTTATAATTTTAATTATAAAGACGATTATTTATTATTAGACATGGCCTTTCCATTACGGGTCACCCGCAAATCATGTTAGTAGAAAAAACTATGCAATGTTCGTCCCCTGGATGACGTGTCAGAATAATAACAAAAACGTGATTGTCCTAAGTAAATCTTTAATAATCACCAAACAAATAAATCATAAATAAATAAATAAATATCTTGGGACACCTTACACAAATCGACCTATGTAGTCCCACGGTAAGCTCTATTAAGGCTTGTGATGTGGGTACCAAGCGACGATATATATAATAGGTATGTAGATACATATAGATACTTAAATACATAGAAAGCCACGACCAAGGAACAAACATTTGAGTTAAGTAATTACACAAAGAATGCCCTCGCCGGGGTTCGAACCCGGAACCTCCAGCTTCGTAGGCAGGGTCACTACCAACTAGGCTACAGAGGCTGACAACAGTATTAAATTGGCTACTCTCTTATAATTGGCTGCATATCTGGCTTTGACAGGGGAAATGGTTTACAAGTTTCTGTCTCAGTGAGGTTTGGAGTTAAAAGCCCTTTGATCAACCCTTTGTTCGGGGCCCTTTTAATATGAAATACAAGAAGATTCTTAGATTTATGTCTTTCTTGTAAGCAATTTTTGGTCAAAGGAAACATGTTTTTAAGGAAGATAATGTTATCGTTAAGCTGTTTATTATAAACATCTTTGATAGTAACTAAGTACTTAAGTATGTACTTACTATTGAATTGTAAGATATAAATATATAGTAATAAACCCCATGGCACACATATTAATTAGCTCTTTAACGGATTGACACCATAACATGTAAAAAAAAACAGCCATGTGTTTATCCACTGCTAGGTTTATTGTTTTAGCAAATAAATTGTGCTCAAGAATTGGTTTGGTACCGCAAACACCGAAATTCATTCAGTGTCGATACACTGTGCAGACGAAGGTCTTTAGTTACGTTAACCAGACGTTTCAACATTTCGGCAAACAATTATAATATACATAATTAATAATAAATGTAAAGTAAGGTGGGGTAAGATGAAACGTTTTTTAATGGTGGGGTAAGACAAAATTCTACTAGCAGACGCTGTGCCAGAAAGCCGACTTTTTGTCTTACCCCAGTAAAAAACCGTTCATCGTACCCTTAACCATTTTTTACTTTATAACTTTCTACTAATTAAACCCTTCTGTTTACACCAGTAAGGAGTTCAAATGAAAGCTCACTTTGTACGTGTTTATACATTTTTTTATCTCTTACTACAGACTAAAATATATTCATGGAGTGTCGTATTCCATTTGGGACTAAATAGTTTATGATTTTATGAAACTAATAATTATATGCCCAACAGCTTTTGCAATTAACATTCATTCCTCTTTGATTCAATGGGCCTCCCGCCAGGGGATCGCCGTTGCTATAAGTTATTAGATAAATAAGCTAATATGATAAGAGGTTTGACCCCAATTATACACTACCTAACCCAGGAGGGTTGCAAAGTTAATCATAGGCCGCGCCACCTTGTAGATGACTACAACCAAAACTATTTATATGTTTGATGCCGTCTCACCATCCAAGTACCTAAAGGAAAAATAACGTAAATAAATTTAAATACACCAAAGAAAAAATACCGAACTTTACAGATCCGGAACCCACGTCCTCAGCTTTCGCGGCTGATGCCTAAACCACTCGGCCACTCCAGTTTAATTTATGTAATTTTTCTTTGGTATATGACATCTAATATTTAAATTTACATACATTAGATGTTATTACTTAAAAAATATGAAAATGATGTAGGTAGGTACAGGTACATAATGTAATCATGAATTACGAGTATATATAAATCTAGATACAAAATTAAAAACGGAAATTAATATAGCCAAACTAAATGTAAATAATATAGGTACTCGTAACTAAACTAAATACAGCGTGTGTTTTTCATATTACCTCAAACAACTGGAGTAATTCATACCTGTTTAATTTAAAAAAAAAAGTATTTTTACTTTAAAAAATAATTTAGTGTGCCATGTATCGCCACATAATTACAACTGTTCTTGTCATAACTGTCAATAGCTGTGCGACTACTCCAGGTGTCCGATTAGTGTTTGCATTACATTGCTCCTGATTTTATAAAAGTTACTCTTTATTGGTTTAGATTAAACTAAAATTGCCTTGCAATTCGATTCATAGTATTTAGTACTAAAATTATGCTTGATAAAGGCTTGAGGTAATATAAAATATAAGCTATAAAATGTACCAAGGCAGCATTACCCAGATGAATCGCGCGTTTTGTTATATTATGTTAACCGAACTTGCTGCCTATTCTTTGGTCTCTTATCAAATTATTTTGTTCCTTATTATCCACCAAAGCAATTTTATTGTGCTTTTGGTAGCTGTGCTTACCAGCTGTAACTCTTATTTTGCATAGGAATAAAGCTCAACCAACATTTCAAAACAAGTGAGAGACTATAGGTAAACGGTAGGCTTCAGCAGGTCAAGTCACGATGCCAATCCGCAATGGGATACGATAAGCGATAATGCCCGGTTCACATTATTCCAGTAGTATTCCAGTCCAGCAAACCAATCCAGTAATGGAAAGCTACTGGAATAATATGAACAGACACTGGAATGCACCGGAATGCTTCCATTCCAGTGAGCATTCCAGTCCATTGGCTGGAAAGACCGTCTACTTTTCATTCCAGCGCACCCAATCCAGCGGCACTGGAATAATGTAGACAGCCTGCCAGACATTCCAGTTCCAAACCAGTGCTAGATCATTGTCAGCGATATGGTTCCAATCCAGCTACTCTTAAAATACTGGAGTAATGTAAACGATATGCTCCAGTCCAGCACTGGACTGGATTATTCCGCTGGATTACTGAACTGGAGTAATGTGAACCGGGCATAAGTAATAAACGTATGAGAATGACAAATTCGTACGAAGGTCACATGACCATTTCCATACATTATTATGATCACGTGACTTATCGCTTATCGTATACGATTGCAGAATGGCATCTTGACTAGACCTAGTTGTTATCGCACAGTTAAGGCTGATCTACACAACCTCGACACAACTATGCAGGTGAGCGAGATTGATAGACCGCTTTGCTCCTCTTTCGTAAATCGGCATCATATAGACCAGTCGTTAGTAGAATCTAAAAATGTAAACAAACCTAAAATTTGCATTATTCCATAATCACGTACTTTTAGAACACAATCTTGGTTTTATTATGAACTTAAATCTTGAACCTTGAGTTCACATACATTTTCATTTAAAATTATTGATATTTAAGTATTAGAATTTACGTAAAAATACATCTGCGAACGTGTTTAACGATATGTGTCAAAGACGTGAAATGCTATGGAAAGTAAATATTTCTTTTTTAGATACTACTGACGATTGGTTTAGATTGATCTACATTGGATTGGGTCAATGTGTAGTGGGACCTTAAGGTATTAAACGTCTCTGGACTCAAACAGTCGCCATATATAAGGTCCAAATTTATTAGTTGCAGATATTTTAACACATGATACTTTACATTAAAATAATTAACTTTAAATATAAATTAAGAAATCTTTTCATGTAATATTTTTGATTTCAATTTCCTAACAAAAAAATTTATTATAATTTTGTCTAAAAAAAATCATCATGTGCATTATCACATGTCACAATAACACTATCTGTCATGTTATCAAACGACACAATCCAACGGAAAATAACATGACATTGACAATCAAGTATTTAATTTATCCACGTGAAGTGGCCAGTTCCAGTTAAATGGTACGTAAAAGAGGTACTAGAATCTGTTCAATGAGTTTTCATTTAATAATCACATAAACATGGTGTTTTTAACTCCAAAAAAACATCATAAAAGCTATAATGTTTCACGGTTTAATATACTCCAGAGACCAAGTACTATCAGCTGTAAAAATATCTGCATCTAATAAATTAGGACCTTATATACTCATACTTATTCTCATTAATTTATTTTGTCCTAAAATGTATTGATCTCGCTAAGTTCACTTCTCAAAAAAATTGTTTTGTACTAACAATAGACGGACAGAAATACAAACATTCATTCCGAAGGCAAACTTCAAAATTAATATAACAATAGAATTTCAAACAAAGAAATAAAATGGCACAAGGTTTGTCTCCATGAATCATCAATGCATTGCTGTTTGAAATAGAAAATGATTTTACATTGGATTGGCGCAACGCATAATTACGTCCGACGCCAAGGACCCGCCCTGGCCATTAGATCGCCTGTAATTATACGCTGTGCCACTTACTAGCGAAATTCAAGTATGAATTTATTTGATTTTACTTTACACTGACAGCTATTTACGGTAACTGGCAATAAAAAATGCACCAGTCTTGGGAATAAAGACAATTCCAGGCTGTTTACGACGATTTCGAAACGAATCGCGGCCAGTCATAATTAACCGACTTCAAAAAAAGGAGGAGGTTTTCAATTCGAATGTTTTTTTTTGTTGTTGTATGTATTTAGCTGATATCTCCGAGAATAGTGAACCGATTTTAAATATTTCTTTTGTGATCGAACGTGTATAACCCCGAGATGGTCCAATGCAATTTTTTGGAGAAATATTAGTGATTATGATTACAGCCCAGCAATATGCTGAATTGGTGACCATTTTGTGGCACTTAGTTTACTTACATTTATGTTTATTTTATATTTTAATGTCTATGTTGTGTCACAAATAAATGTTGCCAGATTATAATTTAATCACTTTTGTACATTATCGTGTTAACATTAAATGTTTTTAGTGTGGCTTAAAACTAGCGTTCGAGACGACACGATAATGTACAAAAGTGATTAAATTATAATCTGGCAAGCTCTAGCAACCCACATGTAAAGTAAAGTAGACGGAAAATTTAGAAAATACACGCATGAGAAACTTCCGCATTAATATTTAACATAAAACTTGTTATAGACTCGTGATCTTATAATGCGGATCAGGTTCACAATTTTGTAAGAAAATGATCCACACATGCTGATTTTAAAGAAAATGGTAGCTGCCTTTTTTTTGCAAACCTATTCCCCTGTTTCCTCTCTGAATATTGACATTTCGGTAAAGTTTTTCCAAGCCTCCACTTTGAATATAGTTGTTTTTAGAAAAACGAAAAGGTCCAAAAACTGCATAAATAGTCTATTTTTCAGATACTCATACAATAAGTATTTCGTAGATGGTCAAAAAAGGGAAATGATACCGAAATTTGCTATACTTTTCTCCAAACCTTTATGAAAAAAAATGTTATTGGTCTATTTTTAAGGAGGAAAGAGGGAACTAGAAAACAATACGCCTATAATACGTAGTTATTATCAAGCGAAGCCGCAGTTGTCCCTTTCTTAGGTGTGTTGGAGCTCTAGGCCCTGCAAAGCGGCAGCAATAATTTTTCAATTAGGTACCTATTTTCCAAAAAGTTTGCGGCTCCCATTTTCCCTTAAGACCACCACAACATTGTTCGACTATCACTTGACATACATTGTGATTCTACGTCGCATGTGACAAATGGATAGGTGTGTACTGCAAACTACGTGCAAACTCATCACAAGTTGCACAGATGTCGTGAGTGATCCGGCCTCATTGTATTTTCATGGAAATATTCGAATTCATCAGAGACCGACGCGGAAACCAAATCTGTACCTTAAAGTTGTATTTCATATTATGATTAATATACGTAGGTCTTATTTCTCAAAAGCGTGTTAGTTGTACTAGAAGCGTAAAAGAGAATTCCACTTGTATTACAAGTTACATTTCTGCCTACTAATATCTATATGTTCTATATTATCTCAAAGTTTGTATGGAACATCAGATTTTTTTTCTAGATTCTGATATCCGTCCCATAGTAAAACTTCATCAATATGACCACAGAATTTTATTAACCCTCTAAAAATTGGCCGGTGGATAAAAAATCAGCCTGTATAATCGCGCTGATACAACACAAGTCATATCCTTTTTCCATAAACTTCACCTAACTTAGCAAGCGGATAAGTATTTTGGAAAAAGTAAGGCGATGTTTGTCGTTTTAGGTCGCATTTATATCTGTAAAGGCGAAAGAGACAAAGGATACTTACCGGCGTCCTAAGTTAGGAGAGTTTATGAATAAGGGGGATAATATTTTAAATCTTCTAAAGTGGAAACCTACGAAAATCGTTATTTCTCCATTAGCTTCGGTTTAGCTGCAACGGCTATCGAAGTTCATTCGATTATTTTTGAATCAGTGTTTTATCGAGCGAGGTTCGTTCAAAAACTGTTAATATGTAATACCTTCTAACGAGTAATCTTGTATAATATTTATTTACTTACCTATATCTACACACATTTAAGTAATCGCGGAAATGGTAACGCTTCTTAATGATTCAGATAAATTTATATAAATGTAGTCGTTTTCAAATAATCGATCTAGCACTACACAGTTCAAACGTATGTTTTCGAGTTAGTTAGGAACCCGGCATCCTCTGTACATAAACCTACTCTCGCTTAGAAACGTAAATCAATTGACACTATTACTCAACGGCAACATGAATTTATTCACCGTTTAATAGGTACGTATGTACATAGCATACGCGATAGAAAATTAAACTCAAACGAACCTAACAATGTGCAAAGGACTATGGCCAACTTTGTATGAAACTGTTTCCCAGAGTCAACACAGCTAAGACACGGCTAAGTTACGTCGTTGAATAGGTCTTTAAATCTACTTCATTTCATTCTACAGGCACCAAGATGAATTCACCAAGATATTCGTATGTTAGCCAGTGGGAATACAATCTAACAGAAAACGGGACCGTCGCGTCGATACCGAAGTGTGAAAAAAAGCTAATTATTGATTTTATTTACACAATTATTATTTACAGACTGGCAGCTCGTTAAGAATGCCTCGATATTCATATAATAGTTAATGCTAATAACTACCCACCAGAGTTATTAAATAACTATTTTCTGTTTTCACAGCTCTTATTCTCTGGGTATTCTGGCTGACAAACATATATTAATATCTAAGTTCTGCAATGGAATTCGTACCTATAGACTGAAATAAAGTAGATTTAAAGACCTATTTAATTGCTCAACTCTCATGTTTGTTGATTTTGGGGCAATTTTGACGCATGTGCCTTTCAGGGCAATCTAAAAGTTAAAAGAATTTACTTGAAAACTTTCGCGGATATTCAGAAGAATGTAATAGGAAGCTTGCAATAAAGACGATTACACAAGAATCTAGAAATACTATGTCCTGAATGATATACAGGGATGACATTTGGGTCGTGGAGAAAGAGTGAACAGGGTACTGCGGACGGTCACTCTGATCAACTAAGGAAACAACCAAGAAATTGCGAAATAAAAGGACTAATTAGGAATTAATTAATACTTAACCATCAAATTCAATCAACTCACAATTAGGAGATTTTTAAGTCAATACGTGCTATATGTTTCGGAGAGCCTAGGTCTCCATTATCAAGCACTGAGCCCGCGTCCACGTCTCGCGTCTCGTGACAGCGGCGGCGCGTAGTGACTGAATACACGTGAGTTTAACCGTTTAATTACATGCACACAGTAAAAAAAAACAAATTTTCATATTTTTGTGGATCATACGTTTTTTTTATTAAAATAGCGATGATTGTAACCGGCGTGGCCTATTTAATATTACAAAGTAACAACTACTTATAAATTATCCCTTTATAACGGTAAAAGAGGATGAATTATTACGATACTCTCTAAACATGGAGGATTAGGGGTGTGATAAATTACAGTATATATCCAACGCGAAGGGACGCATATAGGGTATTCAATTCAATTAGAAGGATGCGGGGAAGTGTGTGCTTGACAAATATAAAATTAAATAAGGCAAGCAGTACCCGAGTGGTTTACGTATCCGATTTTCAAAGGAGTTGGTACCCGAACAGATATAATTTCCTGCCTCGATTCAAAAGTGAGAGGACTCTTTTCGTAGAAACGGAATACCCGAGAAGATTTTCGCTCTGTTTTGGAAAAAATAAGAGGTTGAAGGAGTAATTATTTTAAAGCTCTTCGTCCAAAGTGATAATCAATGTACAACAATTACTTGCATTAGACTTTTTTTTTATATCAGTGAGCATGGAGTAATAATATAAATCTGTTTTATTTTTACACCAAATATTTTCTGTCTTTTATTTATCTCATCTGATCCTACTTGATACAAGATATTTCCGTTTCATATATACGGAAACAATCAAGTTTCTATATTTGAATACACAAAACTTCCTCAAAATATTGTCTCGATACATATTGTTACACAAAGTAAGTAATTACCTGCCTATTTCATTTATTACAAGATTTTGTAATAATTTCTCTGTTTATATTTTAATAACAAACGGGTCTTAATCGCGTGAACTTAGGTTTAATTATATCCTGACGTTTCGGGCATGACGTTACCCCCGTGGTCGCAGGCAGACTCTGTCCGTTTGTCTTTACAATACGAGTGATAATCGTGAAAGCTTAAATCAATATAATTTCCGTGTTTAATATTAGGCATCGGTACAAATATAATATATGTACAATAGTGAACATTACCGTTATAACTATACGTGATCGCTGATCGCATACTTCCGAATGTTAATTTACGACGATATTATCAGTCTTGCCAGTACTGTAAATAAAAAGGTTTTTATTTGACACTCGGTAGATCGGAAGAACTACATATAAACAAACATCCATATATTAATTTGAAATAAAACTATAAAAACGGATAAACTCGCGTATATTAACTAATTTAACTTCATTCCGACGTTTCGAACACTTTACAGGGTTCGTGGTCTGCGGATGACATCCGCGCGGATGTTTATCCGTTTTCATAGTTTTATTTCATGTGTAGGTAATCCTCGCGGTAACCAAAGAAAATATTAAAATATTAATTGTTATTTAAAGTGATTTCCACTTTATGTAGATAATTGCGTCTACTTAGAACATTTAGTCCATTTAGAACTTTGCGTACCTACCTATCCCTATAAACCATTCCTTGAGTGGGTATTGTCGTTTAACTTATTTATTATTAATTATTATGTATCAGCAACAAAAGAACCCCTTTGAAATACTTCATATCCTTACAGAAATCGGATTAAACCCCCGGCTCGTACCAATGAGTTTTTCCAAAAACTTATGTAGGTACTTAAAAACATCATTTGATATTCACAAATGCTTTACGGTGAAGGAAAACATTGTGAGGATAAGGAAACTGACTTTGATGTCAAGACAGAAAATCGACTGAATACAATACAAAAAAATCCCTACAGAAACAAAATACATTTTATCCTAAAATATATGCAGAAAAAAATGATGCATGACTCTGTATTATTACCATTTACGTACTGATTTTATTCGATAGTGCTTGAGCCCACCGATTCAATGAATTAATAATTCGTCGGTTGACAACCAAAATTCATTAAGTAATAGGGTTGAAAGTGACATGTTAAATACATGTATGTACATTTTTTATATGTCGCTCTTAAAAATAAAGCTCGTATCTCAATTCTCACTCAATACTGACATACGAAGTTGCTAAGAGTAATATCCGTTTTATAGTACGTATCTAGTGAGATTTGGTTGTCAGCCGACGAATTATTGTTGTTACAAATTGGACTTACTTTGTAAATACCCAGTATCAGCAAACAGCAAGAAATGAGTCCAAGCGTACTTGTGGCCAGAAGCGTTATGTTGAGAGACACCGTTACTGCAACAAAAAACGTATTTTAAATTCTCATGTATTAGACCCGCCGTGTGGTGACGGCAGTAAGAATACATTTGTCACCACCCCAACTCTTCCCATGGGTGTCGAGAGCCGACTAAGGGTTACTAACCATTTAGTTATCGAAGATTGATGATGGTCAGCAGCGTCATTACAGTGGACACTACTGCGATCGTCAACCCGCTTGCCAGCGTGGCGATTATGGGCATTTACCTCCTAATGCGTCCGTACGCATAGGTATAGGAGAGGCCTTAGTCCAGCAGTGGACTGATATAGGCTGATGATGTGATGTATAGACCCTGCAGGCCTAGCCTAGATGAAATTCTGCACTCAGTCGATACGTAATAAATGTATGAGAACGACAGATTCGAACGAAAATTCACGTGATCTCATCCGTACATTATTATGGTCACGTGACTTATCGCTTATCGTATACGATTACAGAATGGCATCTTGGCTAGGCCTGCTAGTCTTCTATACGTTGTCATACAGCAATTTGAAATACTAGGATATATTACCTCCTACGGGAATCAGTATATTATGCCGCGTGATATTATGTATAACGCAAATATTAAATAAAAACCGGCCGGTCGGGCCATACTCATTGCAGGGTTCCGTCGTTATTCAAAAACGGCTGGGTCGTTTATGTTCGAAATAGTTTTCTTTAAAAGTATTCTAAATATAAGCCGCTCATGGGTAATTTGTTTTTCATAACTTTCAGATTCACACATCATAAATTAGATGGGAGGAGAGGCAACTTTAAAAATTTTGTAGCGGTTATCACTGAAAATTTTTGGGGGTATTCTTATTAAAATGTAGGTATACCTACCTATAGTATAGTGTGGGGTATCAACGATACCCTAAATATACTACAGGATTTCGGTAAATAATAAAATCATCCCCACTTTGGTACCTGAATCATGTTATTTTCTATATAAATATTATTCTACCACATTGTAGGTATGATTAATATTATATATGATTAATATGTATTTATTATACGAAATTGCAAATTACTAGTACTAACGGTCACTGAGCTATATTGCGGGTAGCCAGCCCAACGGACATGGCGAAACTATAAGCATTCCTTCTTAGTTTACTTCAAATTTGCCTTTATTGTAGTGACAGTAGAGGTAAGTAGGTATCACGGTAGGTCTACTAAGTTTTCCCCAAATCAATCGACGCGAAATCGTCAGTTTAAAATCTTTTTAGTACAGATGGTGCCTTTTTTAGGCTCTAGTGCGAGAAGTGGCTCATTTTACGTCAGGTCCAAAACTTCGGAGGGCCATCTGCACTAAAAAACGTCGTACGAGACACGTGTAAAAACGAAATTCGTAACTCGTGTCGATTTAAAACATTCCCTATCGGTCGTGTTTTAGAACTTCGCCACTCGTTTCGAATTTCATTTTTCGCACTTGTGTCGTAATGTACTATTATGTCGACGGCATCAGAGATTCGATGTCGCGTCGGCCGAGCCGACACGTGCCGATCGACGTCTTTTTCTCTCTTATGCCTTCGACAAGAAGCGTTTTTCTGCCGGCTTAAGCCGATTCCGCGTCGATATATTTTGGGACCCTTAGTTTTCTGTTTACTCTGTACGTTGCGTTCCGTACAGCACCAGAGTTTCTTTCCTGTCACACTAACGTACGAATTCACGAGTGGGAAAGTGTTGCAACACTTTGTTAGTCGTTCGCGGTAGGGCCTCCGATTGTATGCAGAAAGCAACCGATTCCACAAAACGTGACGCTGTACGCAATGTACGGTTTGTACACTTTGTACTGGAGATCAAAGACTAAACCTGTTTGTTTTGCCTGGGAAACTAGACAATCTCTGTGCATTACTACATAGGGGTGGCCAAACTTGATTTGCAAATAATTAAGGTAAAATTATATTTTGCTACGAGTGCTGAATGATATAGGAAATTTATCGAATGATCTAGTTGTTCTGGGAAACATATGGTAGGTACCTTATTTTTTTTTGTACCTAAATGAGTTATTTTCAAGACTACTCTATCATCAAGATTTGAATTATTTTAATTATAGTAAAAGACTCAAACAAAAATTTCTCGTTCAGCAAAACAAAAGTACCTATTGGCGTAAGTACCATTATAAGATTTATTTTTACAATAAAAATGCATACATATAATTATTTTTATTGATTAAGGTTTTTGCTGTTACGATAAAAAATTAAAACACTTATTTAGATATGCTTAATCAACTTAAATGAAGTTGGAGTCGCGAAATGTTCCTTAGAGCTGGTGACTTCCTCGTAAAACACGTCAGTACCTATTGCGATAGAGTGAGGAAATGCCGCCAGCATCAACAACAATAATGTCACAAGGGCAAATCTTAGATATAAGTAGGTTAAGTTAGTTAGATTTAATTTATGTATGCCATGCTCGGCATCGAGCTAAAAGACCGTCATACCGAGATTCGACGACGTACGGTAAGTGCAAGAATATGATGATGATGATGATGATGATATAAATTGATAAGTTTTGAAAATGTAAACTTATTCTTATGTGTAGGTAGTATATGTGCCCGCATCGGACGTTGGTGAACTAGTTTTTATTTCTTTGGTAAATGGCATCTATTTTTTATAATTTATCAAAAGAAATTATAAGTACCTACATATTTACTAAAAAAATCCGGCGAGCATATCAGATAAAATGTGTTTCTATAACTTTAGACCACAATGTTCATGTGTGAAAGTAAAACTCAAGTTCAAGTCATGGTAACTATACAGGGTGACTTCAAATTGGTGATACACAATAATAAAACATGAATATATTAATGGTTTTGAACAACTTTTACTATGGGACCAAATATGAAAACTCAAAAAAAAAATCGACGCTTCCATACATTTTGGTCAACTTATCACATTTCTATGGAAGCGTCGATCACCCTGTATGTATACCATCCCCGTGCCTCGACGTTAATAAATTATTATTTCATCTTACGTCAGTGACAAAACGTGAAAAAGTGTATACATATTTTTGCCCGTAATTGTACATTTTTCGAAGCGCTCATACAGAAAGCCTCCGGTAATTAGGTTAGGTCCGACACCACCCGGATTCGCTCCCGCGATTTACCATGAGTTCGCGGCGTGTGCTAACTGTTTCGAAAGTATATCCTTTCGAAGGTATATA
Source organism: Thaumatotibia leucotreta (assembly GCA_025490895.1). Taxonomy (NCBI): domain Eukaryota; kingdom Metazoa; phylum Arthropoda; class Insecta; order Lepidoptera; family Tortricidae; genus Thaumatotibia; species Thaumatotibia leucotreta. Next base: position 267,860 of record JALPQI010030245.1, on the reverse strand, counting down.
CTATCTCTCTCGCTCGCACCGTATCGACACCTTACATCCTATCTCTCTCGCTTGCTCTTGTTATCGTGATCTACGACCCGATGAACCATTTGTAAAAAAGATAAAAAAAAATTTAGATATTTTCACTTAATTACCTTTCCCTTTTACCCCTTTCAGGGGTTGAATTCTCAAAAAACCTGATACACGCCTTTATTTATTTACTTTAAAAATACCCCTGCGTAGTTTCGTAAAAATAGTCAAACTAATCTTTTTTCGCCATACAAATTTTGGACCCCCATTTCAACCCTTTAAGAAGCGAATTTTGAAAAATCCTTCCTTAGTGCTCGACTACACCATAAAAGGAACCTACGTGCTAAATTTGGAGTCTCTAGGACTAGCGGTTTAGGCTATGCGTTGATAAGTATATCAGTCAGTTTATTATTTTATAATGTTAGAGATTAATTATGAACTATGTATGTGTATAATATGAACCTCTCCTCTCCACTGCACTCTCTCCTCAAAGTTAGCTTTTCATACATAAATATTTCTCGAAAATCAATTTTAGTCTTCCATGTTACGCTTTCGAGTTTCGACACCATTTTGCAACCATTTTCCTCCCATTGGCTATGAAGGGAAAGAGAAAAAAGAAAAGAAATCATGCAATGTTGCTCATAGTAAGAACACGGGTGCCTTTTTAGGTCACTACGGCGAGGATGCGGCCCGTTCAACAAACACAACAGGGTTCACACTTAATCTAATTATATAATTGTGTTACGGCAGAGTACATTTTGAATTTGAATTTGATTGGGTTAACATAATTACGTTTTACATGTCTTTTACGCAGCGCTTAGGAAAAATTTGGAAAATGGACCGGGTAAAAGTTTAGGTCCACTTGCTCAAGGGTTAGGAGTGTCAAATTCGGAGGATTTGGTTGCCTAGATTGTTCAAGGGGTCCTTAGTAATGTCAAGTAAGCCTTATTTGAAGTGCTGTGTAAATGATCGGTCTGTTATGTGTTAATAGTGACCCCCTTATTTATAAACGTCTCCAAATTTAGCAAGCAGATAAGTATTTTTTCGGGTCTCATCAATATGTGACCGGAACCTCGTTATACATATAATTTGTAACTAATAATCAGAAGAGTAAAGTTTTTATGAATTAATTGATTAATGATTTATTTTGAATTTTCAGTCCATTATTTTAGTTAAGTAATACAATAATTCACATCAATACTTTTAATCGTATGTATTACAATTATTGAGAGTTTTGTAGTTGGCTAACAATTTTCTGGTGATTCAAGGCCGGCAAAGTGGCAACCCTAGCTTTTCGTGAAATGTGAAGATACTTTTTTACCGCATTGAATTATAAATGTTTTCCAGGGCCCTTTCACTGTGCTACGTGTCAGTTGGAAAAGTTTACAAAGTTACTCAGGAAACACCATTGAGATAACATGTGTAGCTATATTTTACTGTATGCCGGTATAAGGGGATTTTTGTAATGTAATTATGTTTATTTTAGGTGATTTTTTTATCGGTCTTTATTTTCAAAACTGTATAATTTAAATATACACAAATTCTAACTAACCTAACATAAACCTGAAATTGGTCCTTGTGGCATAGTACCGAGGCTGCTGGCGGCATTTCCTCCCTCTATGGCAATACTAATGCGTTGTGTTGTGCGAGTTAGTTGTGATTCAATATTTAAGTGATTGTTAAAGTTGATAATTACATGCATTCCCGCAATTCACTTTAACGGACTTCAGTTATGGTAATGAATAATGATTTATGGTACAGTCATGGGTATATACCGGGTGGCCCATTCAAATCGGTCAGTATGGGAAAGTCTGAAACTATAAGACATGCGAAGATTTGTTCTTAGGAACCATGTCATTGATTTTGATAATAAGGAAAAATGCGTTGATAGACATGAGAGAAAAAAATTTTTTTTTCTTAAGATTTACACAATAAACACCTAGTAAAATAAATTTAAGTACGTGAAATCAAAGAATTCCATTCATTTTAGACATCATGTTCCTTAGAGACATTTACGGCTTAAGACCTACACAAACGATATCTGAATAGACATAGTGTATGTTTATTTTTTCAAAACAACCGGGTTCGGTTCCCTGGCTGGGTACAGTTTATTTTTCAAATGTATGAATGCAGTTTTTCTTTTTATCAAATTCGGTGACATGGTTCCTAAGAACAAATCTTCTTATGTCTTATAGTTTCAGTCTTTCCCATACTGACCGATTTGAATGGGCCACCCTGTATATGACATATATTAATAATTTATATATGTTTTCATTTCTTTCTTATGTTTGGAGCATAGGGTCTAAAATTATATAAATATAAAAATAAAATTTTGAATCAGTTAAGGTGCGGTTAAACTAAAAGAGCATTCGCTGTTCTAGCGCCCGTTCTAAGAAATCAACCAATCACGTTTTGTGTACCGCAAAACGCGATTGGTTGATTTCTTAGAACGGGCGCTAGAACAGCGAATGCTCTTTTAGTTTAACCGCACCTTTATAGGAAAATTAGGTCAGCCACATAAATATATAAATACTTGAATTCCAATTAGGAGCCCCTAAAATTTTCCGTAGTTGAGTCAAAAATAAACCAAAGTCACTCAGCTTCCAAAGGATAAATTGGAAAAATTAAGCTTTCCAACATAACTTTTTAATTAGTTCGTAATAGATTCAAATTGAGAACCCCTTTCTTTTTACGGAGGCGGTAGATTAAGCAGTCAATCACAATTAAAATTTTATGACCTTTTTCCCCGATATAAAAATAATTTACTGCGATCGTGTTGGTTTCGAATCAATTTGCTGCCATTCAGCCTTTAAATACGTTCCATTTTATAAGAATGAGACAGATAACAAAACAAACTCGATCGTCGTGTCAATTTAACAACTCAGAGGTATGAGGATGCATACATGACGTTCTTTCTCATTTCTCCTATAATCTCCATGAGATTTGGTGAGGTCACGGTGCTCAAAAACATCTGAACATGTACTCTAATGACATGACATGACAATACAGCTTGTCCGATATTTGTGAGCATCCTGACTCCTTCACTATTTCTGATGGCGACTGTAGATACTGTAAACCGCCTGAACAAACATATAAGTATTATACTCCTATCTCACATAAATTCTTAAAAAAAACAATCTTACCACAATGCTCTAATAGTAGGTATACTAAATCAATTCGAACCCTAGGCCATTCTAGATCTTGTCAAAATAACAATTATTAAGGTAAGAGTTTCTTAATTGTCAAGAAACTCGCATTTGTAGCGTCACTGGTCATTACGATACAAGTCCGAGAAAAATGAAGCTTCGCACGTGTATCGTATGATGTTTTTGAGTACTGGTATCCCTCCAAAGTTTCAACCTGATTCAAAATGATAACCACTCATCAGACTAGTGCGTAAAAAAAGCACCATACTGAAAAGAATACATTTGATAATCGATCTATGAAAGAGGTGCGCTTTGGAAGATACAATAGATTAAACCCATATGCCTGCGAAAGCGGTTACGGCACGTATCGGGACACGTTTCGCGCCATGCATATTGTATGCGTCTATCTCAGAACGGCTATTATTCGAACATTGCATTTCCGGAGACATTCTCTCCGGGCGCATATGTGCATGTCCCGTGAGACAAATTTAGAAACGTAAAGTAGAATAGGCAACGTTTGATTGAAGTACAACATTGTGCGAAGGTCAATGTCGTGCAAGGGACTCGTTTTGAAATTATTTTTTGCTTTATTATTTATATGATGTAGGCAAAGCGTATGCAGTGTTACCATAATAGGGTAAAATCACCAATAGATGAACAGTTAAGCAACTTTCCCAACTTTAAATATTTTTTTCTATATGATGTAACTCATATTCATCAATTTTTATTTTTTTATATGATTTCGTATTTAATTGAGTTTAGAATAAGTTATTTTCGTGCCTCGTATAAAACTTCAGTAATTTTATAAAAATTATTATATCAAAAAAGGACCCAAATTTACCAATAGTTGAACAAAGTGCCCTATCACTGAACAATTTGACCCCAATAGATGAACCAGCATAATTGCAATATAGCGAGACCAATATATGAACGCCAAAACTCCAATAGATGAATAGAGCATAGCAAAAACGTTGATTTCTTAGATAAATTAATTGTATTTAACCTTAAGAACCTTTTTTTAATGAAATATAAACACGGTGTACATTGTGTAACAATCTGATCTCTAAGAACAAAAGTTTAATTTTTCCCAAATTCAACCGTTCAATAAAATCAGTTGGTTCATGTTTTGGAGACCGCATCAACAAAATGAACGAACTAAATTGATTCGAATTCATTTATTGGAATCCAACTCAAAAGATGAACCAGTAAATTTTCCTAGTTCACGTTTTGGACAGAGATTCCTGAGTTGAACAATCCCGTTTCCATACAAAAGTAAAACGTGTTACATGAAAAAAGGGTCGTTCATCTTTTGGTCTAAAAATCAACTACAAAACTGGTTGTAATTTTATATATAAATATTACATCTAGCTATTTTATTATAATTTACACAAGCATTTGAAAATTCGAGCCTTTGCCCAAAAGTTGACCGTCGTTCATCTTTTGGCCCGAACACACAATATTGGAACCATAACTTGACCAGCAAATATCTCATAAAATAAATAAAAAAAACTATTCTTTATAATATACACAATAGAGATATTAGTCTAAAATCTATACTGAAGTGAATCAAGGAGATAAAAGCCATATTCGATTTTTTACGTAATTAAAAGCTTACATTTTTGAGGGCTTTTCTTAATAAGGATCCCATATAAAACGCAATTTTGGCGCGAAGCGCAAACTCGACGACCGCTCACTGCCTCGTGCGTGGCTTAATTGTCTGGGAATTCGCATGCGACACTCGATATAGTGCTCCCGCGTGTGAGAAAAATACTCTCAGGCGTGTAAAATTATTCCTGATTTAATTATTTACATTTTTAGACCTATCAGTCAACTTCTGGGTGGCAGTCATCTATTGGTGCTTTTACCCTACAAGCTTTTATTGAAACTAAGGAATGCGATGCAGATTTTTAGCCAAATCATGAGTATTATTTGATTTATAATTCTAATTTAAAAAGTAATTAACTTTCTAAGAAAGGTTAATTGAGAAGCTATACAGGGTGTTCGTGAGTATACCGACAGACTTGAAAGGTTAGGAATACTCCTAACCACATTTTGAGACTATAATGTCATATGAACTTTTCTGGATTCGGCTTAGTTTAAGAGATAATGACATGTTTTTCAAAAAACTATTTCCATCATAAGTCACTGACAAATGCCTGCACGATTAAAATTCTTACACTTGACATACTCACTGACGAAAGTTGGAGAAAATGACATAAAAGTATCAAATAAATGTTCTACTAAAAAAAATATAAAATAATTAAAACAAAATCGAAAAATCACAAAAAAGAATTTAAAAAATATTTTTTTGTTTGAAAATGACATATATCTTATAATATTTTTTACTTCTTTTGACATCAAAAATGCATTGGTAAAGTCTGTCGGTATACTCGTTCCCACCCTTTATACTTCAAAATGAATCGTTACTTATAATTAGCGCTTGACACTGACAGTCCGCAGCCACTCGCAGCGTTTGATAACTAAGCAGGACACGCGTTACACTGATTGTTCGAAGGAAATTTATTGAACAGCTAATTTACATATTTATCAACTCTTAATACTAGAAAACAATTTCCAGTAATGCGTAGGTATTATGACCCATTTTCGTAAAAACCAGAGTCACGGTAACACACTGTATTTTGTTTATTTTGCCCGTACGGCATTTTGTGTATAGTTTAAGATATAGTCTGGCCAACCAGCTTATCAGTAGAAGCGGAGGAAAATTAAAATGATTTCGGCATTATTTTTCGCTGTCCACAGAAAATTTAAATTTGCAACATTTTTCTATTGGTTGGCCAGTCTAAGAAAGGAGATCCAAAAACCATATTTTAATCTATTATGTCAGTATACCAGAATAATATATTTTTAACCATGGCAACACAACGTATAACCCTGTATAATGAAAATAGATAAATAACAACATTCAATTGTTTTGCTTTAATAGTTAATGTTTTCCTTAATAAAGAAAATAAAATAAAAAATAATGATACACAACAGTGTTTAGTACTTAACAATATCGGTATATAAAAATTAAATTTTAAGTACATTTTAAATGAACTCTACCTTCGGTTCGATAGTACTAAAAATATTTGTGTTGTTTCGTTCGCACTTAGACTACGAACGTAATAAGTGTGACACGGAGACAACACGTTGACCGCGGTTCGTAGTAGGCCTTCAGCATGTAATACGAACCATGAAATGATATATTAAACGATACAAACATTTTTCGGAGCGACTCAATCCTTTTTATCCTGCAGGCATTTGCTTTTTAGACAACGAACGAGAAAATTCTCGGCATTTTTCATCGCTGTGACATAGACTACACGAGCACAGATACGCCAATTAAACGGTTTTTTACGGCACATCTTACACAGCCAAATACGTGTATTATACTTATATGAAAGTATGTCGTGGGTGAAATTGAAACATACACATATTAAAAAAAAATACTTTCATATTTACACATTTTTGCGAAACCGTTGTGTGTTCATCGGGAGGTACTAAGGATACTGTGCTTCATTTTACGTTTGAATAACAAAAAATTAGCTAAATCATAAGTTTACGTAATACTTAAAACTTAGCGGCCAGTTAGCAAATTATATTTAAATACGATTTTCACCAAAGTTGTACAACAAGAATTTTAAGATTTAATCTGACTTCAAAGAATGAATTTAAGTTTAATTCCAGTTAGAGGATTAATTAAACTGTCCAACTTAAAACCGACTTATGTATTATTTTTAGATCATAAGATTCTGTCTTTAAAATTTTAAGTTACTACCTTATTGTGCGTTTTACTTCAGGTCCACATATCGATATTTTTGTAAGTCGAGATAGCCTCCTGCCGCCCAGAGACCTATTAAAAGGTCTCCTTAAACAAATGAAATCCTATTCTATTTCCTGCACTATTCATTCAAAATTCACTGGCAATTTTTATTGTCTGGGCGGCAGGAGGATATGACGTTGCAACAATGAAATGTGAAAACATTGAACAGTTTTGGTTTCCGAGGGAAATAAAATATGGATAAATTATTGCTAAGAAAAACGATTTCAGTTTCTACTGTTTTCGCTGTAAATATATTTTACTATACACTCATTTGCTTTGAAATTTTGGTTGAGCTTTATGCCTATGTAAAATAAGAGTGACAGCTGGTAATCAGTTACCAAAAGCAATTGAGAGGGGCGTAATGGGTAATCTTAATGGATTGATGGTGGCAATATACAACAAAATTTCTAAACAAAATAGAAATATGATTTTAGTTTACCGGATATTTTTTAGCTTTACACTGTTAGAATCAAGCAAATCGGTCTACGCCAGTTTGTCAGTGATCAACATTCGCGTCGTGACCACTAAAATAGGTATACGAGTATTAATGAGCATTTATTACCGACACAGTGAACTTTCAGTAGGCGTGTGTCACTCCGCCGATTCAGCCGTATATTCGGCCAATTTCCTGCCGGGTAGGTAGTAGGCACATGCCAGTGGGCTGCCGCTAGGTGCGCGCTGCGGCCGGGTCACGTGGGACACGGTCACGCGTAGACAAAAACTTTTCAAATGACAACTTTAGTATGCAAGAGTGACAGAGAGGGAAAACTACGATACGCTACCAAGCGCTAGGGGTTGGCAACTTGGCTAAACATCCAGGTCTCTCCACGATCTACTAAGCTATGAACTATTTATAGGCTATAAACACGAACAAAAGATACGCACTCCTGTGTAATAAGAGACACGGCGATACTCGCCTGATAGCTGATAGCTGGGCGTGTATCACCATGTCTCTTTTAAATAAAAGTCCCTTTTAAGACTCCTCGCGGTGAGACCAGTGCCTTACGCGGACGGTTGTAAAAATGCGGCACGCAAAGAAAATTCACCGTTCATACGCAATCATAAGTTTTATTTTAGCTTGCAGGTGGGTAGCTCTAGATTTTTTCATGCCTAAAGTTGACTTTCGATAAGGAGTGAACCTTCTGTTTGCAGTACAAGTAATAGTAAGTAGATTTTGTTGTCTCTCTTGATAATGTCAGACGATTCAAAAATGCTTATTAATAAGCTTACTTGAATAAAGAATTAAAAAAAAAACTTACTTGGTGTTATTTTCTCTGGTTCCAAAAAGCTTTCCGATTCAGGATTGCTCATCTCTCCACTCAAGTAGCGTTGCTCGACTTCGATAAAATGACCCATCGTCACTATCGTTATCGAGAAATATACCTGCCAACAAAATACCTTGTGTTAATACTGTCTCAAATCAGAAGTGTCACAAGTCAAGTGCGTCTCACTAGCAAGAGTAGAAAGTTTCTAACTTGTACAGCTAAAGTAAGGAATCTGCTGACGCTAACAATATTTACGGACGACAATGACCTTCAAACCTTCAAGGAAAGGACGTAATGCCAACACTAGTTTTCTCTCTTGATCACTCTTGTGTATTAGTGCGAAAAAAGACTAGTTGCCTTTCGTTCATGGTTGAAGGTTAGCGATGGGTATATTGGCTACAGTCGTGATAATGGCGATTGATGTTGATTTCGTCCATGACATCAAGAAATCCAGTCACTATATCAAACAAAATTGGCAGTGACTTCCAAGAATTGTCACTTGTATAAAAAATAATAAATGAATATTTGGGTATATTGTTTGGTTTTTCTTCTCAGAATAATGAACTTTTTCCATTTCCGCCAAAAAATATTGTGCCAAAAATATTGTACCTTTCTCGAATTCGTACTCGTGTTACCGTCATATAAATAAGGTACAGGTACGAGTATATGGAAAATAATAACACGACAGGTCAAATACGTGAGTCACTTTTTCTTTGCCAAGGTATGTATAGATAGTTCGTTATTCTGATTAGAAATAACGTAAAAGTTTTCCGAAGTTTCATATTTCATACAAGGTTTTTTTTTTAAGTTCAACTGGTACTGACACGCTTTGCCGGTTTTACCCGCATTGTCTTTAAGTAGGATACCTACCAGAGTGTACATGGCCGCGGCGTAGCACCCGCGCCGCAAGCTTCTCCAGCAGCAGCAGGACTGTATGATCGCCATCTTGTCCTGCAACAAAAACAAAAATTACTCAATCTTCTCATTTTACACCTTTATTCATAAACGTTTCCTAACCTAACAAGGCAATAAGCATTAATTATTTTATGATAGATGCCTAACAGTGTAGATAGTTCACAGGTAGAGGCTTTCAGCAGCACCGTCATAGGCATGACCAGACATCGGATTCCGTGGAGCGAAACATCTGGACAGCTAGGCACTTCCTATACGATATACTCATTTATCGATACTTGTTCTAAATACTAGTGATCACACAAAGGTTTGCTTATAAAATATTTTTTTAGTAGAAGAGTAAGTATTATTACCTATTTAATAAAATAGCTGCAAAATTTTCTTCTTCTTTTTTGAAAACGTTTTTAAAAATGTATTCGTCACAAATTTTTTTTTCATGACTGGCCGATCTATTATTGTTAAAGTAAACCACCATATTTTTTTCATATTTTCGGGAGCTAAGTGTTTCCGTCTTGGCTGAAAAATCCATTTCAGGTGTCTAGAAGACTTCAATTTCTGTGCAGGTTATAGGAGCATAACAAAATTTCATAAAGTGATCAATACTTACAAAAAACACACACAATGTTGGGGTCAGTCACTAGTATATAGAACTAGTATCGATAAACTCGTTTATCGATATAGGAAGTCCCTAGGTGTCAAGAAGTTTCGCCCCACGGAATCCGATGTCTGGGCATGACTAATAGTTTTTAGACAAGTATCATCAATGTGACATCCGATATCAGTGCTGCTGAGCTACTCCAATAGCGCATTGATATACAGGTTAAAGAGCTTAGGTGAGGTGACTCCTATCTGCCTCACTCCACTTATGCCACTCGTATGCCGAAGGTTAAGGATGACCCAGGAAAATGTATCCATGCAAATGAGTGACATACAAAAAAGTGAACCATTCATTAATTAATTTATTTATTTTGTCCAATAAAATACAGGATAAGAACTTAAAACTAAATACTTAGTCCCATAATACCGTTTGAACAGTTTGACTGCGGGATCCTTGAGTCTACATTACATTAAAATAAAAACAGTGAAGTACAGTAGTAGTCAGATTTTGAAATTTAGACAAAATGAAAGAATTTAAGTTGATGTTGTTTAAATTATGTTGAGATAAGTGTGCTGCAATGAGGTTTAAAATCACATTTGAATAGCATTAAAAGTGTTAAAACTGTGAATTTTTAACAGTTACGTAACCGTTCTAAGGAGGGTCACCCCTAATAATGATCTTCAAGGATATTTTCTTCTAACAAACAATTCAACTGTTGTGCCCTGGTTGATGTGACAGAATAACAAAAAAAAGTCAACTAAATATATGCTAGCCCTCCCAAGCAAGGTATCGACAAGGTTGCTACAAGGATAGCAATGACAAATAGAATTATTCCGTGTGACATGTACTAACGTGTTAGGTCGTCTAACACCTCCGACATGGTTTGATCAAGCGGGAGGTCTATGACAGCGATTATTTAGCCACATGAGAGTTTAGCTATCTGACTATTTTCAATTACTTTCGTATGAAGAATAGATTTTTTTATTATATAATATTGAATTACAATATAAATTAACTTATGTATACGAATTTATATAATGATAGTCGGTAATAAACATGTTAAATATCATGGAATGAGGAAAATTACAATAAAAAACAATTTACAATAAATCCCGAAAAGATCATTAGCAGCATTACAAAACTCTCTCACAATTACTCATATTGATCGTCAACTTACCTACAGCAACGCGAACATAAAAATATCAATGTTTTACCTACAGTAAAACACATTTAACCATAGGCAATACAAAGTGTCATCAAAAAGATATGTAAGCAGATTCCAAATTCCACATACCTACTAATGTAATCGAATAAAGTAATCAGACAGGTAGGTGAATTAAATTGACCAGCTCCATTGCAGGCCCCGCACCCTCATTGTGTGACATTCTGGAACTTACTAATTTAGGTTTTGGATCATCATCATCAGCCTGTGTTAGTCCACTGCTGGACGTAGGCCTCTCCTATTAACTATGCGTATAGACGCATTAGGAGGTAAATGCCCATAATCGCCACGCTGGGCAAGCGGATTGGCGATCGCAGTAATGTGTCGACTATGATGACGCTGCTGCCCATCATCAATCTTGTAGAATGGTCAGTGACACTTCAATCCCTTAGTCGACTCTTACGACACCCGCAGGAAGAGTTGGGCGACAAATGTATTCTTACTGCCGTCACCACACGGTATGTCTGTTTTGTATGTTTAAGTATATTTTTCTCAGTTTAGGTTCAGTTCAACTTGAAAGGGTTTCGAAACTCTTATGTACTATAGTGTATGTGCACTTGTACAGCCAACCGATTGGAAGTTCCAATTTTTTCGTGTGGTGACGGCAGTAAGAATACATTTGTCACCCAACTCTTCCTGCGGGTGTGCCAATTTGGAACCATAGGCCGCTCGGAAACCACATCAAAGTAACGTTATAAAGCAAATTGTAAGACATTTCATACTAGTTGTCACTGTGACAGAGTTCTAGGGTTCCAATTGGTTGACTGTACCTTGGTGGGTAATCTGAGCGTTTCAACCGCCTAATTTTGGTGGCATCATTTTTGCCGAAATTTCTATTCGTTACAATGTGCTACTTTGTCATTTGAAGGAGGTACGGTAACTTATACAAATGACGAAGTACTTATAACATTGACACGTTTTGAAACTTCGGCAAAAATGATGCCACCAAAATTAGAGGGTTGCATCGCTCAGATATTCACCCACCTACATGTAAAGATAACTAGGTACTCAATTTTACAAGATTATTTTTTAAATCGGCGCATGGCGTGCAGAACTTGATATTTAAGTCGAGATTTCTCAGAGACTCTGAATTTATAACGTAAATTTTTCGTACATTGAATTGTTTTTCCTTTACCAAAATATGTCGTTGTTGTCTCAATATAGCCGTAAAATATCTGTTCTGACAAAAAGATGCAGACACGGAAACCTGCGCAAATTAAATCATCTTCCAACATACGTAGTGCCTACTTGTACTAACGAATATGGCAAGAGAGTATGGACAAGTGCATTACCTCGGACCTTGAATAGGCTCTCATAGTTGTATCTGTACTGGTATTTTATTTTCAAATATGTCGAGTTATCAAGTTCTTCATGCCATGCACCAACATGTGATGACGTCTCAAACTACCTACATAATAATATATAGAACGCTTTCAACCGATGGCCCACCGGAATTCTCATACCGCGGCTATGCAACGTGCCTCGCCCCTTTGAATGGGCCCCCGTCTCGCAATCCACCTTTGTTAACCTATATTCGGCTCAATCACATATCCACCTAGCATTCAGTAACACGCGACGAGTCATTTGTCATATTTATGGCCCCAATTTCATGGCCTCCATAAAAAGTACCTAAAGGAATTGGCTGAAAATACCTATTACAGTCAAAGACAAAATAAGGTGTGCACAAAAATGTTCAAAAATATGTCCCAGTGCACTCTAATTCTGTGTAATAAGAACATTTAGAGTTGAAGACAGAAAACAGAATGTTTAGTGCTCGGCCGAATTAAAATCCCGACACCTATCATATCAATACATATGTCAAAAAGTGACATTGTCGACAGATAATGTATTGAACTGACAGCTGTATCGACTTTATATCAGCCGAGCAACTGTAGATAGGAAACTATCTATTCTTTTATAAATATTGGATGTCATATACCAAACAAAAAACGACCAATATCACCAATCCGAGGTGGGTATTTAACCCACGTGCTCAGCTTTCGCGGCTGATGCCTGCACCGGTCGGCCACTCTGTCTTAACAACTACCCGTCAATTTTCTCGGGTATAGGCGCCTAGCCTTGTAAGGGATTACATACATGTATATGTAATCGCTTACAAGGCTAGGCGCCTTTCAAATCAAATATTTAGTTAATAATTAATTTGATTTGTGTTTTCACAGTGACTTCTACAAGTAATTATATATTCTTTGTTTCACGGAAACGTCCGGTGGCAATAAAGTCAATTAACTAGGGACTTTCCTACCTACTTATCGTATTAAATTCATCGATAAGTGAATACTCATATCATATTTTCAGCGAAAAAATAGAAAATAACTAAAATATGCTCATTAATACCCATCGCTGTTATCTATGTATAAGTACTTCTAATAAAAACCAATTTTAACAACTGACTATGTTTTCATATTTGATCAATTTCCATCCAAACTAAGCTTGATTAGCGAGTGCTTTGCAACTAAGCCCAATTTAGATAAAATCTCGAATTTATAACGTTACTTCTGTCATAAGAAATAATAACTTATCGATAAAATAATATCTACTTAGTGGAAGTCCTTAGCAAAGTTTTGTTCATGACACCGTCCGTGACTTCAACATATGTCGGGCCATCACAATGAACTTTAGTATCCATTGCGCTGAAGCTAGCTGAGACAGAAAAATATGTAGATTGGGATGTTTCCGTGATAAGAGACAAGATTGTTCAGTTCATCAGTAATAACAATAAATTTATGAAATTATCTATATAGGTTCTTTATGTTAAAGTGGAATATTAATTCTTAATGTTCAATTTGAAGTGCTCATCAACAAAGGATTTGTTTTCGAAGGTTAATGACCACGGCCCGGCAACGTTAGGTCGGGATTATACCAGTTAGTTTTTAAGTGAGTAAGTTGTAGGAGGTGAATATCACTATTTCATTCCTTAGTGTTTTGTGGCCCTTTACAGCTTACGTAAAACTATTAATCGTGGTCTTATATAGAACAGCGCCGGTAAGCAGTAAATATACGGTATGTAAATCTATTACGGGCGAGAATTCAAATAACGATACACACACACAGTCATTGCCAATAATTAAGCTATTTTTAAGTTACAGTTAATTATGACATCAATGTTAATTGAAATTATGATTCAACTTTGAAGATTTTCTGCGCAGCATCCGGTTTTTTTTTTTAAAACATACCTGGCATCGATATGCAACGGAATTGAGTGTACGTGGTTGACGATATTTTTGGCGATAGTAACCCAGATCCATCGAGGCACCTACTCGCCTATTAAACATTGTTCTCCATTCAACTAGTTGCTACACGCTACAGTGAATCTGTTCTCCATACATGCAATATGAACAGTGATACGACCACTTCATGGAAGCGGTTTAATTTTGAAATGTGAACGTATTGTAGACAGAGAAATTGTCGTTTCAGCGAAGAGAGCGTTTTGCTAGCTCGTCCACGTCCACAGACAAAATTGTGATCGCTACTTGTCACAAAAATAGCCCCAGTAGCAATATGGTTATGGATTGACGGGGAAAAAATAGGTACCTGTAAAAATACACTCTGTAGGTATTAGAATTAGGTACATTTATAAATTTTTAGTGTTTTATCTACGCTGTTTGAAATTTCTCACTAATAATTAGATAAACATTCAGCGGTACGATAAAACAACGGAATTGTCTCAAAATATTTTGCTTCGAAGAAAACAATCAATTAATTTTGATTTATAACAAGGAATTTTCTCATCAACGCAAAGTCAACAAAATGAAATAATAACAAATCCAATTATCGCTTCACTGCTTCAGTAAACCCCGATTTATTTTGTATTTAAATGTTTAGGAGATAAGAGAATAATAGATATAATTACGTATTTAATGTGAATTGTTATTAAGAACATAAGTCCTTACAGCGCTATAGTTAATGTTCTATGGAAGATGTACAAATAAATGGTCTATGGCTATTTGATTTCTGATATTAGGCGCAAGGACCATAAAATTACGACTATTTATGACATGAAGTGTAGTGGGACATCCAAGATTACCTTTTGGATGTCCGACTAGACTACATTACATGTCATAATTTTAAGATCCTATGGCAAATCTGTCCTCTACAGACTCGGGCTTACTCAAATTCTGGCTTAGAAGGAAACTGTCTCAATACGAATCTGCCCTGGCCCACCTAAAATTTAAATTGCATATAAATTTTTGTCTTACGTTTCAACTTACCCCACCTTACCTTATATGCAATTTTCATTTAAGTGGACCCGGGCAGATTCGTATTGAGACAGTTTCCTTCTTAGCCAGAATTTGGATTATTATTCAAATATCCAAAGCATTTAAGTTTTTCTTCTATACCGCTCCAATAATCGTTGGTAACATCGAGAAAGCCCTTTTTATCTTAAATAATCTTCTTGTCCCTCCCCCTCGCCTCACCTGTAAAGCTATGTAATTAGGAGGATAAAATCTGTTCCCAATGAGGGCTTAATCAAACTTTGCTTGATTTACATAAATTAGCGATATGCGTAGCGACGTTGAAAATCCCCGTAATTTTGCTTATCGGAATACATTAGTGTCCGCCATTAATAAACAGAGATATCAGTTAATGCCAGCGTAATTCAGGGTAATGGTTCCTTTGCTAAGACAGAATAATTAAAATTGTACGAGGCTCGCTGGTTCAGTTTTTGTGTAAGTAATTTGGCTTACGGATGCAGAGGGGCTATTGCAAACCATTCGACATTTTACCTCCCCATTACTTACGTTTAAATCTACGAATATAATATATGAACGTGGATGACTAAGGGAGGCTTTTCGGGGACGCCTATGTTCAGCAGTTTAGCAACACTTCTTTCGGCTGATATGATGATGATAACTACTAAGGTGAGCACAAAAATGCCCCAAATAAACGATTACGTAATTGTATCGTTATGAGAAGCGACAACACATTTCATGAAAATTATCTTAAGTGTTCGTGAGGTAAAACAAAAAAATGTACACATGCCTAAAAACTTGCATTATTTCATAACCACGCACTTTCGGAACGCAATCTTGGTTTTTATCACCAATTTATAACCTTATATCTTGAGTATACATACATTTTTAGCCAACATTATTAATATTTATTAGTATTAACGTACAAATATACTTAATTGCAACCGTGTTTCACGATATGTGTCAAAGATGTCAATTGGGCACTTTTTGAAATGTCGTATATCAAATTATATATAACTTACGGTGATGCAACGTAGCTCAAATCCTTTCAACTTTAATATTCTTTCTAAATTTTATAGCAATTAGTATCAAAAAGATAATAGTTTTTTAGATAAACGTCTACAACTAAAAAAAGTCCGATTTTACTTCCGTTTTTTACGTCGTATGCCGAAATTCTTTTTAATTTTTCTTGTAATATCTATGCATTTTCGTACATTCCTTTAAGGCCTATATAATATACCAAAATTAAAGCTTTGCAACACGACTTGCGATGTGTATGAAAAACTTAGATAGCGTGCCTCCTGCCTTTTGAATTTCGCGTTTTTATTTTCAATTATAAAGTTTATTGACCCGATTTTACCCTCGAATGAAAGAATATAAGGTCATTATTGCAAGTTTTCGTAGCATAATTAGGTGAGGCGATATTAAGCAGAAAACGTTATCAAAACACAAACTTTTATCTAGTTTACAAAAAAAAAGTACTTTTTGAAGTCTCAAATCTCTGAAACTATAGGTAAGACCTACGGTTACGGTAATGCATGTTGGCTCAAGTTGTTAAAAATGTATTAATCTTTAAGCGCTTCACACATTTCATATCAGAAAACGTAAGGTTTTTTAATAAAAATCTGAAACTAAAAGAAGACCGTAAATTTCGCAGTTTTCACGTACTACGCAGCTAGCACAACTTTTTTTGGTTGCAAAATGTGATTTTATACTTCCTTATAGTGTCTAAACAACATACCAAACATGCAGCGATACTACTTGCTTTGCGAGTTAGGGTAAAATGATGTAAAGTTTGACCGTACTATTTTTATTATATTATATTGATTACCTAAAAGAAAAACTCGACCAATAAAAAACTAATTATGTTGTCCCGTCTGTTGACGTTCGTTCGAAACAAACAAAGAGTTGTATCATGCCCCAAATCGCTACCCCTATATGCAGGGTTCTATGTTACGTGTTAGTGTGACAGTGTTCAAATTTCAAGCAGATAAAAGAGCTACATAGAACCTTGTAATATTGGGGCAGCGAAATGACAGTGTGGTTACAAAAGTCGTGATGAAAAAAATAGGCCGCGTCCCGAAATCACCCCGTTCCACTTACACCGAACAGTGGCAGTCAATTAACACATTTTGACGTCACTTAACTCGCTTTGACACATAGTACTTCATCCTGAATTCGAGCCTATGGCGAGTACTTTAAGCGCATTTTCCAGTTGCATTATATCCCGTATCTAATCAATCATGTTTGTGCTTCGTTACCGTACCTACTTGCGTAACATAACTGCAGTAAACATGGAAAAATTCGTTCATTTATCTCAGTCACTCCAATAAAGTCTAATTGGAATAACAAAAATAATTGCTGAAAATTAATATCTTAGGTAGTGTAGGTAGGCCGTTAGGCCTGGAACCATGTAAGCCGGAGATTCCACTATGTATTTGCTTTCCTATCAGTAACAAAGAAGCAAAGACAAATCAATACAAGTAGTTCAAGGCAGTCCCTTGATCAAAGCCTTTGATTTAATCAGCGAACGTGTAATGCAAAATTTAATAGGTACTTACATATTAATGGTAAGTATACACGACAGGTGTAATACTTACTATTTTATTACTTAATACTCTTTTTTTAAATATACTTAGTTAGAATTTTATTTCTAGTGTTCTGTGTAGGAACGAAATTTAACAAAATTTTCGATTATAAGCGATGAGCGATCACATAATATTGTTATTATTATAGAAATACATAACAAAGAATAATGCTAATGTTATTTCAATAATGTCCAATTTAAATGTAAATGAGTATACCGAAATCCCAATATTTGGACCCTTGTAAACCTCATTCATCCTGAGTTGTCTTTATCTAGTAAACACCATGCTAACCTAAAATTGCACATGTGTCTGTCGTAAGCTGAAATTTTCTTGATTATAAATATTGTAATCTCCGAATAATTAAAAAAAAACGACTTCAACCGAAAAGTGCAAAATTTATGACTGGATTTGGTGTTCTCATGGATTCTATTATCAGAACTGTACCAAATTAAAACGTTTAGGCGGAGGTCGTCATATTCTTAGTAAGTTCCTTTCGAGATAGGTCATGTTCGGTAGATGCCACTTTCTGAGGATGTCATGTTCTGAGAAGGCCGCTTTCGGAGAGCGACACGTTCTAATTACGTCACATTCTTATATCGCCACTTTATGAGTTCGTCGCTTTCTGACTTTGTCGCATTCGGAGTACGTCACTTTCGCATTTTACGGCGCTCCTGTGCATTTTCGCAAGTTGACTCCTATTAGAAACTAATGATCCTGATCAGGAATGGGATCGATTGGCATCAAAAAAAGAAAGCAAATCATTTTTGTTTTGTTTCTCAATAATAATACCTATGTATAAGCCCGAGAGTTAAACAACAACTTCACCCCCTTGTATGTATAAAGGTGTATTCAGACCAAACGAATATTCGCTATTCTAACCACCCACTACGAAATTGGATCGTAACGCAAAACGTGATTGGTTGATTTCGTAGACCGGGGGATAGAACAGCGAATGCTCTTTTGGTCTGAATGCACCTTAATAAATAACTATGTATTATCACAGAATAAGTAATAGTACTAAAGTACAGAACCAGAAGTGACACTTTCATACATTTGACGTTTAGCTTGTCAAACACGCTAATGTCAAGACTGTATTGAAATTAGAGTTCCGTAAAATAATGTTCGATTTTTGCTCGTTTTCCTTACTCAACCTGCTATAAAATAAAAATGAACCTTAAATAAATCACATACCTACCTATCAAGATTTTGACAGTCCATTTTCCTGTTTATTTTTCTGATATCAATCACCATACCAACCTACAAACTGTACTAGAAAGGTCACCAGCACCACAGTCGAAATCTTTTTTTCCATAGAATTAGATTGGTTTTTTTCCATGTTTTTTTTGATGCCAATCGATCCCATTCCTGATCAGGATCATTAGTTTCTTAGGAGTCAACTTGCGAAAACGCACAGGAGCGCCGTAAAATGCGAAAGTGACGTACTCCGAATGCGACAAACTCAGAAAGCGACGATCTCATAAAGTGGCGATATAAGAATGTGACGTAAATAGAACGTGTCGCTCTCCGAAAGCGGCCTTTTCAGAACATGACATACTCAGAAAGTGGCATCTACCGAACATGACCTATCTCGAAAGGGACTTACTAAGAATATGACGACCTCCGCCTAAACGAATTAAAATGGGACCACTTTGGTAAGCACCAGCTTTCAAATAAAAAAGCTTTTAAATCATCAAAATCAGTTAAAATATTAATCCAGCGACAGAAAGTCCGTTTAGCTTTATTTAGACAAAATAGGCGTAGGTTGAACACGGAATAGGATATAAGTAGTGCTAGAAATTACTTATCTAGAGTATCTAGAATTTTCAAAGAGATCTCGACTAGTTAATAGTGTGTTTGAGTTTGGCAAACAATTTAAAGCAAAGCAGTGTTATACAAATAAAAAGGTAAACACTACTGGAGCACTTTGTGGGCGGGTAAACATCAGGTAAAGTTAGTGGAAAGTTGCCATAGATATTAACTTTCGCAATCTTACTCTTGGTGATAGGTTGGTAAAGAGCTAAAGACTCAAGTTTTACGAGACCTGATTTCGGATTCGATACATTTTTAACGAGGCTTCTCAGTCTTTTGAATCGAAAATCGAGTCCTTTTTTGCGTCTTACCTAATTCTACATTCAAAACATAAGTCATACAACGACTTTGATCTCTACCACTACTAACTTGTTGATGTTAAAAGCTTTCAATTGCGTTGACAAGTTTTTCCCGGATATACATAGATAATATCAGGAGTTTTTAGCTGTTGACTGTGCCACAGTATGAACACGGGAATCATTTCGCGATCAAATCTCCTAAAAAAATAATATGACATATGAAACGCCAACGTCCAAATGAAAATAAAAAATGATGATTCGCAGGCAGATATCCAACTGTACGAGTAAATCCATATTTTATTATCTCACATAAGCTCAATGAATCCGAAGAGATAAAAACCATCGGTTATTGTCGTAGTAGCTCTACATTTTAGAACCTGGATAAAAGATAAAGAATAGAATCAAATTAAGTGTGCACCCGTATTTTGTTTGTCGATTTAAAGTTATAGGCAAAAGCATATTTGCAATACTCTCCGACTTTTACACTTTCGATCGTAATTAAAGTAAATGTACCAATGTTCGATACCCCAGTTCCCGATAGATGACTTGTCATTATTACGAAATAAGATTGAACGTGTCGTGTATTAGGTCAATTACGAGCACTCGTACATTAACTTAGTACCTGGGTATCGTGAGAGTGTATTTTTTCTTAGTTCAATTATAAGTTATATAAACGCGATGGGAAAGTAAAATGACGGATTTTAATAAACACATTTTGAGCTGCTGCCAACACGGTAAATATTGCTCGACATAATTTATTCTTCTTCGCTGATTTTCTTTACTATGGCTCAAGCTAGGATAATCCAGTAACCTTGTCGTCTGGAAGTATAGGCTCGTTTGTGTCAAATAAATCTGGTAGTTCACGTTTTTGCGGCCTTGTTTATGTTGTTAGCCCAATTAATAATCTAGGCTTTTGAGGGTTGTGAACTTGTGACAGCGCTGAACGCAATTTCGACAAAAATCGGCACAACCGCACTAATTTAGATTTTTTCAGTATTTGTCGATTATAATCCTTAAAGGACTCGATAATGGCAGTTTTTATAAAATTTTTGTGATTACAAACATGAGTTAACTTTATTTAGTTAAGTTAAGTTGCTGTCTACCGGATTTAACGCAAAGGTTTTTTTTTAACTTACTACTAGGAGATGAATTCACTTTTTGCCCTTGTAATAACTTAGGCACTGGTCTCACCGCGAGCTACTAAGCTATGAACTATCGGCTATAAACGAGAACAAAAGATACGCACTCCCGTGACGCAGTGCCTGATACCAGTAGCCATACCATGAGTTGGAAAGTAAAGGATACATATCAGGTTTTACTCAATACATAATGCCTTCTATAGCGCTCGCACTGACACATTGGAGCGAGCGTGATGCCTTGCTTTACGTATCGAGTAAAACCTAATGTTACCTAAGGTAAATTCGGGTAAGCCCGTCTATCAGGAAAGTCCGTCTACCAACTGATTTCCACCCCTAACTCAACAGCATAAGACGCTTATGACGGACTTTCTTTAAAAATAAAATATGTCGGATTTAGCCACACTGACCTTATAGGGTACTTGCACGTACTTCTGTAACCATGAAGTAAACATATTTTTCTCAAACTTGCAATGATATGTTTACTTTATGTAGGTACTTACACCAAATTTGACCACAAGAAGTACCTTTTAGCTGGTTCGATGACTGATCAATATACATTTATAATGGAATTTCATGACTACTGTGCAGTCTACTACTGAGAAGTACTGGAACCAACTTTTTTTTGACAAGTGAGAGAATGGACAGAACATCTTGGTGGTAGGTAACCGTATAAAAACATAGAACAGTCAATATAATGACAATTTTGCCGAGTCAAAGTACAAAGAGATTTAATAAAATTATCGCGTAAGTTGATAAAAAATTAAATGTAGTAGATTCGTTTCGTTACGTTAGTTGCAGGTACCAACTGTGAGACAAGCTCCTATTTTTTTTTTCATTGCACGTTTGAGATAAGCACTGTACGAGTAGTTACCTACTTGCTTCGTACGGAAACCAAACTTAGCAGATTTTGTGGTATCTTTTCGCATTCTACCTACGCAGCCTGGTTGCTAGGTTTGATTTCCCGGTGTATTCAGTTATGAAATATAAGATTAAGGGCTTATATTTTTCCTGTATTACATTATAAGTAGGTTCCTACTTACATTAAAAAGTTTCAACGGTTTGTGAACTCCTTATTGAACTCGGTTTTGAAGCTTTCAAATTATTTTTCACTTCGTCGATACTATACATTATGTCGATAATCCGTTTAAATTGCTTTTGTTTTCAAAGAATTTTGTTGGCTTGGCTTTCTTTTCATTTCTGGGTCAACGTTTTATATGGGGAGTAGTAATTACATAATACGTGTTGCGTAGGTACAATTTTATATTTTGGTATAATAATAATATTATATGTTTCTTATTTATGTTCATTGCCCAAAGCACCCAATAGTTTCCTATACAGGGTGAAATTTAAGTCGTAATATACTTTTTGAAATCCACAAACAACTAGCATTTCAAGAATTTTTCATTTTACGGAGTTAATAATGTATGCATTGATTCACGACTTAACTATATATGTGTATCATCGTGTATTAGAAAATGAAACACACAGTATATAATAGGCTGGTTCCTACAGGTTTTGGGTGGTTTCTCTAAATCTTAATTTCTCTTTATTCTGACAACTAGAGGACCTTTACATCTCTAGTAGTATAGATATAGATGCTTAATAATATTGTGAACTTGTACAATCATTATTATTTTTGTTTTATATTATGATCCTTTATTTATTTCTTTCTTTTATAAAAATGTCTATAATAATCTTTTTTTTATGTAATAAATTCTTTAATGCATGTTATTTTAATAAGATGTAGGTATTATTATACTGTTTTGAAAAAATAAGTCCACCTGAGTCTTACTGGTTCTTCTCAGGAACGGTGTAGGGTTTGAACTAGTAGTAGATTTTTCTCTCTCTTGATATGTCAGACGATTCGAAAATGCTTATTAACACGTTCGACGCCGGTGACACACATATGTGACCGAAAAAACTGTACTCCTATGCCAGTGACACACATACGTGGTCAAAGTAATCTTATTCTTATGCCACTAGCATTAATCAAGTTCTCACTCCTATGCCAGTGGCATCGAAATACGAACGTTTTTGACACAGTGCTGTGTCACCGGCATAGGAGTACAATCTTTTCGGTCACACATGCGTGTCACTGGCATAGGATTTCTATCAGATAATTTCGATCGGCATAGTATAAGCACATAGTATAGTATCGGCATAGTATATTGACAGATTGAATCACAAGAGCTTAGAAAACTGCATTTACGTATATAGTGGTTTTACTAAAAGTTGCCTTTTTTACCCCTAGATGCATGTGATACATTTATCTCATTTTTTTTTCTGAAATTATGTCATTTATATAGTCAATATCAGTTAGAACTGTGTTGCCCAGTTTGACAGTCTCCATTGATTAGGATTACTTATTTTGACTTGTGTCGTTTCGGTTGTATCCTTTTTAATACTCTATGCACCTATA
Source organism: Thaumatotibia leucotreta (assembly GCA_025490895.1). NCBI lineage: Eukaryota > Metazoa > Arthropoda > Insecta > Lepidoptera > Tortricidae > Thaumatotibia > Thaumatotibia leucotreta. The sequence goes on along the minus strand of JALPQI010030245.1, from coordinate 244,420 downwards.
TGGATTAAGGTGGACCTTTATAATACGTAGGTAGGTACGAGTACCTCATCATCATCATCATCATATCAGCCGAAAGACGTCCACTGCTGAACATAGGCCTCCCCCAAAGATTGCCACAATGACCGGTCCTGCGCCACCCGCATCCAGCGGACTCCTGCGACCTTCACCAGGTCATCGGTCCACCTTGTGGAGGGCCTACTCACGCTACGTCTTCCGGTACGTGGCCGCCACTCAAGAACCTTCCCGCCCCAACGGCCATCGGTTCTACGTGCAATGTGCCCCGCCCACTGCCACTTCAGTTTAGCGATTTGGAGAGCTATTTCGGTTACTTTGGTTCTGCTGCGGATGGTCTCATTTTTAATCCGATCACGCAGAGAGACTCCTAGCATAGCCCTCTCCATTGCCCTTTGGGTGACTTTGAGCCTTCTTATGAGGCCCATTGTAAGCGGCCACGTTTCAGTACGAGTACCTATATCTTCGCAATTAGTTATACAGTGTGTAAATCTAATATGGGCGATCAATTAAACCAGGCATGGGATTTATTAGTGTAATCATGGATCACAAGGTTTTTTTAAAGTTACTCTTAATTATGACCCCACAGAATTTTTTTAAGATTATCGCAGCAGCAATGTAGGTACGAACATTTGTTATTGTTGATATGGCAGTTATGTCATCTGCTTTTGAAATTAGCTGTCAACGAGTGCCTAACTCGCGTGTGTTGCTCTACATTACGCGCTGAATTATTTTGTATGGAAAATTTTGTTGCTCTTATTTTAAGTAAAAGTTATTTGAATGTACTTGTTATGTCGTAAACTAACACCAGTTAAGAGCTTCGCCCTTATTAGACTTTTCACCCTGTATTATTAGGTAAATGATAACTATACAAGGTTCTAGAAAATCTGAATATACGATGCCTGTGTGGTCTCATACACATAATACTACAACATATCATATTCTATGTTCTCAGTAGTTAGGTTATCTACATATAGATGACAGAAAGTTTGTGTGTTTGCCACATAAGATTGGACCGCATAGATCCTATAGTAAAAGTCAGCTGTAATCATGAGTAGATCCAGAAAATATGATTTTGTATCATGAAAATATTTCACTCAGTATACACAGCTATGTATTTAGCACCTTATTTTGGCCAAACTGACCGCCCGTATTAGGAACTCAATCAACAATGTGAAACCGGAGTAGTGACATAGACTCGACAGACGCTAAGCTTAAGTGGAAATGGAGTGGACACATCTGCCCTGACTCGTGACACGACTGTGGACTATGGATAACGTCCTATTAACTAGGCTAGCACTAGATTGGATAGAATTTAACTGTCTAGAAAATCTAGAATGAAATTAAGTAGGAATTAGAAATTGGCTTGGCCGAGTTCAGTTAAATTCTGGCAAACAAACGCACGGCCCCTCTGATGGTAAGCGGTAACTGTCACTTATAGACGCTCCCGATTGGAGAAACAGTAAATTTACAATTGCAGCAACTATCAACGTGGTGAAATAACGGCCTGAAGGGCTACCACGATCTACTAATGCGATTCAGTTTCATTACGTGACCTGAATCGCCAATATCGCCATATGTCAGAATAACGGTTAAGAACTGACTAAGTAGCTGTACCGAGACTGAATCGCATTTAAGAGATCATGGTAGTCTCCACGGGTCCTTAAGCATCAGCTCAAATTTATATCGTGCAATCGACTACTCTACCGCTCTTCATTACTCAAATGCTCTTTGATATTTGAGTGAATGAGAGGCAAATACATATGTAAACCTAATTAGTTACTTACATAATCAAAAGCTAGTTCTGGGTCAACTTACATACTAACCCCCTTATTCATAAAACGTCCCCTAACTCAGCAAGCCGCTAAATATTGTTTGTCCCTTTCCATCTAATCCATAAGTCTATAAGAACAAAAGCTAAAAACAATACTTAGCGGCTTGTTAAGATAGGAGACGTTTACGAATAAAGGGGTAAGTGTTTATGGGCTGTTTCACTATCCTCGGAAATTATCAATTTTTTTTTATAGAATAGGAGGCAAGCGAGCAGGCGTATCGCCTGATGGTGAACGATCACCGTCGCCCATGGACACCCGCAACACCCGTGACCCGTGGTTATTACAAGTGCGTTGCCGACCTTTAATTTGGGAATACGTTCTTTTCTTGAAGATTTGAAGATCGAAGACTATACTTTTCCCCAGGCATATTAAAAAGGGCAACTAACATTTATACGACAAATACATTTTATTCAGGGATGGTGTAACATGCCCTTAAAACTTAATTGAGTAATAAGATAATAACTATATTTTCTGTAATTTCAAACAACCGTCGCTGTTGCTATGTATGTGATTGTTTCGAACAACTTATGTTATGAGGCAATTGCTTCGCCGCGAGGCCTATTAAGTACCTAGTGGCCCAAAATAACGAAGTAGAAGGACAATTTCTTCCGCAGAATCATCTGCATAGGAAAATATTCGACCCCCCTTAAAACTTAAAACTTATTCATGTCGGTCAGATCATTGATATATGTAAGTATATATTTTATATTTAAGTATCGATTATTTTACTGTAAGTTTAAGTAAATCTTATCTAAATGTATTTTATCACTGTCAATACTAGCTGTCGTAAAAAGCTTCGCCGCGCCGGTTAGATTTACACCATACAGGGTGTAAGTCTAATACGGGCGAAGCTCTTAACGGGTGTTAGTTTACGACATAATACGAGGGGCGATTCAAAAATAATGATAAACGATATGTTACAATAGCATAATTAAATTTTGTGAACTACGGTAACATAGTAACACTCTTTAAAATTAAGATTAATAAATAAAAAAATAGCATCATTCATTTGTTTTGATGTGACAGTTAATAATAGACGACAGTGTCGAGTACTTTAAAACATCGGTAAAATTAATGTAAGTTTGAGTACATTATTAATAACTTATAGCTTCGATTCTGAAGATGGCCCTGGAAATATTTTTACGGAAAATGAAAACTGGGTTCATTTTTAACCACCCAGATATGTATTACACATTTGTACAGTAATATTTTTAACAATTTGGTTATCCTAAAAACTTTTAAGTACATTTTGGGTAATGTTCACAATCTTCAGAGATTTGTACAAAAATCTGGATTCGTAGATTTTTATAAATATGCATAACTATTGTAGATGAGCATACATTGTTTCAGGGTAGTTAAGTTCATTTATAAGAAAAAAAATCGAGAAAAAAAATATTTTATGTACCGGAGCTTCTGGATGACTTTGGGCTGGTAAGGAACCTCAAATTGCAGAGGCTGCTGTAAAAACTTGGGTAATTACAGCAAACAATCATTTGTTGTAAATTGAAGACCAAAATATGGTCTATCAAATTTTAATTATTGATTCTCAAAATAATGCTCTACAAAATCCAAGCATTAGAGATAAAATTAAGTGACATGGTAAAACTCCATATTTCGACACTGAAAAGTTTTTGTTTCCAATAGAAAGCAAAATAAATAAATATGATAAAATAAAATACGCGGGGAACCTTAAAAAAGACCAAATTTTATAATAAAAGTGGTACAATACTCATATAGCTATTATTTAATACCGATTATCATTACTTTTGAATCACCCCTCGTAAGTACATTCAAAAAACTTTTACTTAAAATTAGAGCAACAAAATTTTCCATACAAAATAATTCAGCGCGCAATGTAGAGCAACATACTCGAGTTAAACACTCTTTGACAGCTACTTTCAAAAGCAGATGACATAACTGCCATGTCAACAATAACAGTGTTCGTACCTACATTGCTGCTCCGATAATCTTAAAAAAAATCTGTGGGGTCATAATTAAGAGTAACTTTAAAAAGACCTTGTAATCCATGATTACACTAATGAATCCCATGCCTGGTTTAATTGATCGCCCGTATTAGATTTACACACTGTATAATTATTAAGCCCATTGAATAAGTAAGGTAAACGCCAACAACTCAATACTGGCCTACTACCTCGAACTTCAAAATTAGTTCGAGGATTTTTCTTTGTCACTCCAACGAAGGCGTCATTAGAGTGAGAGAGACAAATCCTCGAAATTTGCAGGTTTCGAAGTACGCGGTAGGGGCGCTGTTTCTGAAGGTACAGTCGACAACACAGCTGTCTATACACCCCAAGTTCCAAAAATAAGTACACAGGACTTTATTGTCTGAACACTAAAGCCGTATATACATATATTTGACACTTTGGGTGTATAGGCAGCTATGTTGTCGGCTGTACCTGGATGCTTAGCCAAGTTTCCAATCGCTAGCGCTTAATAGCGTATCGTAGTTTTCCATCTCTGTCACTCTTTCATATTAATGCGACAAAGACAGTTAGCTGCCTTTCGTTTACGATTGACGATTAAGCGCTAGCGATTGGCAACTTGGCTAAGCACCCTGACATACACTTTAATGGCGCCCCCTCTCCCATCTGTCAACGGCCGATCAGCACTAGCCGGCAAAGAGTAAAGTAATATATATGATACTAGCCGGTCTAAAAATGCTGCATGTCAATACAAACTGTTATTCTGTGCCACTAGAAAACGAAAAAAGAAAGAAAAACACACCTAAAACTTGCATTATTTTCATAATCACGCATTTTCGGAACATAATCTTGGTCTTATCATCAACTTAAAACCTTATAAAAATGTGTCAGTTATCTGGCTTTGGCCCGAACCACTTCTGTCATTATGGTCAAATAGGGGCCAGGTGGCTTATGTTATGATGTTCCCGTTTTATCCAATTATCGTGGTACGCGTCACTTTCGCACTTGTATACTTGTTAGAACGTGACAAACGATTAGACGCGGTACCATCATAAGCCTACTGATAACAATGCAACATAATAATGAGTTGGAATGATGATCAAAACGTGACCACAGAAATTTGGGAGCATATGTAACTCTATTATGTCTGGGTTCGTTACACTGGTCTTAATAAGAACTAGATTAAATGACTTAAGTAATTACATTCGGCTATAAAAGCTTGTATAGACAAAAACTTCGCCGATTCAGCTAAGCATTAAGGCGATCGAACGTCGACGGCCAGGGTAGTGCGTTTAGCCACTAATATTAAAAGTGCCAGCAAAGTTTTAAGTTAACTTTACCGGTTTACCGGATTCCGGTTCAGTGTCGCATCTCTACTGTTAACTAATAGCGCCAGACATTCACCCCCGCTGAGACTAATAGTTACCGCTTAAGAACCGAATAGTTTTCAACGACCCGGGTAATTGCTAGTGAAGTAAAAACTTTGCGGTGCTAACTCAGTGTTTAAATGAAAAGTATCCCCTACCAAGTTAAATTTGCACCTCTCGACCAATGTGTACCTTACTTGCAAGCAGCAAACTTAGCTCAGTCGATTTAAGGCTTTATTTTGTGTTGTAGAATTGAATTTTAAGTACATACTTAATGCGTTTATTTAATGCAAGTGGATCCTGAAATATTTAATTATCTGCATTGTGGTCTAAACTCATCATTATCATTTCTGCCATTTATCGCCCACTGCTGAGCGAAGGCCTCTCTTCTAGTACGCCACTCATCTCGGTTCTGAGCCAATCTAACCCAGAAGTGTCCCGCAATCTTACTAATGTCGTCGATCCAACGAGCCAACGGGCGCCTAGGGTCTCTTTCATCCGAAAGAAGCCACCAATCCGTGAGAACTTTAGTCCACCTGCCGTCACTCTGCCTGGCAACATGTCCTGCCCAGTTCTATTTCAGTTTAGTAACGGTATCTCCTACGTCTCGTACCGTGGTGCGCCTTCTGACTTCGACGTTTCTAACTCAGTCTTGTAGTTTGATACCGAGCATGGCTCACTCCATGGCTCTCTGTGCTATACGTACTCGTATTTTATGCATAGCCTCTATATTATAGGTAGTAAAGGCCTTTACTATAATAATTCTGTTATTCGACTTATTATACAATTAAGAGCACTTTAAATAAAATGGAATAAAAGACCTGAAGATCAATTATTATTTATAGGATGATATCTTATATCCTTATTGGTTTTTTTTAAGTGACTGGTAAAAATATATGTTTCATGGATGGTACTAACTTTATTTACGCGCTAGTGCGAGAAGTGGTTCATTTTTTCAGATTGAAACTACGGAGGGCTATCTGTCTGTACTGAAAAATGTCGTAAGAAACAAGTGCAAAAAAATAAAGATTGAAACGAGCGGCGATAAATTAAAACACGACCGAAGGGACTGTTTTACATTGATACGAGTTAAGTACTATTTTAAGTCGATGGTTTTGGTGACGACGACGATTTTAATGAAATTCACAGTCGTGGATTTCGATGGCAAAGCTTCACTTGACTGCATCTTATTAAAATGTATGTTGCTTATTAGTTGGTACTATTAGTAAGATAAACCATCATAAACTAACAGAGGGATGTCAGCCTACAAGGTCTATGTATGTTTGAGAAGGTTTTGAACCGATATTTACCCTTCTCAACGTAATTTCACTCGTAGATTTAATATTGGAAGCCGTTCCATGACCTGCTGCCGGGCTTGTTAACGCGGTTTTACTTTCTATCCGGCTCGTTCGCACCAATAAGCGAATACGAGAGGGATGGGTGTTAAGTAAGGCAGCTTATAGTAGGCACACTGTTGGCTTCGCAATACGTCTTCATTTGTTGTGTGTGGATTACTGTATAGCTCATTTTTATTACTGTCCAGGGCATGAGAGATTAACCTCGTGTATATGTACTCTTAATTTGACTCTGGGATATATGTAGGCTTAGTACTCGTACAGTCGACAACAAGTAAATGTATTGGCACGAGCGAACCGAATACGTAGCTTATGGTACGGCTACATTTCCGTACCATGAATTTAAAAGTATCGGTTACGTTCGTTTTTACTTGATAAATAAAGCAGGCCATCGAGTACGCCCCATAAATAAGTGTGAGCGCGAAAGAATGCTTTAAATTTATCGTAGCCAATACTTAAAACCTGCTGCAGAACTGCCTTCATAGGAAATACTTCAGGCATTTAACGGACTTTTATATTTTACCTTTGAAAGATAGGTATTCTTTCAAAGTCTATCATAAAACTTTAAGAAGGATTTTTATGAACATATTTTTTTAAATAGATAAAAAAAGTAAGCAGAGCGGCAAAAAAATAAGTGCATTCCTGATGCCAGTGTGGTTTTAGGAAGCAGAATTAGTCCCTCATGGGATTTATTAGAAATAAGAACAAGTAGTAGTTACCATCAAGTCGTTTGATTGCAGACGGAAGTGAGATTTACTTTGTTCATGATGACTCTTGCAATATTTATGATTGAATGTTTTGTGACATTATGAGGACATAGAGAAGTAAAATTACTGAAAGTTATACAGTGAATGTAAACATTAGTTCAACATGTACACACGCATAGATACACACACATAGACACATACACATGCACATATGTATACCTACATAAGTTCCTAAAATCTTCATTATCATATATTTACTGAAATAACCCGAATTTTGGTTACCTGCAGTATCTGGCTTTGCCCTCGTGCAGGTACCAGGGTAACTATTATTGTAAACCGATACCACGAATAAATGTCTTAAATGTCTTATATTTGACCTTCGAATAAACGATTACTTAATAACTGAAGACAGACGCAATTGTTTACTAGGAGAATGTAAACTCAGCCTAACTCTGATAGTTGGATAGTAAAACGTGGAATATTCTCGGTTTAATGGCGGCCAAAGTTTTAATTGCCACGCGTTTCATCGAACCGACGTCTCCCCAACAGTTTAATGATGCGATTCATTAGTTTAATCCGTTACGTTTTGCGGGCATAAATTAACATTAATGAAAAACGCTGAATTTAGTAAGGCTGTGGTCTCTTATTGGACGATATGTGTGGTATACACATACAGTATTTTCCCATAGTAAGTTATAAATTTATTGAAACTACTATGGGGATTGAAACTACAATAACTATGACTTAACATCAACTACCTGTACAGTCGTCATCAGATATATCTGTACGACCACAGTGCTCAAAAATATCTGATCATAAACTAACAAAATGACGAAAGTTGCCTGTTCAGATATTTGTGAGCTTGGCCGCTCCGATGTATCGATGACGACTATACCTACCTAAACTAACCTCAAAATTTAGATTAAAAGGCTAAATTAACTTTGTATTATACTTGTTCATATCAGAATATTGACAATACATCTTATAAGCTAAATGTTCTATTTCTATAGGTAAATAACTTAAGTAAGTCACCTGTTGTAGGTATACTGTAGTAGTGATCTATTCAAACAGAAAATACATGTTTAAAAATGTGAACATAAACAAAATAGATATATAACAGATGGATAGATTACAGCCACATGCAACAGGAGCTTTTCTTAACTTTCTCACAGATACGAACATGTTTTGTTAACATGCTTATTGAGTGAAATGAAAAAAAAGCGTGTGCAAAGCTTTACCTATAGTCTGTCAAAACAATTATGACAAATTAGGGTAAGAAAAAGACGTTACGATTCTCTCTGCCTCACCCTAGACAAACTATTCCTATTGTATAAAGGGTGTCTTTCAGCCAACCTTATAAAAACTAAGTTCGAAATAAAAAGAAAAAAGTTTTAAGAATAACGACAGCGATATTTAATCTAGATTAGGCTGTCGCCGCTTATGAATGCTCTAATGAGAGAAACAATATTTTTCTCTTAAAAATGGTGCTATCACAGCCGTCGTCTCTTATCTCAGGAGGGTTTAAATGTGTTTATCTGTAGCCATACCATTAGTTGCAGGGTTGCCAGATACTGAAATTCAAAATGCGGGAGCCACGCTACAAAAATACGAAATTTTAAAGAAAACAATAACATTGGATACAATATTTTTAAACATATTTTTTACTAAAAGAAACTATGTTTTTAAGTCTTACGCGTTGTCTTATAATGTCACTTTTAATAAAAAGCAATCAATGCTATTTTGAATATCTTCGATTTGAGCCTCGACCCTCAAACTATCTACATCAATATTTAATCGTTATCATAATAGCATAATTTTTAAATGCGGTCCCGCGTTACAAAAATGCGAGAGAGGGAGGAAAATGCAGAGAAAAATGCGGAATGCGGAGCATCTGGCAACACTGATTAGTTGGCAAGGTGTGTTTTGCGTTAACGTTTACTCGATACGTAAAGTCTATCACGCTCGCACTGATATATTGGAGGGAGAGTGATAGAGTAGTTTAAGCATCGAGTAAACGCTACTTACCAAGTCGTGGTAGGCACACTAATCCTATAAATTTAAGCTGCGTGATACTATCTGTGCTATACGACTGAGGTTTTTCGATGTAAGCCTCGTCAGGCTGATATTAATTGCCAACGCCAATGAAACGTCTAAAAGCCAACGGAAAAGGCAAACACTAATCCACCTGTTTTGAAAATGTGAGCACCGCAAATGCGTATGGTGGGATTATGGTTGCTGATTACAATCAGGCAGCCTGCCCAATCAGGTACTTCTATTTATTAAGCCTTAATAAAACACCTACCTTTACTTTCTACACCCAGTTGAAGTCATCTTCTTATAATCCAAATGTTTATAGGTACGTAAAGTAATAATGAATCTAAAATAGTGAATTTGTTAAGGTCTTCACATGTACGCCATGTACCTAATGGTTAAATGAGCCTCTCTATTTCCAAAGAATCAAATGCCATCATAAAAGCATGATTTTTTATGTACGACTATCATCCACAGACGAACATTAGACGCCGCATCATGAAGCATTTACAACCTGGCAAAAAAGAGCAGAAATTAAAAAGTGGCAACATTGTAGTGTCGTCCCGTTTTCTCACGCATATTGATTTGAAAGGGACGACACTACGATGTTGCTACTTTTTAATTTCTACTCTTTTTTGCCAGACTGTATGAAAAGCGGTATGCTACTAATGTTTACAAACGTGCAATTTAGTTTTTAATCGACGCTGTTATTGTCATGTCCTCGTGTATTCACTTGCAATTAAATTAAATATACTTGTTGTTTTTTGATACCCTTTAATTACTTAACAATTATACTTACAAATTTAGCAAAATGTTTAATGTTTTCCTTGCATGACAAAAATAACTGGTATCCCGCGATACAGGCCTAGCCTAGTGGTTCCCTAGTGGACCCCTGCTTCTTGCCACTCGATGTTAACTGGGATTCACATAGAAATGTATTACTTTTACTGACTGTAAACTATTAAATTATGTCTCATCTGGCATAAACATTACCGTTAGTTGGACGGCCACTTGCATTGACTAAGTCAGACTAAAGATTCTACTGCATCCCATTAAGTATTACACTAATTCTGTTTTAAGGATAACTTTAGTATAATGTGTCTAAACCAGTACTACCCCAAATGGAATTTGTCTATACTTTATCTAAAGTAACCTTTAAAATTCAGTATCGTCTAAAGTCATACTACGTTAAGAATAATAAGAATTAACGCCATTTTGTACTTTAAATATTTAAAAAAAATGAATAATTCTGACCGCAGTTCATAAAAAATAAAATACATTGAAGTAAGATTTTTGTTATAGCAACACTTATATCTGAAATATATACCGAAAAGTAATATTCTGCGCTGTATGTAACATTTTTTTTCATTTAGTAATATAATATTCAAAATTTTGATTGCTCCTTTCCAGTATTTTGTAAGCCCGTCTGTTTTATGGCACTTTCAATCAATTTTAAAACCTACTTAAGTATTCTTAAAACTGTTCAGTATTAAGTGTGTCTACAACTAATTCTAAGATAGGACTTTTTTCTCAAGTCAGATTATTTAGAGGCTCACTTAAGGCCTCATGGTATAATTCAAGTATTAGTTTAGAATCGCAAAGTAAAAATTGATTTTGTAGATAAACTTAAGATGACCGTAACACCAAGCTCTATAAATTGGCTAACTGAAGACTGTTGTATTACATTTTGAGTACATTAAATCATATCGAGGGTTGCCTGGTGAAACCCGATAAGTGACAAAAAGTGAGATTTTAAAGTAAAAACAGTTTTAGAATGATTCAGTATCGGTCAATCTAATGGTAATATCAGATAAGCTGATTTTACATGTATCACGGAAATATGCCGAGTAAATAACCCAATAAGTACTTGATTTCAACTATTAATTCAAAACTAAATACTACAACTACATTTAAGACTTAATTTTTATTTATTACTTAATGGAAGAACCACATAATGTATATTTATTGGTATTTAGTGCCGAGATATTTACACCTAATCAAACTAAACACACAATGTAGAACCAGTTACTGTTACTTACCCGGTCTCATCTCATTACGATTGCAAACTTTAAAGGATTTTATTACGAATTAGAATACGTTAAAAGCATTTGTTGGATTCTACTTTTACGATATCATTTATTGCACATACAAATTTATTCAAAGAGAACCCAACAAATAAACTTATAGTACTTATTTGAAACAATTCTCTAATAAAATATTATGTTAAGTCCAGTAATCGGATTCTCGCAAGAGGCCTTTAACAAATTTCTTTCAAATATGTCCTGGGAAGAACCCTACAAGTTTTTCGACGGCCCCATGATCATGCGCAGCCTTGACAAGTAGCGTCACGAACGCAAGCGCACCGCTGCGACGTTGCATATTTAATTGAAAATAGCTGTTAAAAAGGGGTGTATTGTATTAAAGAAGGTTGTGAATGATTGTGTTCAAAGTTGTGTGATGGGTGACCGAGGCAGAAAATTAGTGCAACTACCTAGCTTGCAGTAATAAGCTGGAAACAGGTAATCTACTTTTCTAACCTAGAATAAACGTAGAATTGTCATATTTTACACACCGTGTTTATAGTAATGAGTTCAAGTAACAATTAATGTAAGCTATTGTAACTAACCGTTACCATGAAAAGCATTGTTGTTGTTTTATTGAACTTATCGGTTTTTAGCACTGACTATGAAAAGCATTGTTGTTGTTTTATTTGATCTTATCGGGTTTTAGCACTGACTATGAAAATAATTGTTGTTGTTTTTTGCGAACTTATCAGGTTTTAGCACTGACGATTAATGAGACTTCGCGACTTTGAGTGATTCTTACGATAAAAATAATAAAAAGGTAGTTGTGATTAGTACTTTTGATTAAATAATATTGATTATTTTTTACGTTTCAGCGGGGCAAAGTGCCTCCATGAACAGCTTGTCCATGACTAGACCCAGTGCTTCAAAGGCAATTGGAAAAAATTTAAGCTGTTACATGCAAAACAATGAAGATGGTAAGCTTCCATGGCCTTGAAGATCCGCACACTGTCCCACGTTACTACCTATTGTGCTTGTGATACTCACACTCCAATTAAAAAAACAATTTCAGAAAATGACTCAAATGCGCTATATTGTCAACGACAACAATAGCATGCCAGACTCAAGCAAGTCCCTTGTTGACTACTAAAAAAAACCGTTGTTAGGATCAATCGGTAACTCAGTTCATCATGCTTAAATTCTTTCCAAATAATGAAACTGACCCACCCGGCAGTAACCATTCGGATGAAGATCCCACACATGTGCCACATCCCAAGGACCCTCGCAATTCCGATGAATCGCAAATTGATATCACCGCCCAAATGCACAATCATAATAGTAAGAAGACTCAAGCAAGTCTTACAGACCACTCAAAAACAACGTTACTAGGACAAAGCCAACAGGCAATTTATTCCTCCTTCGGTTTCCTGAAATGATTAAACTGAAGATCCCACCCACGAATATTTCACCAAAACAAATAGATTTCGACCCAGACTTCACCAATGAAAGTCCAAATGTTTCATCCAAACAGGAAGACCCCCTTATGGTGCTGATTGATGAAGCTTTAGATCAAGCCTGGACCGCTGCAGAAGATGACCATTCAGCGGGAGCTCCCTGCGCTTCCGACACAGACCCAGAGAACGGCGCACCTCAGCGAAATGACTCCGGCCACGACACCATCATTCCTGAAAGTCCCAGTCCAAGGAAACACCAGGAACGCTCCCTGCCGACACCCGACAATGCCAGTCCCTCTGGTCAAGGCGAATGCACAGAAAGAGCCTCCTCCCACGTTCCAGACTCCGAAGACAATACATTAAAAGTATCAGAACCAACCGACTCCAGCCACAATGACGGTATGATCCGCGAATGCTCCGGCGCCTGCCCACAAGCAGAAGACACTGCTAACCCAATTCTAGACAATTTTTCAGACAAAGTTTGGGATTCCGTCAAACTCCTGAAGCGACGCAAGCGAGCCAAGCCATCTGAACGGAAAGTAGATATCGCTAAAAAGCGAAAAATGGAAGGGCTACCTTATATAACCCAAGACGTTAAGCGTCCTGCTAAAGTTCCAAAACTTCCTTGGAACCTCCTCGATCCTTGAAGCCTCCTTTGGAACTTTAGCAGCTTTTGCCTTTTAGCGATATCCACCCTCCACTCAGACAGCTCAGCCTGCCTACGTCGCTTCAGGGGCCCGACACAATCCCAAACCCTATCCAAAACACTGTCCAAAATCAAGTCAACAGCGCCTTTCACCTGCGAACAAGCACCGGAACGCTCACGGATCATGCCACGGTCACTGTGGCCAGAGTCAGTCAGCTCCAATACCCTCAATGTATCGTCTTCGGAATCCGAAACGCAAGAAGAAGCTCCCTCCATACATTCACCTTGACCAGAAAGACCAACACCGTCAAGCATCGGCAAGGAACGCTCCCGATGCTTCCCTGGACCGGGACCCTCAGGAACAACAATGTCACGGCCAGAATCATCTCGCCGAGGTGCATCGCTCTCCGAATCTGTATCAGGAACACAAGGAGCTCCCGCTGAATAGTCATCCTCCACAGCAATCCAAACTCGATCCAAAACTTCATCAATCAGCTCCATAAAAAAATCTTCCTGTTTGGGTGAAACATTTGGACCCTCAGTAGCAAAATCCGAGTCAAAATCCATTTGTTTTGGCAAAACAGTCGCAAGTAGGATCCTCAGTTCAATCATCTGAAAAACAACGAAAGCAGAATAAATTATCTGTATAAGCAACTTCATCCCAATAACACCACTTTCAAGCAATCTGTAAAAGACCCACTTGAGTCCCCTTACCACCACTACTGCACATCTAGGCGGCGATATCAATCCGCGACTCATCAAAACTGCGAAAGTCCCCAGGATGCGGCACACATGCAGGATCCTCACCCGAACAGTCACGGCCAAATAAGTCAGCTTCATCATCCGGAAAAAATGCAAGCACAATAAATCAAGTTACAGATCGATTCCAACAACAGTTTTTTTTTTCAACAATCCGACATGCGATTACTGTCGTTGAGAATATAGCGCATTTGGGTGGCAATATCAATTTGCGATTCATCAAGATCGGAGGAGTCCTTTTCTGAAACTGATTCTCCCAACCAAAGCATGAGTACCACAAACACAATAGGCAACGCAAAACAATGTGCGGATCCTCAAAACCATGGAAACCCACCATCCTCATTGCCTTTCAGCTTATATTTTTTTATCCGCCGTTGAAACACCAGGTCCAGTCACAGACAAACCGTTCATAGAAGCACTTTGCCCCGCTGAAACATACTGAATTATACCTGAAGAGTATCATGGATGGATAAGAAGCCTAAAAACGTTTGTTGGCATAGCACTTACTTTTTCAGATGTAGAATAATACCGTTATTACTTTTAGATTCGTCTATTTTTTAAGTTTTTATTTGGTAATAATACCCTCTTAGTAACAAATATGGTTTTTTTATTTATGCGTAAACCCAATAAGTCGATACCCCTTGGTAAAAAATGTTATCTTACAGGAAAACTAGATGAGTTACATAACTAAAACATAGATAAACTTAAAGTGAATGAAATTGCTTTTCACAAACCACTCATAAAACTACGAATCTATTTATCAAAATAAGTGTCCGATGACAATAAACCTTTAACATCATTTTTCTCGAAACTAGGTGTCACGTACTTATAGGGTTTCACCAGGCAACCCTCGATATTTAAGTAAAAATTGTATTAACGGGACGTTTTTTATCAAACTGGAACCAAGAGTTGTTCGTTGCCGCCGCGATTTGGGCTCTATACTTTTCAGGCTAGGTGACTGCTTTCCATCAGGCGGGCCGTATGCTTGTTTGCCACCGACTTGGTATAAAAAAAAAAAAAACATGGATCAAATAAAAAATTTAAAAAGATCTGGTGGTTTTCACCCCGAAAATCAGTCTTGATACTTGTAATATATTTAAAACTTAAAATTATTTTGTTAAATTACCTGTATTTATTACAATCCAAATTAATATATTATATGTATGTGCATAACGTAGCTGTTCCATGCAACTTTGTCTGCATGACACAATGCAATATGATGTAGGTATTGTAGGTACCTACTACTCTAAATGATGACCCATGTGATTAAATGGATCCCATATCAAATTTTAAGCAAATCTGTTTAGTTATTTTCAAGTTATATCATAGATTCGACAACACCAAGTTAGTTTTAACTTTTTACATACATATTATGTACCTATTTTGTGGTTAGTTTTAACTTTTTACATACATATGTATGTAAAAAGTTAAAACTAGCTTGGTAATGTGTCGAACCTATGATATAACTTGAAAATAACTAAACAGATTGGCTTAAAATTTGATATGTTTTTCAGCTCTTCATATCATTATAGTCTTTATACCATAATATGGCCGAAAAACAGAATGATTTTCACACTTGGATATAACACTATTATATGTCTATACATAGGTATAGGTAATATTAGTATTTATTATTATTATTTATTTTATTTACTAGCCTATTTGAGTGTCCCACTGCTGGGCAAAGGCCTCTCCCCTGACTCTCCATGACTCCTGATTCCATGTCTCTTCCGGCCAGTTGTTCCGGAAGGTATCAAGGTCGTCCCGCCATCTCCGCTTGGGCCTGCCTCGCCCGCGCCTCCTTTCCGGCATCCACTTGGTGGCTATGATAGCCCACCTATCCGGATGCATACGGTGGACGTGGCCGGCCCAATCCCATTTGAGCCTAGCGGTTCTTCTGCCTACGTCAGCTATCCCCGATCTGGAGCGCAGCGTGATGTTTCGGATACGGTCGGTCCTTTTGATCCCTAGAATGCTGCGCTCCATGGCGCGTTGACAAACCTTCAGTTTGGACTTCTGAATCTCTGTGAGTGACCAGCTTTGAGCACCAATATTAGTAACGATTTGTAAATTGTATCATCGCAGAATGGGTGTAATCATGATTAAAACTACCTATAAAATTGTCCATTACGACACAAGTGCGAAAAACGTGAAATTCTAAACGAGTGGCGATTTTTTAGAACACGACCGATAGGGAGTGTTTTAAATCGATACAAGTTACGAATTTCGTTATTGCACGTGTCTCGTACGACGTTTTTTAGTACAGATGGCCCTCCGAAGTTTTGAACCTGACTTAAAATGACCCACTTCTCACACTAGAGCCTAAAAAATGCACCATCTGTACTAAAAAAATATAATTCTGCCGGTGTGTGTATTTTTAATAAATAGGAAACGAAATATTTATGTTTTTTATTCAGAATAATTAAAGTCAGACTTAAAAAAACTCATACAATGATTCATATTAATGATTCATACTATTTGTCCCATAATAAATCACATAATAAACTCATCTAATGCAGTTTTTATGACATTGTCTCTTTCGCTGTACTTATCTTCCACATGAATGACATGGTCAGTCATTGATTTCCAATCTGAGGCAGTTATACTCGCGAACTTTTTTCTTTCTTCTCCAACTCGCATAACTTTTCTACCGTATTTTTGACAGCGTTAACTCCTTCAACCTCTCCCAGACCTTCTGGTAAAAAAAACAAATGACCATTTTAAATCAACCTAACATAAATACAAATTAAATCTATTATAGTCGATAGTATATTAGATAATGAGTACAAGAAAATTTATTGAATAAAGGTAAGTATCAAAATGGTACTACGTACTAACCTCGGAACACCGATATCGTGTGTAAACACTCATGTTTTTCCTTTTAAGCGATTATTTTCTCCCCTTGTTTTTCTTTATATTTACTTATTATAGTACGCAGCAGCTTACGAACATTACTTCTCATAGTATTTTTCATCATAAACACCTTAAAACGTTGCAATTGTGGAAAGCGAGCAATGGGTGTCAAGTCGAACGAAAGACAAAACATGACGTTTGACAATTCAGCTTGTGATGCCATATGAAAAGTTCCGTAAAAAACTCATTCTCAGCTTTCGTTAGCCAGACTCTACGCATAAAGTACCTAATAATTGCATAAAAAATACTAAATAATGAATTACTTAATGTGTCTTAAGTCAAAATATTTTGGCGAATGGGTCAAAATTCTTTTCGTTGTCTTAGGGACACTAAGTCCCTAAAAAACGTGACACAGTTGTGATTTGTGTAAGAGATCTGATGATGTTTTGTTTTTAATTTTTGAGGCATGAATTAAAATCTAGCGGGAAAAAGAAATACAAGTGCACCGGTTTTTTTTAATATACTGTGTCGAAACAGCAACTAAAAGCGTGACAGAGTGGTATGAAACAAGACAACGAAAAGAATAATTTTGACCCGAATCAGTACCTACCTACGTTTCAAATTCCCCTTGTTTTTACATGACCAGTGTTCTTATCAAAGTCCTTACCACGAGTTGGCAAGTAAGGTTTAAACAATCAATGTGTTGCCAACTCATAAACATTTCCGAGTATCTACTCTCGAGGAATTACTCCATATTTGAAGTGATCTGCGGTAACACCCCTATGCTATAAGCGAGTCGGCTGAAACAAAGTAAGATCGTCTGTCGTGCAATTTTCCAATCAAACAGAACAACACCGTTTGTCGGGCAAAGGAATGCGGGAAACGAGAGGGAAATATGTCGCCCATTCAGTAGCTCCAGTTGTCTTAATAACCGACTTCAAAAAAGGAGCAGATTCTCAATTCGGCTGAGTTTTTTGCATGGTTGGTAGGTATACGGGTACACCACCGACTTACATTTTGCTGTAATTCCATAGTGTGGTGTGGGGTATCATTCAATAGGCCTCTTAGAAAAATCCTCTTTTTTCAGTCCCTTATTTTTTCTAAGAGGCCTATTTCAAACTTTTGATCCTTGGGTCAAAAAAATATGAAAAAAATCATGAATAAGTAGGTAAGCTTATAGAATATTTTATTATAAAATTATTTCGAATATAATCGGCCCCGCCGTTTTTGAACAACTACGGAACCCAACACTGAGCATGCTCTTGGCCGGTTTTTAATATTTGGATTGCAGTAGCTTTCAGTATTTTATTTAAGTTCGTCAATGTAGGTAACAACATCGTTTCAGAAATAGGTCAGGTTGAAACATTGTTCGGACTAGACAATAAACATAATCACTTCGGTCTAAAAAAATTGTATTATATATGTTCGAAATTGAAAATTTAAGTTTTGTTTTGTTTAAAAAAAATAAAAATAAAATAAATATTTCGGACAATTAAATCCATATGGTCTTAATTACAAATATTGCCTTAAATAATTATGTTAGTCCGCTAAGATGTTGAGACGTCCAGTGCCTGACTAGACTATGTTTTGTTTGCATAGAAAGGAGTGTTTGCGGTGTGCGTTCAGATAATTGATAGTTTGGATAATTTTAAGCAGCGTTCGGATAATTAAAGGTTTGTAAAATCGAGGGCCCTAATGAAATAAAGGAAACAGGGTACTACGAAACCATGTTTTCGCCGATTTTATGGTATTACAAGGCAAAGCTGCCATTGTCTCTCTCTAAGGTGTATGTGAGCTAATCCGTGCGTACCGACATCAATAGTTTTTTCAAATATATATTTTCCTAAAAGCTTACTGCTCCCATTCCCTCTTAAGCTGCGTTTCCACCAGAGATGTGCGAGGATGTGTTTCCATACAAATTACACACCTCGCTCGAGTCATTAATAAGAATAGGTGTCATTTGTATGGAAACACATCCTCGGACATCTCTGGTGGAAACGCAGCCTTAAACTACAAGCACCAATTGAAAATACCATTAAGTGATAAAGTGCGAAGTACCTTACTTACAGATGCTCCATCGAAAAAAGTCCTAATTAATTAGGCGTGTGAAATTCTGTGATATAGGCCCATTTATATGTCACATGGTTTAGGAAGTTATTTTAGCAAGACGGGCAGATTTGCGGATCTAAATTCATAACAGCGAACCATTATGTCAAATCGAATTCCACACTTCACTCTCAATTTACGAAAATGGCTGTACAATTTTCCGGAAACATTTTTTTATCTTGAAGGGAATAACATGACGTCATGTAGGTAATAATGTTCTGAATGTACGAAAAACTATTCTTCTATGAGGTAATGTAGGTATGTATTAATGGTTTATTATTTTGATAAGTAATAATCTACGTAGAGGGGTGATCCAAAAGTAATGATAGTTAATAGGTTTTCATTAATTCGAATAAGAGGTAGATGGTGGCGTAGAGAAAAATCTACGCTACGAAACTGAGCGTTAGCGATTGGCATCTAGGCTACGCACTCAGGTGTAGGTAATATCATGAATCTCAGTCCGTCTCGTATGCTCCATCATAGTAAATAAATAAATATCTTGGGACATCATACATTATAGGTACATGTGATGTGGGTACCAAGCGAAGATATATATAATAGATAGATACATATAGATACTTACATAAATAGACAGCCATGACCAAGAAACAAATATTTGTGATAAATAAATACACAAATAATGCCTTCGCCGGGATTCGATTCCGGAACCTCCAGCTTCGTAGGCAGGGTCACTACCAACTAGGCTATGGAGGTTGACATAGTAGAAAAGAAACACTTAACCAATTGGAGCTCTAGGCCACTAAAGAAAGTACTATAGGATTTCTTACAGTCTGATTTACAACCTCACTTCGACAAGGTTCCCGAGTGGCGTAGGGTTCCGAATAGTCCCGATAGATTACCCGTACAAGCAAGTCGAGCTGTATATGTATATACGGCAATACGGCTTCCGTTCAAATCAAGTCAACTGATACAAACTGTCAGAAATTTCATCAAACAAAGTTTCTCAGCCAGTACCCATCCCAACACGATATATACGTCTACCATAAGAACGATTTTATTCAGTACAGTAAATCCGAATAATATTAATTTTTAAATGATGTGCACTTACGAGTATTTTTTTACGCGGACAACTACAGACCTTTACATCTCTAGCAGCACAACAATGTTAATTTAACTTATTAACATAACTTTATGCTTTTTACTGTGTACGACGATTCAAAAGTGAAAAATTTGTAAGCAATTTTGGTACTGAAGACGGGGTGACATTTGTCAACATTTTTTTACAAGGGATATTTTGTATGGCGTACCCTTTCTTTGTTTTATTTATTCGTAGCAAGTGACTATTGAAAAACAAATTTAATATAACTTATCGTAACTTATTTTAGATAAGATTTCTTTATTTGTGTGTTTATTTCATTATTTAGTATAATTTTATATAATAAAGGCAATTAAAGACTTATCGTAATATATTTTTCGTTGCCACGATAGTTATTCATGAAATAAAACTATAGCAATGGATTATATCGCATATATTAATTAATTTATAAATATACGCGATATAATCCGGTTCTATAGTTTTATTTCGTAGTAGGTATATCGTTTTTTAAGGACAATCAAAAAAATAGATTGCTGCAACCATCAATTCCTGAGCAGCACTTTACGTATACCTGTATAAAGTGAATATTTCGATCCACCCTATTTTATACATGTCTAGAAACAATTCTCCCCGATGCCATCCGTGTCAGGAGGTTGCAAGGAAATTTGTGTTTCCGGTACAAATGTACCTATAGCTACGTGGCGCATTTCCCCTCTTACTCCGATCAATGAAATGCTTGCGGTCTGTAGTAATATCCTCGTCAATTCCGTCGCTTCAAAATACTGTTTACATAGTAGAATAGTATTATAGATGTTATAGCTAATTCACACCTCATTTTGTAATTTCGATCCGGGTTCGGGACCCAATTATGTAATTTAAGTACACTTTTGATATACCTGGTTGGGGCTTGCCTTTGCCATATTATATATCGATAGACACTGAGTCCGTCTGATACTGATAATAAGTGCATCTTAATTGACAGATGCAAAAAAATCTAAAGTAACACTTCAAAAAATCTAGGTACAGTCGAGTGCATTAATATATAGACACATTTGTAAGGGATCAGTATGGAGAAGTGTATATATATTAATGCCCTTGACTGTACCACGAGAAAAATTATCAGTTAAAATTTCCAAATGTACCGTAATTTTTTTACAATTTTTTCTTCACTTTCTATGTTTGAACGGTCGTAATCGCAAGGGTTAAGCATCCGCAGCATAAAAGACGAAACTTATATATTTTATCAACTAAATAAAGGTAACGACACAAGGAAGTGGCCCATCAATAAAATTAATTATATTTTGTCACGCAAACGTGAACCCTATTTCTATAAATCCTGAATATTCATACACCAGCACGCGGCTGTAACACAATAATCGCAATGACACGTTATTGTCAAAAAACAAGAGCACTAACGACCGTATTGTTTCACGTTCCACACTCCACACTAGCACGAATCGAATAAAAAGATACAGTCGAATTGAGAACTTCTTCCTTTTTTGAAGTCGGTTGAAAACTAAATACAGCTTGAGAGTTTTCTTCTGAGTCTCGATTCGGAGATAATACTTACATAGATAGATTCGGGATATTACTTAATCTCGAATAATAGGTACTTAAAACACGTGTCAAAGTAAATTAATACAAGAAATATGCTTTCGCTCCACAAGAAATACAAAATAATATACATAAATAATTTAAATGATATTCATGTGAATAAGTAAATTAATGTATAAATAAATGTTTAAAAATAAAATAATCTAAGTTTAGTTAAATTACTATTTTAATTGTAGTTACGGATGAACGGTGCCTCTTGGCACAGGTTATTTTGTAAATAACTTAAAGGGAGACTCCGGCCACTATAAAATTGTGTACTGTGCCTTTAACAACAGAATAAATATTTTTAAATAAAAATTTTAAAGAAATATTCAAGATGGCGGCGCCTCGGGACAAAAACGAAAATTCATGGATCGGGCCAATTTTTTTTTGGCCATTTTGAAACTGTTGATGGGTTCTTAGGGTTTTGAAATTTTAACAGTATGGTAAAATTGGGCTCTGAATAAATAATAAAATGAATTTCAGTTTCCTAATATAAGCTATTTTAACAATACGTCTTATAAACAGTTTAGACAGTCACACACAACCTTTGAGCGTTATGTGGATACCTGGATTTGCAAAGGCGTGAATCAAAGGGCAGTTCATTAGTGCGAGTATAATTCGATATACGTTGGCCTGATTCCCGAACACGTACAGTGGAGAACATAAATATATCTACAAGTTTAGACCTTACGCTCCAGACATAAGTAAAAGAGTGTATACATGTTTATGCCCTTGACTGTACCAAGGTAGGTACATTTCAAAATGGATGTTCTGAATGTGCCCATGATACGAATTGTGCCAAAATTCCACTACCGAATGTGCTATAATAAGCAAATCAGAGTTGAGCAAAAGTAATCTGACTACTTCCGTAAATTACATTTGTATGTGTACTTTGTAATCTAGATCAATCGTACTTTCTGACCAACTCTGAAACAAATAATTACTCTTCGGTGTTGTTTAGCAATTTTGTTCATGAATAAGTATCAATCTTATGGGAAATATTGGACATAGGTTTTACCGCTTATTCTGTTATTTTTTATGATCTAGTATACTAGTATACACAGTATTAGAATAGGTACATTGACAAATAAATAAAAATTTCAGCAACTGGACATTTATTCACTTAGTCGATTCGACTGTATATTCCTTCAAATTTGACTACCAGAAATTCGAATAGATTTAAACGTCCGACGATAAAATATTTAGCTTTCCAGCTATTAACAATTCCTTCTGTATCTACCTACAATTTCAAGTTCCTGTTTAATCATCTCTGGTATTTCTTTTCATTGTGCGTATTTTCGTTACTTTTTATTCCATTCAGAAATAATATTTTTCTTATTTTCATTTACTTATTTTATGCCTGGCGTATTACATAATGGAGGTCAGGACATCGTCCGATTATAGTGTACGAGTAAAAAGCTTTAGGCGGTATTCTTATATATACCGCCAATGTTGTATACCACCTCCTCCATATCCTGGGTGGTAATGACCTACGAAGCTGGAGGTTCCGGGTCCAAATCCCGGCGAGGTCATAATTTGCGTATTTATCACAAATATATGTTCCCTGGTCTTGGCTGTCTAGTGTCTATGTATTTAAATATTTATATGTATCTATCTATTATCACACTGTGTCTACGATACTGGCTTTTATCGAAACCAAGGAATGCGATGCAGATTTCTAGCCAAACCGTGAATTCGATTCAAAATGCTAATTTTAAAAGTAATTAACTTTCTAAGAAAAGGTAATTGAGAAGCAATGTACTTACTTCAAAATGGATCGTTAATTTGCACTTCGCAATGACAGATCGCAGCCACTCACAACGTTTGACAACTAAGCAGTACACGCGTTACATTGATCGTTCGGAGGAAATAAAATTAATTGTACGGTCAATTTAATTATTTGTTAAATGTTAATACTTGAAAACGATTGCTAGTAATGCGTATTATTACCCATTTTCGTAAAAGCCAGGGTCATGGACACACACTGTATATATCGTCGCTTGGTACCCACATGTCAAGTCTTAATAAAATTGAGCTTGCTATGGGACTAGGTCGATTTGTCCATGAGATGATGATATCCAAAGAAAAAGTGGACCTAGTTTTCGACCCTTTGTAGTCAGCTGTCTTTGGCTGATGCCTAAACCACTCGACTCTTGGCCTAACCCTGGCAACCACTCATGTAGTCAGCTGTGTCAGCTGATGCCTAGACCACTCGATCCTTGGTCTTACCCTGGCAACCACCCCCGTAGTCAGCTGTCTCAGCTGATGCCTAAACCACTCGACTCTTGGTCGTACTCTAGCAACCACCCATGTAATCAGCTGTCTTGGCTGATGCCTAAACCACTCGACCCTTGGTTTTACTCTGGTAACCACCCAAGTAGTCACTTTCGCACTTGCAACGACGAACGATTAATACTGGACCAACATCAATGGTTTCTGCTATAATGACAGATGGAAGATAAAACTGCCAAGTATTAGCGCGC
Organism: Thaumatotibia leucotreta; assembly: GCA_025490895.1. NCBI lineage: Eukaryota > Metazoa > Arthropoda > Insecta > Lepidoptera > Tortricidae > Thaumatotibia > Thaumatotibia leucotreta. Next base: position 220,192 of record JALPQI010030245.1, on the reverse strand, counting down.
CACCGAGCACTCATACATTTACCTTATGTCACACCTCAGTTGTAGACAATTTATCCAAAATGCTTGTCATTTAATTAAATCACCTACGATTTCCGGAATCTGATTTAATCAAGAATCGCATGTGATTTATCGCGACGAGGTTAGACTCGACGTAGCGTCCAGAATCACCTGGGATTATATAAGATCTATTCATCTTAATAATCACCGGGGTTATGCACTTAGATGCTCTTAGGGATCTCGTAAAACTATGTATTTAACCTACAGACGAAACCCCACTTTTAATAGCGGTGACTTTAATGAAATTAACACTAGGTACTAGATATTTTTTCCGGGAATACTTAACTAGACTATAGGACGTAATTATGATGATGATGCTGATTACCGATTACTAACAGAATTTGAGGGGTTGAATGGAATAATATAGATGAATTAAAATATTTATTGATAATAATTATTATATTTCTGACAACTCAATGAATAAAATCATTGATCAACATTATATTTTAAAAGTTCAATAATATATTTCATTGTATCATTGACATATTCATTGTAATTTTTTTATCTATTAATTCAGAATTCGTGATTTTTTTTCGATTGGTCTAGTCAATAGACAAAGTTCAATTGTAACTTAACCCAATTTGATTTTTATTAAACATTGATGACTACTTGAAGGGTCAACGGAAAAAAATGGGTTATTCCCACCTGTTACCACCAACTTGACACCAGTGGTAACAACTGGGAATTTTATTCCCACCTGTTACCACCAGAGTACTTGGTGGTAACTACTGGGAAAAAGAATTCCCAGTAGTTACCACCAATCACTTTAGTGGTAACTACTGGGAAAAATAAATCCCAGTTGTTACCACCAAGTACTTTACTAGTAATGTGCTTATTTTTAATAGAATATACACAAAATACTTTGCCAGTTATTTTATTAATAAGGAGCTAATTTTATGAATATTACTTTATTTATAAAATATCATATTAACCATCGAATTTTACTAAAAATGAATACATTTTGAAAAGATTCTTTAAACTTTTTTTTTAATATGTTGTCATTATTGCCTGCCTGAATAGTCTGAATCTGAACCAAAAATATTAAGAACTACTGACTTGATTATCACAGGGGCAGGTAAAAAGGGATGACGGGTGACCGACTCGTAGAAGGGATAACTTTCATTTTTCATCGTGTTGTTTTAACTGATTACGAATCTCAATCCTTTTTTAAGATTATTATAACTACTACAAGGTTTTAGGTACTTACACGAAAAATGAAATATTGAAATATTCTTGTTTTGAACAAAAAACCAGTGTAATTCGTCTTTATTTGTAGTATAACATTTTATAATAATTATAGTCTCTGGAAATTGTTACCATTGTATAACAATATTTATGGCTACTAGGTATCCTATTGCAATAGAACTACTAAATATTAACTTAGTGGTAACTACTGGGAAAAAGAATTCCCAGTAGTTACCACCAATTAGTTTAGTGGTAACAGTTGGGAATTTTAATTCCCAGTTGTTCCCAGTGGTAACAGGTGGGAAAAAAATTCCCAGTTGTTACCACTGGTGTCAAGTTGGTGGTAACAGGTGGGAATAACCCAAAAAAATGACCAAAGCTTAAAAAAATCAGGGCAAATTCACACCTTATTCTGTTTAAAGTAAGGTGGTTTTTCCTTCTGTAATTTGAATTGACTAGACATGTTCTTTCCGTGGACCCTTCACTTATTTTAAACTGAACTACAAAATTCTATTTTTTTTAATTATATTTAGATACCAGTTCCTGTCACAAAATTGATTTTCTTTATTCTTCACGAAACAATACAAAGACTCATTTAAGTAAAAATCGTATCCAGAACAGGATTTTAAAAAGCGCCGGGGTCGAGTAGTATAATGCGCAGGTTAAAAGATTAAATTCAGCCAGGCGGACCCGGTTTAATCTTAAAAATAACATGTATACTGTTTTATTATCTCTACCCTTCGTTAACCTTCGAGGGCACTAAGTCACATTTTACCTTCAGCTCCCTGAAAAAACAAGTTGCTTAACTTGCACGAAGGTTTGTAGCCTCAAAAGATAACACATATATGCAAATGTGTTACCTGCTTATTCCTCTTTACAATCGTAGGAAAATATCAACAATATTTTTTTTAACCACAAAAAATAAACTTAAAGCGATTTTTGTGGGTAGTCATTATTTGATAATCATAAATTCAAAAATTACCAACTCAGTTTTCAATTATTACTCAATTTATAGGTTATGCTATTAAGCTATCACGAGATAAAATAATTGTCCGTTGGGTATTTTCTTATCGTCATTGAAATCAAAATCTTTTCTGTCATTTTTTGACTGATAATACATTGAACTCACATACTGACAGTCAGACGGATCATCTTTTAACGTGAGGACTAAACGTAGTACAACTACTAGTATAATATGTAGGTATAGTACATGACAGCCAGTCCTTAACCCGAGATAATCTTAAACTGCACATAAAGTGCACGAAGAGTGGTCATTTAACTACACCACCGTTCACGATAGTACTGTTGCCCTAGTCTACTTTCAATTCAAGCCGAATGTCAGTTAACCTACTGACATTTGGATTTACACACGGAGGTTTTTTCAATTAGATAGTTTCCTTTTGGTGTAAATTACAGTTTACAGTGTAACTAAACTTCAAAATAAAACTGATTTTACTTGATGGTTCATGTTGTCAAAGTTTCAACCCAATTCTTTTAATAAGGATGTTTAAAAAATCAGTCAATGCCTGATCGCAATATTGATCGTAATGGGACTTCAATGCCAATCCAATGAGGCACGTCAGAACTGACTCTTGAGGTATTTATTTTCTTCTACTTAATTCCTGAATTTCAAAAAGAACACCAATTAAAATTACAAAGATGTTTTTGAGGAAAAAACCGCACACAATTTAAATGAAGATTATTTATCTTTATTTAACGCTTTTCTTTAATTAATGCCTTTGTAACTCTTGGTACAGCTATAGTTAATTAGTCTTTCGTTGAGTACTTAAATACATAGCGAAGTGATATTTGTAGGTATTCGTAGTAGTATTAGCAGTCTGTTAAATGTATTGTGAAAACTGGCACGAAGAATAATAAAATAAATTTAAAGGTGTTGAAGTTCAGAGCATTAAGTACAAATATTTGATTTATTATTAAATTGGTTAACTATTCTTAGATTATATTTTCTTAGATTACCGCGAAGATTAGGTACCTACACATGAAATGAAACTATGAAAACGGATAAACTCGCGTATATTAACTAATTTTAACTCTATTGTCAGTCATCCTCGGACCACGAATCCTGTAGTGTTCGAAACGTCGGAATGTAGTTAAAATAAGTTAATATACGCGAGTTTATCCGTTTTCATAGTTTTATTTCATTAAGCCATACCCTTTTGGGTACCTACATATCAAACATCGAACTGCCTGTTTTCGTGAATGCAGTGTCACAATTTCCATGTACCCAATTTTAGGGGTGTTGTACATATATTAATAAATTATTTACAAGTGTAATAATTATAATACACCCCGCTGGACCCACATAGAACCCGCTGGTTCCGCATATAAATAGGTTGTAACGAAATTTGTAATTACATTAAATTTTATTTCAGCCAATTCAAACTTTGATTGACCAGGCGTGACGTACCTATGTATTAATGCGCGAAATTGTATTTTGAGTAATATTGAATACTGGCGAAGAGTTGTATAAATGGAGAAAAAAACTGACGTTTAAATATATACCGTTTTCGGACCGGGATATACGTCACTAGTAGCTAGTAAAAACCAATTTCAAAACTTCACTTTGTCATCAATTATTGTCCTGGCTTCGTCTTCTAGATTAGTAATAAACACTCTGTGGTAGGTACCACAATATAATGGTCGCCAGTACACACTGAATTTCAGAGAATTTAAAAATTAAATACATATTGATAATAATATTAGGAGCATTCCATGAAAACATGTCGTAAGCGACACTGTCTATTCAATACTTTTGAAAAATTTAATTAGTAAGTTGAGTTACGATATAATAATAACATAATCAAGGCTTTAAGATTCATTCCTAGCAGCTAGCATATTTTATTAGGGTAGCTACCATAGCGAGTCGTAAGCGACAAAAAGTAGATGTTTTCATGGAATGCTCCAATATACTCGTAGGTACAGTCAAGGGCATTAATATATATACACTTCTCCATAATGATCCCTTACAAATGTGTCTATATATTAATGCAATCGACTGTACAATAAGTAATAGCTAATATATGTATAAGTCTAGGTTATAGGTTCATAAAAAAAAAACAGCGAGAAGCGGGTTATTTTTAAACTGTGTTTAATTACTTATACCTAAATAAATAATATTAATAAGTGAAAGAAGTGAAGTGCAGATTTAATTACTTATAAATAAATAATATAAAACTTTTGTAGCAAATTAAAATCAATATTTTAACCTTATAGAAAACTCTAAGTGGGTACCTACATAGAAATTATCAAATAATCGAGTTTCGCGTCCCGTGTTTATAAGTTTTTTCCGGAGTGGCCAAATCTGGCTCTGATCGTCATTCAATTTTGTAATTTCTCCAGTTCCAGAGAAATCACTAAGTTTAATTATCAAAATATTTACTTGGAACAGTTTTTTACTCCTTTCTTCGTGTAAATTAAATATTTGAGGCTTATATTTTAAAGACAAACGGGTCTTAATGGCTTAAATTAAGACCCGTTTGTCTTTAAAATATGAGCGATAATCGTGAAAGTTTAAGGCATTTCGTTTAAGTAACTGTCTTTAATTTTAAATTGGAATTTATAAGATGAAAGATGATTTAATGTTCCACATTCCACACAATCCTTTTATATTTGACAGAGTACAATAAAAATGAGTAATACATATGCTCATTTTTATATATGTATTATCTATACATATATTGGTGTTTTATTATTATTATTAGTAAATTTATTTAGCAAATTTATATGTATGTGCGATAAGCGCAGTAATAGCCCTAACCAGCCAGCGGGCACGGTAACAGTAGTAGATAGGTAAGAAACATGATTTTACGTAAGACATTTACACCGACTGATAAGGTTACCTAACTGCTGTTTCTCATCAAGTGGAAATCTAAAACGAACCTTATATTAGACAAAAAACTAACCTTAAATAAAACTTGAAGAATATGTAAATAGAGATTACAAATAACGATACCCTATCAAATGTAGAAATTTTCGAACAAAATGATCTAATTATTATGCACTAATTGGGGAGAAAAAAAAATTACTACACTGGCAACATTTTCGTGTAATGGCGCCTGAATTTCTTTATAATTTTTTCATTTACTATTACGTAAAAATAACACATTAATCTTAATAGTTACGCGTGAAATGTGATACTAGCATATGTGTTTGGGTCTGTTGATCTGTGGGAAAACTTGAACACTGCGCACCCGACAATTTTTTCGTCATTATACATACAACTAAAAGCGGGAGCTGTGTCAACAATGACTGATCCGTGAGCACTGACAGGGGGAGGTTCCGAATCCTGAACAATGTTCAGGATTGGAGTGGCTTCACTGTAGCAACCGCGACACTCGATCTAGGCCTTTATAAATCTATGCTTTCAATAGGTACCTAGTTTGTTGCAGTACCAATTTTATGCGACTTTTAACCATTAGTTTTTACTGTTAATCATTCTTTTCGCACGCGTGACGACATTTCCAAGTATTTTTAAATTACATAATCTTCTGCGTAATATTACCCAATTAAATTTTGTTTCTTCATTTTCATCTGATAAACTTTACTCACTTCCTGCTACAAAACTTCGATCATATATTTGTACAACCTATTTTACTCACATTAGAATGTCATCTTTAAAAAAAGGAAATAAAATACTAATACCTACTTGTGCTGAAACTTTTTTGTACCTTTATAGTTAAAAATACAAATTAACCACAGCGAAATATGCAACTTATGTGCGTAGGTAGGCATACCTTTATTTAAATCTATATTTATACAAATAAAAGTATTTGCATTTGCAAAGAGCGAATTAATTTATTAAAAAAATAAAAATAACAACATATTTATATCAGGAAAACTTGATAGACTGCCTATAAATATTCATAAAAAAATATTCATATATAAATATTCAAATATTCATATTCAAATATTCATTTTCACAAATAGGAAAATATTTTTTGAATAAAACTACCGCTAAAGCATAACCGCAGTAACTAGTTTCGTAATGTCAATCAATTCTTTATTTTAAACGTACAAAGGAAAAGGAGTGTTCTCCTCCAAAAGTTAATTATTGGTAAGCTGCAGAAAACTTACTTGCTGTACGTAAATCGTACGTTACGTACCTATTTACCTGGGGGCTCATACATATTTCTGCTTCAAGATTTCAAAATTGAAACTCGGATATCTTTAAAAATTTAAATAAATGTAATTCAACAATCATAGCATTTTTCACAAAAAATCGTAACTAAGTGCCTTCAATTTACCACTGCTATGGAGCTGCGAAAGAAATAAAAAAGTGCTTGAACATTGAGGGTGTCCTGTTTGATGTAAGCATTTTTTTTATCGAGCTTTGCCAGGAGATTAAGCGTCGCATATTTACACACATTCCTAAATAGGAAAAAAACTCAAATTCTCTGTCATCTTGAGGGCTCTGTCTCCGTTCAATTTTAAATATTCTAAAATTTCATTTTCTATTCATATATTCTAAAATTTAATTATTCTAAAATTTCAAGACTATTCTTAAATTTCATTTTCGTTACCACTGATTTCGAGAGCTCGAAACTAAAAATGGCCGCGTGCTCTTAAATCGCATCTATAAGTTTTCCCTTACATTCTCTCCAGCAACCAATCCACCTGTTACTCGAGCCGGTGCTTTTTCGGATATTCCCTTTAAAACCTTAAAATTCGCATTGCATAGGTACCATAAATATAAATTAATTTAACATGTTTATAATGTTTTTGAGGTCAGCAATATATCGCTAGTTGTTTAGGTACGATACGATCTGCTTGTTAAATATTATTATTCTGGCATGAAATTACAAGAACCAATTATTCCCATCATTTATTTAAATTATAATACTCATTTATTTATAATTACTACTAAAGTGATTAAATTCTGCTCGAACATTCGAGTTATGTCTTAATTTTTTTTTTTTTCAAAATATTCTTGTTTGACTGAAAGCACACGTAGCGTAGGAATACATAAATGTTGCTCAGCAAAACTTGTATTTCACCTTCATTAAATAAAAGCTGATTCAAAATTTTCCGTTTAAATTTACCTTACCAAAATTAAAGCTCGTTATTTCAATTTAATCAAACGATAAAATGAATCCGGGCACAAAATATACGGTCACAACATCAAAGAAAGTGATCTTATTTAATGTATTAAATTAAAACACAGCTACCCATTTGCTGACCCTAAATTATGTTAGGCTAGAGTTTCATAAATTTTAATAAAGCAGACTAATCAAGATTCATAGTGTCATAAAATTCGCATTACTTTCGCAAACTTTCTTAAAGTGAAAACTAATATAAAAGTATCTTACCTCTGGTCTGCTTTAATATTGAAGGACCATCACCCAGGCAAAGTTGAGGATTTGAATTTTTTTCACCAGTTCACAAGAGAATACATAATTTAGGAAAAGTTTGCCGACACCTAAAACGCGGGCTGGAGTCGGGCGGACGCGTCAGGCCTGGCCTGCGGTGCCGACTGTACTACGGCCGCCTTGGTCCCCCGCTAGTGATGCGCCACGCTGGGCGGGACTTGCCCTACGGCTGTCCTATCGTTATATCTACCTACTAAAAATATTCAACCGTGAATTGTTCATTAGTATGGAATTGTTAACGGGTTTCCGACTGCTATGAAACACGGAATATAAATATTAACGGCATGATCAATATTTCATTTCGATGGTATCTACCTACCATGAGAAATAGTCCTATCCCAGTGACTTAAATAAACTTATCATCCAAAGCCGTACAAAATAATAAAAATGATGAATTTAAGTATTATGTAATACACAGTTATTTATAAAATATATATAAATTATAAATATTGGATGTCATACACCAAAGAAAAAACGACCAAGATCACCAACGTCCGAGGTGGGAATCGAACCCACGTGCTAAGCTTTCGCTATTGATATAGGTATATTAAATACATACCAATTCAAGTGACAATTTAAAAGATACATTTCAAAAGTATTTATTCTAGGATCTACAATAAATCATCAATTAGAAACTATGAGTTTCTTGAGCTAGCTGGTAATTGAAATGTTGTTATATATACGTATCTTGTGAATAATATATTTTTAATAAGCGAATGGTAATATTTATAAAAAAACTAGCGACCCGCCCCGGCTTTGCCCGAGTACTATACCTACATAAAAACCTTCCTCTTGAATTACTCTACCTATTAAAAAAAATCTCATCAAAATCCGTTGCGTAGTTTTAAAGATTTAAGCGTACAAAGGGACATAGGGACAGAAAAAGTGACTTTATTTTATACTATGTAGTGAAGTACTATTCGCAGACAAAAAGTTTTAAATCGACTATCAACCACTTCCACAAATTTCAATTAATCGATGACTTCCAGTAAAAGTCACCGCAGCTCAACCTGATAAAAAATAAACTCGTCTAATTTCCCAATATTATGTCCCGCGGAAAACGCGCCCAATTGTAAAATTTCCGCACGCATTTTCCGCCCCGGTCCTTGTTATTAGGCCCATCCCTATTTAGCCAAATCCACCCGGCCTCCCCCTTACTGCGTACCTGTATTATGCGTATAGTCCGCGTCTCAGATGTTCTGCTTTACATTGATCATATGATGCGAAACAAATACTATAAACGTGAAATTGAGGTACGACGTCGGAACGACCCAATTTTGTGGCTCCAAAGTTTTAATAGGTCGGATTCGAAAAAGTTAAATTCTTGCGTAACCGCAGATTAGATGTTATGATTTTGTTGACTGAGTTTATGTTTTGCCAACGCTTAATGAAGTGCTTTCTTGACGTAAGCGCGCGTGTGACATAGTAGAATGCAGTAGGTACATACTTACACTATATGAGTATGCTCAGGTAAAAGTCTTGATAGGACTTTTGGTTGGTTAGGTAAATCAGTATACCTACTTGTTGTTATATGACATAGGTACGCAATATTTTAATAATAAATAATAATTATTTTATAATATGTTATATAAGTAGCTATGTATTAAAATAGATACTAAGTGAAACGCTAATGGATTTTAGTAATTATCATGTAATTTATGATTAACCAATTTACACCTCCCAATGCGTACATACATTACAACGACCCAATTATTAATGACAACGATTTAAATGTTTTAAATTAAAAGTCATTTCATGAAACAAAATTTCACAGTACACGCTGAATGAGAAGTAGAGCTAAACAAACACAATACGTACAATAAAGAGACTTAAAAAAAAGTAATAGGGGCTTTTCTCCAGTTTGATATCCCAATCTGTGTCTTATAGTAAGCTGCAAAATGTTCAACTGATAAAAGTGACAAAGCTAGACTATTTAAATAAGATGAATAATCGAAGCCCGCACTATGGTGGCCCTTAAGAGTTTGCAGGACGATGAGGAGACAAAATTCAAGTGTAAGAATGTCGGTGAGGTTGTAAATACTATACCCATTCAATTTTATGCTCTTGGTCATTTAATTATGTTATACTAGTTAACCGCCTAATGGTTACGCTGATGTAAGGGCAATATTTAGGGTCTCCCTACACCAATCGACACAGAATATGCTTTTGTCGATAAACTCATCGGGATCACCCAAAATGTCAGTCTATCAACCCGAGGGTACTCTCGACGCCAACTCGAGGGCCTTAGGCCCGAGGGGATAACTCGGGCTATACTTGAATCCCTTTTCTTCAAGATCCCATCATCTGATCCGAATCCGATGACACTGGGACTAACTAGAACATATATACCCTTTCAAACAAAAATATAATTTTATAAATCGGCCCATGCTTTTTCGAGTAATCAGGGAACATACATAAATCGAAATGTTAATCTCCTCCTTTTTTTGAAGTCGGTTAAAAATAATGGTCTTTTATAAATTGTAAAATATAGTACATATTCCTAATGATTCCTTATAACCCAGCAGTTCAGTACACAGTTGCAATATTAATTTCAGTTTAGTACGACCTCGATCGTGCCCAAGGGAGTCTTCCGTCGAATCAGCACCGCGGCGGGCACATTTCGTAACTGACACGCGGCCACTCGACAATGGTCAGACCTAACGCGTATAATTATACCTACATCGAAAGTCGAAAATTTCGAGCTGATATCTGTCACTGCAATACCTAGTACCTACTGATGAAAAAACGATTTTTTGAATGGCATTACTTCTAAGAGACTCTTAGCGATAATGTGATGATGTACCTACCAAGTGTTCGAAAAAAGACGTGAGATATATGGGCTTGCTTTACTGCCAGATGCCTTCATTTTCCAGTGTCTAACATGTGAGATTTCAATAATAAAAGCAAAATAAACAGTCAAATGTAATCCCTCATTATTTTTTTTCATTATGAAGGTACCTACTTTACTTCAATTAATCATAAGCTTTGTAGTGTGTTTTAGTAGGCAAGTATTTAATAAGATAGAATATTTTGAACTAATTAGGACCGTAATACATATAAGAGATTAGAAATAAATTATGTATTATAAGAATTGTGTCTTTGCTAACAATACCTAGGTATTTTTTTATTTATTGGGATATAAATAGGTACTAACTACATACATTTTGAATAATAGTATCGTAATACCACATTGGTTTGTCTCGATACCTCATTGCGCAGTAGGTACAGTCAAGTGCAAAAATAAGTATCGAAAGAATCCGTTCATAAATATGTTACGACGTTCTTATTACACAGAATTAGAGTGCACTGGGACATATTTTTGAACGTTTTGTTTTATACCCCTTATTTTGTCTTCGACTGTACTTTAACTTATAATCTTATAAAACATGAAGTACAAAATAGTCGTATACAGTAGGTAGTGCCGTTATTCACAAGGACTTATTAGACAGAACGTTAAAAGTGATTAGCATTTAGTAAATAAGTTAATTATCATAAATTGCTATCCAAGTAAATCTTGTAATAATAGAAAAGTAGTAGTAGTAGCTACGAACAAATAAAACATGGAAGCCGCACGCCTTAAATTGCCTTTCAAAAACGGTCCTGAATTTTAGTTGCCAAGTGTCACCCCTCTTCAATGCATCACGGTAATGAGTGTCAATATCAACCTATAGAAAGTTAAACCGATATTTCAAAATACTTCGCAGATTTAATAATAAACCGTCATAACTCAAAATTGTCAAAAATTGAGTTAATGTACTAAAACGCAATATTTTCCATAGCTTTACCCGGTCTCTTTCTCAGACCCGTCAAAATAGCGTTAATGAGAGAGATGGCATGAGTTGCTACGTTCAAATCACGCGATTCAAGTTGTGCTAAAGAGGCTAACTTCAATTATGATCCGATACATGAATAGGAAGGATGCTCATGATGAGAGACATTTCGATATATCGCCTTACTGTATAAAAAATTAGTAAAAGTTATTTTAGAGTTTGTATTAAAAAAAAGGTAAATTCGAAGTTAACGCGTTTTATGACAAAATATTTATTGGAACTAAATGTTTCATTTCAGATTACATCGTTTTTACAGTAACAACCGTCGATTTTTTTGATTTATGCCATTATATTAATCATATTTAAAAAAAAGATTTTATAATAAAACGGCATATTTCGGCAAGGGTTTTTTTCTAAGCTCAATTTATTATATTTATCACACTGATTTCGTTTTAGTTTGAACGTAATATCCAAGTAGACACTATGAACAACGCAATTAATATAATACTTTAACACATTAACACAATGTAGTAACAAATACAATAGATTGACCAATTTCTCAAACTTTAAACTCGATTTCCCAAAATTCACGTTTTTTGAGTTATGACGGTTTATTTTTAAAGCTGCGACTTGTGATTGGTTCATCAAAGCTTTAATGGGTATATTCTATAAATATTTGTCAAAGTTGTTGCGCCGAATGATAGAAAAGCGCTTTGTCCTACCCATCTTGTCTTGGCACAATTGAATAATTGCTTTTGGGGGCATTTTTGAGCTGGCGTCAGATGTCCATGTTATAAATGGTCGCAGTAGTAGGTAGTAATTCGATCTTGAAGAACACTCTAAATAAATAGATACATTTTCAAAGATTTGTATAATGATACATTTTTAGCATTATCACAATCGTGGAAAGCGCAACTTTATTTTTGACGTGAACAATGAGTAAGACAGCAGTTTTGTGAGGTGGGCGTTTTAACGGTTGTGTAAATAACCGCTAACCGTACATTACCTACTGAATAGGTAAGACATGTTGTTTTCGTATAGGTAGTTGTTACTACTTTTAGTACCTACCTATACTAGTTTTTCAGAGAAACGAATAAAATCGCTTTCTCATTGAGACGAACAGGAAAACAAACATTGAAATTTATTTTCCTTATATTACCTAAATGAATTTATGGCAGGTCAGCTTTTTATTATTTCGTTTGACAGTGTAATTCTAACATCCTACAGTTTTTAAATGTCGTCAGTAGGTAGCATACAATTGGTGCGGAAGTAAGTCGCCGCAAGATAGACTAGGTATATGTCCTTCTTTTATTATAGGTACAGATAGTAAAAGACGGAAAGTCTATCTTGCGGCGACATCGACATACTGTCGCACCAATCATGTGCAAGCCTACACGTTAAGTAGACCGTTTGCGATAAATAAAACGTATTGATGTAAAACTGTCTAAAATCTATTTCGCGTGGAACTCTGAACAAGATCTGCGTAAATACACGTAGGTACTCACTCATGTTTCATGGCACAGCCGCAAGTTGTTGCGGCGTTTGTTAAACAAACGTCAGTTTTATAAACACGCCGTTTACATTTTTGTTTCTTTCTTATGTAACATATAGGTAAGTTATTCCGACCACAAACGCGTTTACCGCTTACGTTATCCCCGTAGGTGAGCACATGTCGATGATCGATGAAGTTTGTCCCTTCTGCTGTTTTAAACATATTGATAAGATCGAAAGTGACAAACAATGCTTATGGGCTTGCTAAGTTAGGAGAAGGGGCTAGTCTCTAATCTGCTTTGTCCCCTGTCAGCCATTTGAGCATCTCACATGATGCGACAGTATGCAGCCGGGGCCTATTTCTCGTACTTATTAGTTTACAAGTATATTAGTTATTAGTTACTAGTGAAAATTTTACAAGTCCTAATATTTTCTGTTTCTCGAAAATAATTATTAGTCTGGTAACTAATATTGGTAAACTAATAAAAAATATTAGTCCAACTTGGCTGATTGGGGTATTACCCATGCCTTATTACATAATAAAAAAAATACATTGGCGGTAAAAAGCAAATTGTTTGTTTAGTTTAAATCATGTTAAAATAAAATATTTTAATTTATTAAGAATGGATATGAAGTTGATGGTTTTGAGGAATATATTGGAAGGCAGAGATATTTTATTTGGAAGCTTTTCGGACACGTTAACCTAAATAGATAAACGTAAAAATGGGAGGAATTAACAATTTTAATTATTTCTCATTCGAATCCGTCCAGATTTTCTCATTTTCTTTAGTTAACTGTGATAAATACACGCTAATAGCTTGGACTAATTTTTTTTACCAAGCTTCGGCGACTAATAGCTTTATGAGTGTATTTTACAAGTGTAGTTATTTTTCTTTGTTTTCGAGAAACCAAAACCAAATTAGGTCTAATAATATTAGCTAATATTTATTAGTTGGTTACTAATAACTAATATTTTATTAGAGCGGCTTCGAGAAACGCAAATTTGTAAACTTGTAAAAAATATTAGCTCATGGACTAATATTACTAGTCTAATAAGGTACGAGAAATAGGCCCCAGGTAGGTTAATATAAGTAAAAGTAATATATAGTAAATAATACTAATTACATCTCTATGATATAATAATGATAATAATAAAAAATAAATAAAAAAACTTGACGCCGTCAATGTCAAACGTGCTTTTATACACTCTTGGATTTAATTTTGATAAATAATGTATTTTATCGACATTTACACGACTATTCTTACCTTCCCGTCACGGAAAATTTGCCCTTTTTATAATAAATATATATTCACGGGCATAGCTGACGATAATAATCAGTTACAATCTGATTAGTGCCGACATGTAATTGTCAAAACGAAATAAACAAGAAATGTATACCAGGAGCAAAGCACGTCAGGATCAAGCGTCCCCACGTTTCGCACGCCCAACACCTTCGTCTGCCTCGTCCTACTCCTCCTCTTCGGACTCGTCGTCGGGTGAAAAATTCGCCACTGCACCCGACACCAGCGAGTCGAGCGACGAGCGCGGACCGCCGCCGCCGCCGCCACGACCACCTGCACGGCGAGGACGGCCACCGCTGCCGGCACGCTTGGGGCCCGCGGGACATCCTGCCCCGCCCACGGCTCCCGCTGCCGGTGGTGTAGTGCGACGCATGCAATGGTCTCGAACTATGAATGAGAACGTCATGCGCGCCTACTATGGGGCTACAGAGGGAGAAACTAATCTATCCGCGTATCGTGTCCGGATGCTTCCTTTGTTTCAGGCCCTTGAACCGACTATCAATGTGACTGCGCAGCAATTATCGGATCAAGTGCGAGTCATCCAACGATTAAAGCGGCTGGATGACTCGACACTTGATCGGCTCCGCCTGGAGGCTCTCCCAGTTCGTGCGGCCTCCGCCTCGGCGCGGGACCCGCCCGCCATGTCGCCGGATCCGGTGCCGGCACCCGACCTGGCACGGAGGGCACCGCGGGTTGATCCCAGTGCCGATGGGAATGACGTTACGAACCTGAGTGTGAGTACTTCAGACAATGAGCAATTGAGGAGGACTCTGGAAGAAGCGATTACACAGCATCGCTTCACACCCGACTCTAGGCCACGATTACCACGTTTGCCCATGAATAGGCGCAATCTAGCGTTGATGGGAGCCCTAAACGCTTTACTGGAGCCGTATATACGATCCAGTAAAGATTTGGATGATACGAACTCGATCATGTACTGCGGGGCCATCGCAGCGTGCCGTGTTGCTCGAGTCAAGTTTCCGGACTCTGACCGTGCACCTAGGACCGCTGGGGGTGTCCCCGCATGGCAGGTGCGGATCGAGCGACGTATCGACTCGTTTAGGACTCTCATTGCAAAGCTGATCTGCTTCAGGGGGGGCAACAACCGCCCCCGTGTAATGCGCTTTGTGAACCAGGCGTTCGCGGGAACGGGTATTGCACCCCGCGACTACATGGCCAACCTCACAGAGCGCATCGACTTTCTGAAGCAGAAGGTTTATGCATGGGCAAACCGTATTCGCCGCTACAGAGAGCGTGTGAACCGATTCCAGCAGAATCGCCTTTTCCAGAGTGACCAAAGGAAGGTTTACCGAAAGTGGGAGGAAACCGACTACCGTGTGCCCGACGCGCGGTTGCCGGATGCTACTGCCATGAGTGATTTCTGGCGTAGTATCTGGTCAGCGCCCGTCGGACACACCGAGGGTGAATGGATGACCGTTGTCGAACGTGAATGCGAGACCATCGAACCTATGGGGGCACTTACCATCAGCCCCAATGACGTAAGTTGTGCTATCCGCACGACTCAGAACTGGAAAAGTCCTGGGCCGGATGGATTGCACAACTTCTGGCTAAAATGGTTTCGATGCTCGCACTCACGATTGGCAACGCAATTCCAACAAGCCCTCGAGCTCGGTTCCCTGCCACCTTCCTTAACAACTGGTGTAACCTTCCTGCTCTACAAGTCCGGTAGTACCACGGAAGCGAAGAACTACCGACCCATCACGTGCTTGCCCACACTGTACAAGCTCCTTACATCCATTTTGAGAGTCAAAATTAACACGCACATTGTTTCGAACAATGTTTTGGCTCCTGCTCAAAATGGATGTAGGGTTGGGTCCCGTGGTACTAAAGAGCTCCTCCTCATCGACATGACCATTTGCCAGCAAGTCCGGCGTAACAAAGGGGCCCTCTCCGCCGCTTGGATTGACTACAAGAAGGCCTATGATTCGGTGCCTCATTCATGGTTGGAAAGGGTCTTGGAGCTGTATAAAGTTAATGCAACTTTAAGATCCTTTCTCGGCGCGTGTATGAGGCAGTGGACCACAGTCCTTCGTCAACCAGGAGGCGGGGATGGCCCCTCTGGCCCGCAGGACTTCATAAGGATCGAGCGAGGAATATTCCAGGGTGACAGTCTGAGTCCCTTGTGGTTCTGCCTAGCTCTGAATCCCCTCAGTACTTTGCTGAAGGATTCAGGACTAGGTTGCCGGCTTCGGAGAGAGGGTGAAGTCATTTCTCATCTTCTGTACATGGATGATCTCAAATTATTTGCGCCAAATAGCCAAGACTTGTTGAAACTACTGCGAACCACAGAAGTTTTCAGTAGTGCCATCAAAATGGAGTTTGGTGTCGATAAGTGTGCGGTTATGCATGTGCAGCGGGGGAAAGTAGTAAATTCAACAAATTTACAGCTTTCTGAGACAATGTCGTTCAGATCTATCTCGGAAGCAGAAACCTATAAATACCTTGGTATGTCACAGTCTTTGGGTATTGAAGATATGGGAATTAGACAGGCGGTGAAGGAGCGCTTTTTCAGCCGGCTCACAAAAGTACTTAACAGTCTTTTGTCAGGAGGCAACAAAGTGCGCGCCTTCAACGCCTGGGTAATGCCCATACTCATATACTCCTTTGGCGTACTAAGGTGGACTCAGACCGAGCTGGACGCCCTGGATCGAAGGGTCCGTACACTGCTCACCACACATCGAATGCTACACCCGCGCTCATCAGTTATGAGATTGTACATCCCGCGGAAATGTGGGGGTCGCGGCTTCTTAAATGCCAAAAACCTCCACAACCGTGAGGTGTACAATCTTAGAAGCTATTTTCTTAACAATGAGTGCGGGATGCATCGAGATGTGGTGGCAGTAGATCGAAACCTCACGCCGCTCTCCTTGGCAAAAGAGAACTGGCGCAAACCTGTGGTACTAAGCACCGAGGATCGCAAGGCGGTATGGAAGAGCAAGGAGCTACACGGGCGGTTCTACAAAGCCCTCACGGGACCTGATGTAGATCTGCTCGCGTCGGTGAACTGGCTACGATTCGGGGACCTCTTCGGAGAAACCGAGGGTTTTGCCTGTGCAATTGCTGACGAGGTTATCATGACGAATAACTACCGGAAATATATCCTGAAGGACGGTACGGTCGACATCTGTCGGGCATGCCGCCGTCCCGGTGAGTCACTCAGGCATATTATTTCCGGTTGTTCTCAGATTGCTAACACCGAGTACTTGCACAGACACAACCTCGTAGCCAGGATTATACACCAGCAGCTTGCTCTTCAATACGGCCTTGTGGGATTCGAAGTGCCGTACTATAAGTACACACCTGCGGCAGTTCTCGAGAATGGTCGTGCCACGCTCTATTGGGATCGATCTATCATCACGGACAGGACTATTGTAGCCAATAAGCCTGATATCGTGCTGATAGATCGATCGCAACGCCGGGCAATGCTCATCGACATCACCATCCCCCATGACGAGAACCTCGTGAAGGCCGAGAAGGACAAAGCCAGTAAATACCTTGACTTGGCTCACGAGGTTACCGACATGTGGGAGGTTGATTCGGCGATCATTGTACCGATAGTTGTTTCTGCGAACGGTCTCATAGCGAAGAGTCTCGATCAACACCTCAAGAGGCTCTCGCTAGGTGGTTGGATCAAGGGTCAGATGCAGAAGGCGGTAATCCTGGACACGGCGCGCATAGTCCGGCGGTTCCTCTCCCTGTAGCCCTAACCACCGGCAGCTTGGGCCCGCTCCGCTGCCGGCGGCCCTCTAGGTTAGGTTTTTTATAATGTGTTTATATGTTTTGTATTGTTTTTGTATGTTGTATTGTATTTTACTTTTATAATCATATTATAAAATGCCTAACCCAGGAAGAAAGATCAATAAAGTGAATAATAATAATAATGAGGCCTCATTTATTCCTTAATAAAATAAGTGAAGTACATTTACATTTTCATAGTAATTAATTTAAATAATAAGAATTGTATTAAAATTAAATATTTAACATTAAAATTGACTATTATTGAATAATTAATTGTTATTTCGTACATGCAAATATTATTAGTATTAGTTTATGTTTATTTAATTGATATTTTTATTCATTCATTTATTTATTAGTATTTTTTTATACTATTAACTATACTATTTACTATTAACTAATGATCGTTCACGTACAAAACCGTGCCGTGTGGTGAAGGCGGAATACCTTTGTCTCCACCTCAACTATTCCCGTGGGTGTCGTGAGAGTCGGCTAAAAGTTTGCAGTTGCACTGACAATTTATTTATCGAAGATTGATGATGGGCAGCAGCGTCATCGTAATGGACACACTACTGCGATCGCCAACCTACTTGCCCAGCATGGCGATGATGGGCATTTACCTCCTAATACGTCTATAGGTACGCATAGGCCAAGAAGAAGCCGTTGTCCATCAGTGGACTGATATAGGCAGGTGACGATGTCGCTTTTTAGGGTTCCGTAGCTAAAATGGCAAAAACGGAACCCTTATAGTTTCGCCATAGCCGTCTGTCCGTCTGTCCGCATCATAGCTCAGTGGCCGTTAATACTAAAAATCTGCGATTTGGTACAGGTAAATACAGGTATCATGCAAACAAAGTGGTACAATAAAAACTAGAACAATTTTTTTTTCGGTTACCTCCCCAATTGGTGAAGGAGGGATGATATTTTTATTTGCTGTAAGCCTATAGTGTGGGGTATCATTGAATAGGTCTCTTAAAAAGAATAAGGGTCTCGAAAGAAAGATTTTTTCTAAAGTCAATATATTCGGAGATAATTGCTCCAGAAGAATTGTGTCTCCCCCTCTAATTTTTGATCCGTAAGTCCAAAAATATAAATAGTGGGCTTATAGAATAGGTACTTTAAAATAAAACTATTTCGAACAAAATCGGCTCAGCCGTTTTTGAGTAACTACAGAACCCTACACTGAGCATGGCCCGACATGCTCTTGGCCGGTTTTTTTATTGACAATGTACCCATTTGAAATGACAGGTGTCAGAATTGACTTCATGTATTGTCGGCCGAGCACTGTAGCTCACAAACAACTGGTCGCCCGAGATCGACTCGCACCGCAATGAGAACATAGGCGCCAGGTTACGACAAGTTACGAGGCGGGAAGAACTCCAATCAGTCACCGGTCGTTATGGCGCATAGTAAAGTCACCCTACTCCTTGCCGTCTTACTGGGTGCTGCAATTATTGTAAGTACCTAAAACTAGGTATACCTAATGTTTTTATGAGCCTATATTATGGGGCATTTCATGGACTGTCCCGTAAAAACGCGTGTATATTCCGTTAATGTGAGTTTCCTTCCGAGTTATTACTTAATCTATATTTATTTTTGATTAATTTTTGACTCCTCGAAAGAGAACTTCGATAAATCCACAATTTTGAGAAAAGCGTGTTTGTACGGAACATCGATGAACTTTTTCGTGGAATGCACCCATTATATGTATAGGTTATAATACATAGAATATAATATTAAGATGCAAGGCTCTTCAGAATGTTGAGATTTTCTATGAAATCATATATTTTAAAGTACTATTGGCTTCTTATAGGATTTCCTGTAAACTATACCTAAGGAATTAGTCTCGGTTTTTGTTTTCAAAATAGTGTCGGAGATCACGAGGCAGAATGGTAGGTTATTTTTCGCCTATAATGTAATAACTTTAATATTATTTACCTTACAATTTATTTATTTATTCACAAGAACGGTTAGACACCAGTTACACTGGGAAAACAGATATATCGGAGCGGACAATGCTCATAAATATCTGAACAGTCTTCTATTGCCATGATGTCAGAGTGCATGTTCAAATACCTATATCTGATGATGGCGACGGTACGGGTAGGTAAACAAGGTGGCCAAATTAAGTGCATTCCCATTGCTCGTGAGAGTTTAAGTTTCAGAAGAGCCGATTTTTGAGCTTCCGTAGTAACGACGTGAAACATAAGTTTTTTGAAAAACTCATTGGTACGAGCCGGGGATCGAACTCGACCGCTGCGTAGCAGCCGTGCGTTTTACCGCTAGGCCACAAGCGCTTTTTAGCTACATTTGGGGTGTAGGTAGGTATAGTGGTATACCTATTATTTTTTAAGGGTTGCATATATGATAAATTGAATGAAAGGGTTTAGTGTGGGGTTTGAATATATATACAAAATCCCCACACTCGAGGGGGGTCGAGTTCTATCCCCGGCTCGTACCAATGAGTTTTTCAAAAAAACTTACGTTCCACGTCCGTCCGTCTCCAACGTACATCATCATGATGATGACGGACGTAACTACGGAAGCTCAAAAATCGGCTCTTCTGACACTTAAACCTCACGTCTCACGGGCTATGGGAATGCACTTACTTTAGCCACCTTGTTTACCTACCCGTACCGTCGCCATCACCAGATTTATACATTTATTATCGGATGGGCCACGGTAATCAAAATATTTGAACATGCACTTTGACATGATGGCCAAGGATCGGACAAACGCCCGTCATTTTGAAAACATAACCCTGTTCCGTATGGTAGACTTCCTTATCTTATGCTGTTAACATATTTTATTAATTTAAGATATTTATTTATTTATTTAAGATATTTTTTTACAATACGAACACAAAGTATCTATTTAGGATATCCCAAGTATTTTTTAGATACTTGTGCACAACATAATTGTTCGAAACATCGTTACAACGTTAATTAATATAGGTACGCGATATATTTCTTTTAAATCGTTTTATTTCATGAATAACTATCGCGGTATCCGAAGAAGATAATTATACACTCATTAGATCAAAATTCAATATCAAAAATTCTAAGTCGTTTATTTGTCATAAATTCACAATCAGGGTACAGTCGAAGACAAAATAAGGGGTATACAAAAACGTTCAAAAATATGCCCCAGTGCACTCTAATTCTGTGTAATAAGAACGTCGTACATACATATTTATGAACGGATTCTTTCGATACTTATTTTTGCACTTGACTGTACATAAAAGTAAGAAAGAGTCGGGATCTCCTAAATAGATAATTTGTGATAGTCTTATTAAAAAAATATCTTATAAAATAAAATATGTTAACATCATAAGATAAGGAAGTCTCTACTGTACGGAACAGGGTCGGGCGTTTGTCCGATCCTTGATCATGGCAATAGAGGATTCGACTGTTCAGATATTTATGAGCATTGGCCGCTCCGATATATCTGTTGGCGACCTAAACTAGGTACATTTTCTTTGTATATCGGGCCAAGGCGCTCATACGGAATAAATATTTATGTTATTACAGCACAAGTAGCAATTATTCTGAAAACAGATGTTTGCAACGAATTCATAAATCATGCGGGGCTATAAAACAAATATCGAATAAATAACTTCGAGTGTGTTCTTTAGTTCAAATTAAACACCAACTACCTACACAGCTGGATGTAAAAATATATGTAGGTACCTATACATACAGTTATAACGATTGTGCCTGGGATATACCTACATGTATTATTGTACCTATTATGATGTATTATTAATATTGCCAAAACAATATAAAGACTTTATTTAAATACCCATTCCCATTATAGTTTTTTATGGCTATTTTTAACAAGTTTCGTACACCTAACACAATGGAAACGATCGGGATTGTCAGGGTTCCGTACCCAAAGGATAAAACGGGACCCTATTACTAAGGCTCCGCGCTCTGTCTGTCCGTCTGTCACTAGGCTGTATCTCGTGACCCGTGATATTTAGATAGTTCTTATTTTCACATAATATGTATGCTGTATTTCTGTTGCTGCGTTTACTAAAAAGTACAATACAATAGGTACCTATCTACTTAGATATTTCAGGGGGCTCCCACACAACAAACATGTTTTTTTTTTATAATGGTACAGAACCCTTAGTGCGCGAGTTCGACTCACACTTGGCCGGTTTTTTATTTTCATTCATTAAACCCGAAACTTTTTACATTATTTCCGCACACGCCCCTTTTTCATATATTTTATCGGCCACTGTCCCTGTCCCTGTAACTATGATGATTAGTTTAATCATATGGCAAGTATTTTCCGTGTATTTCCACCCACTGAAAGATGTGGCTTAAAGTTCCGGGTCATTGGGTTTTTAAAATAGAATAGGTAATGCTATTTTGGTCGCATGGGTGGGACACGGGCCGCCGCTCTGCAAAGGGCTCCTGCCTTAAATAAAATACGACATTGACCGTGAGAGAAATAGGTAGGCTAACATGTCTAACGGGTCGACTGCATTTTTTTTTAATAATTAAAGGAGTTTTTTTTTTTTTTTATACCACGTCGGTGGCAAACAAGCATACGGCCCGCCTGATGGAAAGCAGTCACCGTAGCCTATGGGCGCTTGCAACCCCAGGGGTGTCACATGCGCGTTGCCGACCCAATAAGAACTTGTACACTCCTCTTTTGAAGAACCCCATACTGTAGTCCAACGGGAAAACCTCGGCAGGGAGCTCATTCCACAGACGGACCGTCCGCGGGAGGAAGTTCCTCTGAAACCGCACGGTGCGCGACCATTTAGGTTGCAAGGTGTGAGGATGAGCGCCCAGTCGGTGGCGAGCGGTGCGATGATGAAAAGTGGACGTTGGCATCATGTCGAACAGTTCTTCAGAGCACAACCCATTGTACAGACGATAGAACACACATAAGGAGGCGAAGTCTCTCCTTAGACTTAAGGGTTCAATACCGCCTGTGAGTCTGGGATCGTCGACTATTCGGACAGCTCGTCTCTGAACCGAGTCAAAGGGTGCAAGCTGGTATACAGGTGCTCCTGCCCAGAGGTGACAGCAATACTCCATATGGGGTCTGACTTGCGACTTATATAACAGAAGTCTTTGCCCCGGAGTAAAGTATCCCCTCGCTTTATTGAGCACCCCGAGCTTTTTGGATGCCAGCGTAGCTTTTCCCTCTAGGTGACATCGGAATTGGACGTCGTTGGAAATGTCGACTCCGAGGATCCCAATACTCCCTGACATGGTAAGAGCTGTGTCTTGGAACTTTGGAGCCACAGTAAATGGGGTTTTTTTAGCGGTAAACGCGCAAACTTGTGTCTTTGTGGGGTTGAACCTGACTAGGTTATCCCGACCCCATAACGAGACTCTAGATAAAGTGTTCTCGATGTCAGACACAAGTTTTCCGCGACTTTCCAGTACCACAGAGCGAGGGATATTAGCACCGCCTGTGTAAAAAGTATCACCAGTACTTTCATCCGCATAGCAATGGAGGTCGCCGATAGACACCATGTCATTGATATGCAGAAGGAACAGCGTTGGGGATAGCACAGAGCCTTGCGGGACGCCAGCGTTTATGTCCATGCTATCAGAGCAGCTACCGTCTACTACGGCACGAATGCGTCTGCCGGACAAAAAGCTAGCAATCCAGCTGCATAATCCCTCGGGCAGTCCATAAGATGGCAACTTCGACAAAAGGCCCCTATGCCAGACCCGATCGAACGCCTTCGCTATATCTAGGCTGACTGCCAAAGCCTCGCCTTGACTCTCAATGGCTGATGCCCAGCGGTGAGTGAGGTACACTAGAAGATCACCGGTAGAGCGACCGTGGCGAAAGCCATACTGGCGGTCGCTTATAAGATCGTGTTCTTCTAGGTAACCAAGGAGCTTAGCGTTAACTATACGCTCCATGACCTTAGACAGAAGGGAGGTGATAGCGATAGGCCTATAATTCGATGGATCCGATCTGTCACCCTTTTTTGGAACAGGGTGCACAAGGGCCGTCTTCCACGAAGATGGAACTTCCCGTTTGATACTGGAAAGAGCGAAGAGACGCGTTAACACAGGACACAACTCAGGAGCACAACGTTTAAGCACCACTGCAGGTATGCCGTCTGGCCCGCTCGACTTGTGAACGTTTAACGACAGCAACTCCCGCCGAACATTTTTCTGGGAGATGCGAATTTCTGGCATGGAGTGTGCGCACCGCGGGATGGTAGGCGGTATAATGCTGCCGTCATCGCTCACAGTCGAGTTCGAGGCAAAAAGAGCACCTAGAAGATCGGCTTTCTCTTTTGCACTATGGACCAGGTTACCGTCAGCATTTCGCAGTGGTGGCAGGGACGACCGACAAAAGTTTCCCTCGGCAGCTTTGGCAAGTGACCAGAAGGCCCTACTCCCGGAAGGGTGGCCTGCAAGCTTCTCGCCAAATCTGCCGATAAAATCAAATTTTGCTCTGGCAACAGCTCTTTTGCAGGACCTCGAGGCAGCATTCAGTCTGCGTTTCGCATCAGAGACGTTCGGATCCTTATCAGTTACGGCCTTGGTCCAAGCCTTGTAAGCAGCCTGCTTTTGAACCGCAGCTTCTTTACAGGGCCGGTTAAACCAAGGTCGCTTCTTTGCTCCTGTAGCGATTAGTGAGTTGGGAATGAAACAGTCCATTCCCAGCTGTATCGTCTCGGCGACATTAGTCGCACAGGAGTCAGGATCATCCGATGCGAAACAGAGCTGCCTCCAAGGGTACGAAGCGTAGAATTCACGCAATCCGTCCCAATCTGCTGACCCGTACTGCCAAACGCGACGAGTAGTAGTAGGTCGCGGTGGTTCTCGCTGCGCGCAAGGCGAATTTGTCCGGATAAGGCAGTGATCGGACGAGCCGAGAGGTGCATTTACTGCGATGGTGTATCCGTCCGGATCCGTGGTCAACAGAAGGTCAAGCAAGGAGCTCGTATGGTCCTCGATATCTAGTATTCTCGTGGGAGAACGTACCAGTTGTGAGAGCCCATAGGCCAGAGAAAATTCGTAAGCAGACCTTCCCGCAAAGTCGGTGGACCGGGAGCCCAGCCACTCAACGTGGTGGGCATTAAAGTCCCCCAAAATCACCAGCTCCGCGGATGGGTACTGCTCAAGCACTCTGTCGGATGTCGACTGTATGTGCTCGAAGAGTCGGGTTGTCTCTGTGTTGCCACTGTGAGACCTGTAAAGGCACGCGTAGACTCTGGTGTGGCCGCCGTAGTCCACACGCACCCACAAAACTGACAGGTCCCTGTCTTCAAAGGCAAGAAGACGACGACAGCATACATCCTGCCGGGCGTACATACATACACCGGCGTGTCTCACGAACTTATGTTCGAGTGTATAGCCGGGGTACAATAGGTAGGTAATCCGCCGGGCAGGATATTTGCGTCTCCGTGAGGAAAAGTATGGTCGGCTGCGCAGTTTCCAGGTGGCAGTGGACTGCGTCTAGGTTAGAATGGATACCCCTGATGTTGCAGTAGTCCACTTGTGTGGATGGAGATGCCGCTGATAGTCCAAACTTTTTCTGTTTTCGCGCCATTATAGTGGGTGTACTTAATCCTAAGAAGGGTTCGGAGTGCCGACGACTCAAGGGACAAACAAACGGAACAAATCTGGCAGGGGACAGCGCAGGTAGTGCGTTCTGCAGGCACGGCGTACGGAAGGGCCCCCGGTCCCCCCCTGTGGCAGCGGCCGGGTCCACTCCGGTCTCCTCCTCCGGCACGGCCACTACTCCAGGGATTTTGCGCAGGTTGGCGGTTCAGCCTCCCAGGGCGGAGATTACGTGGTTCCTGGGTTCGGGAACCCTACACTGACCTACGGGCGGCCAGCGGTCAGCCGTTTCACCGGGTCTCCCTGATAGCCGCACCTGCATGCCGCGCCAACACAGGCCGAAGCCAGTATTGTCAGTTCCGTAGGTCCCCCCGTCGGCAGCACTCCGCACCCTCGTTGAGCCTGGCTACCTTACTCACCAGCAGGAACACAACACTATGTGTAGGGGATAGTGTTATTTGGCTGCGGTTTTCTGTAAGGCGGAGGTACTTCCCCAGTTGGGCTCTGCTCTAGATAAGAGCGAGATGGCATCCGCTGTGCTGTGCCCTACCACACAAAGCGGGATGTCATTCGCTATGCCCTACCTCAAATAAAGTTTAATGAAAACACAATTTAACGTCATATTTTTGTATTACGAAGTTCTATTTTTATAGAACTTGTCCGAATTAAATAACAAGGTGATTTCAACAACGGTTTGTGAAAACGCACGACTAATTAAAATTTTCTAAAAGCGATCAACAATATGAACCTATATCTAATAGGAACCTATATCTTTTAATTTTGCTCTCCTTTTTCAGTCGTAGAAGAGGGCGTAAAAGGGGGCATTTTTAAAAGATATACTTAGGTTCGTTCGTACGTATTGTTGCCGAAGGTTGTTGGTCAGAGTATACCACATAATTTATATGACTAACGATGCGATCGTGATTTTTGTTTTAATAAAGGCCTTAAAAACTGTGTATTTTTTTTTGTAATCGACCCTAACAATTATATGCATGAGTAGGCATAGAATCAAGTATGATTCTATGCCTACTCTTATGGTCACCTTCCACTGCAAGAGCGGAATAGTTAATTGCTTCGATTCACATTCATCGCTGTTGTTACAGGAATGCAAAATAGTCCTGCCCCATAAACTCCGATACCTCGAAAACATGTTGAACGCAGACTTACTCTCGAAGGCTGCAAAGATGCGGCAGCGACAAGAAACGAACCCCGACCCTGAGAACAGGGCCTGGCCAGCTTTGGGACTGGGCAAGTATCAGGAAGACGAGAAACCTGGTCCCGGTCCGTTGCCGCCATTTCTCTTGAACAGCTTCATTCAGCGGCGGATGGCGAAGCAGAAGGTGTAATCTAGTTATTCCTAGTGTTATTCAGAATCTCCCGATTAGTTAATACGCGTTTTGTCCTTATAGTCTGTGACCTTGACAGCATTTGCTAAATAAAAAACATGAAGTAACTAATCGGGAGACGATGAATGTTTATGATTTATGAATAAGGGTATTTTCCTCTATAATAGCAGATAACGTAAATATTTTCTGTTATCCTTCTTAGAAGATTAAAATAAGCTGTTTAAGTGCCTAGACGAGATTATAATTTTCCCAACAACAAAAACATTTTAAGGGCCCTTTAACATTTTAAGTTGGATTTGGTAAATGTTCGTATACTTATATCTGATAATCATTTTAGATACGCTTATTATTAGGCTTAATTTATATAGTTACTACCTAATGTTCCTACTTCTGTATCCATGATACATAATTATTCATTTAATTATCTAGAACTGTTTATTCAAGAATAATATTGGGTCACTGAGAGTGCCTGAGTCTTCGACAGTTCCAATAATCCGTGCACACTATTATCAAATATGTACTTAATCTTAAGACATTGATAAATATATGTTATGAATTACCCAAAATGTGTTTTACTGTCGCATTACTACTGTTACAATGGGGATTGTCTATATGTTGTTGTTCCATCAAAACGTCATAGCCGGAAATAGTTGTTCAGGGTTACTAACTTTAAGCGGCGGGAATAAGATTGTTTTTGTAATGTTTGTTCGGGATACATACGGATTCTGCGAGTCGATAGCTTTTCATCTCGTTATGGCAGTCGTTTTTCACCGAGCCCTAAGAGGGCCCGTGAGGCCATGGAGACCGTTTGCGTTCTAATGGACGTATACAGTATAAACTAGTAGATAGAATGCCAACGAGTGTGCTTTGTTTTTCAAGATACCTTAGTTACCCTGTAGCACATGTTTCGAAAAACATAGGCGACCGTTAGGTATCTAAAAAATGCGTCCCCACTCTACGACTTGAATCACTACGACAAATTTTTACATCATTTTATATTATTGCTAGGCACTCTTCTGAGCGCTTATTACGAGCGCTTTTCATTAATGTAGGACAATACAGTGTCCCAGAATTTACATACTTTCTCCAATATAGGAACAACCACAACTGCAATCAATCTTATAAACGCCCGGTGTGTGATAAGGTAAATAATTCTTAAAAGTCGACCTTAGATGCCCTGCCATCTTTGATATACGTAACAGCATGTCAGTCAGTATGGAATACTTATTCAATTCATTATCACTTCTAGGAACACCCAATTAGCTTAACTCTCACAAAAAAATTAACTTCGATGTCAGTTTTGTAACGACAATTTAGCATTAAATATTAACAAAAATATTTTTTTATCATTAAATCATTGCAAAAAAAATCATTACAGTATCTCAATTTACACATGTCATAATAAATCCGCCGCAGGCTTCGTCAAGATGCTACAAAATGCAATCAGTAACAAGCTTCGTCATACTCACCAATGACAATATCCGCAACAGGCTTCGTCATCAATTTAATTGTTGTTACAAAGCTGACATCGAAGTTAACTTTTTTGTGACAGTTAAGCTAAATTGGGTGTCCCTAGAAGTTAAAATGCCCGTGTACTAATTTTGTCCGTTAGGGGAGAGTGGGGAGGTCCGTACACTTTTTACTCTATACCTCGTAGAATAAAAAGTACTAGCAATTTTTAAATGAAATCAATGCTGCTTGCTGGCTATATTATCTGGCTTTCATAAAACTTCAGCTTAGAGCTAATACAAAGTAAGATAAGAATGTCAGATAGTTTTTCCCAAAAAATTAAAATTGTACGAAAGCGCCCCATGCGTGGGATACCTTCGTACCTACATAGTATTTTTTACCACAGTATTAGTTTTGTTCTCAACTGTCTGTATTTATTTACAAATATTTTTTACATATATTTAAACTTCATTTGGAAATAACAATATTCTCACTAAACAAAGATATTGGGGTACATTCGTACAGTAAGGATTCTCATACATTCTTGGCTGTACGAAAGTAAAGTAGGTACCCCAATCAAAAATGAAAAAGTTAAAACAAAAAATAAAAATAATCGTAATCCTAATCATAAAATAAACCATTACATACGTAGTATAAAGATCAGCTTATGAAGTTGATTTAATTACCTACGTTTGTAACTGAGCAAAGCTTTCTGAAATAAATGCATTTAAAAATGACTCTTATAATTACTTTGAGGTGTCAAAAACATGTTTTAATTTTTTTTTAAGAAACTAACTGCTATATTTCCATCCCTTCTCGGTGGTGAGTTATGCATATTAGTGGCCGTTATACATAAAAATATGAACATGTTCGCGTGTCGGATAGCGGAGATATGGCCACTGTACGAATGCTCCTGCTGTACCTACGAATCCTACCCACTCTCCCCTACACCCTTGACATAGGGCATAAATAAATGATGGTCGCCTCGCAACGTCGGTGTTCGTCTTAGTTGCCGTCTGTTCATACGAGTATGAACAGACGAGTAGGTATCTCTTCAGAACATCCTGAACGTGCTATAATTCATTTTCCGGAAATTCAGGGTCACAAAGGTCATGTGTTTCGTTTTTAGACAATTAATCACAGACTGAAGCTGCCAGGAGTGGTGGTGAGACAGAGCGTTTAAATACCTGTCAGGGTATGTGGGCTTCTTATAGACAGTGTGCGCCAAGAAACCATCACTTCGGCCTATCATCTTTACGTCAAAAAAAGGGGGAAAATGAGATACTGGAGTAATTCTCTCTTCTTCCTCAATTCCTCAACTTCATGCTTGCCACCTCTCATAACGCAGAAGACTTCCTCGTCATACCGCTTCCATAATTTCAATCAAACTGCCATGATAGTTTCAGTCTAGGTATTTATCTTTGTTCAAAATCGGAGTTATTTCAAAATAAAAATGCCAATTACGAGATACATAATTTTCTATAAATGCCCAAATATAATATAAAATGTGCCTACTTATTAAGCTCATTAAACACCATAAAGCGATCGCTTCAAAGATAAATGTGCGTGGGCAGTTCGTTACGTACAATACCTACAACGATATCGTTACAGTCGGCGCTCCGTGCAACGCTATTAAAGGTTCGATAATTGTGAGTATCGAATGCCCAATCATTTATCAGCGTCAAAAGCAGCTTTTTTCATTCATTATACTCAAGGCTTTTGTTATACCTATAGGGGGTGTTTGGCAGTCGACTGCAGACTCGTGGATAATGATGTAGGTATAGGCTGTAACACGTAAACATATTTTTTCATTACACATGGTGCTTTTTTACGCACTGTTGCGAGAAGTGGTTCTTGTCAGGTCGAAACTTCAGAGGGCCATCTGTGCTGAAACGTCGTACCATACTTACATTCGCAAAGGAAATCTCGTGTCGATTTGAAACACTGTTCGGTCGTGTTTGTTATGTTAATCGTGCTTTAACAGGCAAAGGTTACGGTCCCGTAAAACCACCTAACTATTGTCCAAACGCTCCTAACAATGGTACATAAGTTAATTCAATATCTTCCATTGGGCGTGATTGTCATATTAATGGTGCTACTCATAGGTAAAAAGTGTAAAAATCCTTATCAACAATTTAAAAAAACTTGGACAAAGCCAAAAAAGATTGGGACTGATGCTTGTTCAGGAGTCGAAATTGTGGACCACAGTTGCAGTATTGGACCATAGTTGGGTGGATTTACGGCAACCAACTTATTTACTAACCTAAAAGCGCATGTTTTCTGACATACCTAAACTGCATTTCCTTGATTAAATAAAGCCTTCTGTCCGGGTCTACTCAAACCGCATTCTGACTAATTCGCGTTATGCCTGAGACCAACCGAGAAATAACCGCATTAAGACTTAAGCCTGTTGCGTTTTTGTCCAAATGCGAATCTAGCAAATCGAGATTTAGGCCTATTAGGTTTTTGTCCCGAAGCGAATTCGGCACATAAGTAGGTTAGGTTCGTTAGGTATCTTCAGATGCCCGAAGGGCTAGCAGACATGAAATAGGAACCCCGCGAGGCGGGGCTCCGTCGAGTTTAAGGCAAAATAAAGAAACGTAGTAATGGCTCAAGCCATTTAAATTAGTATTCAATTGTACCTATTCCCTTTTTAAATCGGAATTGTATTTAACATATATTTTATCATGTATCGCTTAGTTAGACATCTCACTTATCTCAAGAATGCTTTTTAGTACCTCAATAACACCTTAAGAAGTAAAAAAAAAGCCGCAAAAATAAAAATTAATTGTCCTTTTTACCGAGACCCGGAGTATTCGGTTTATAGTTGTTAGTAGAAATTAAAAAATACTGTATTAAAAATTTATTATATCTGTGAGGTCAACCTATATATTAGTGTATTTCCTTATATTCGGCGCTTAATTTCTTTCGACACAAGGTGACCGTACTTCCACTCCATCGCAAACAACCCAATAATCGACAGGCTTTGAATATTATTGCTATGGCATTAACTGATGGTGATTTTACCAATGTAGGTATAGGTATATTGTAGGTCTTTTTAATTCAGGAAAAATTAAAACAAATTACGGTTTTCAACAAGTTTGTAATAAAATAATATAATATGTAGATCACAAAATATGTTAAACAATTGTGTTTCATTCTATGGACATAATGAATAATGAGTACCTAGGATGAATGAGTACTCCATACAATGAACTAGCTCTTGTGTGGAACTTAGCGCTGAGTTTTAGTTGTAACATTTGCAAATAAACCTTAGCGATTACATTTTGGCAGGATTGTCAATGTAAAGTATTAAACGGTACGATTTTTCCCCAAATAGCTCATGTCGAACAGTAGAAGTGTAAAGTATATGAAGCGGCGAGGGCGCTCAGCAACATCTGGAGCACACCTATATTGTCATGGCATTCAACTGCATGTAGATATTTTTGGGCACCGTAGCCTCTCCGATATACGATGGCAACTGTACCTAATCCCATACGATACCATGTTTTAATGAATGTGGCCCTTGGTCGTTAACTTGGTTGTTAAGCAGGGGCAGGGTGTTACACCACCCATTGAAAGCCTTGAACGGGGTGATTTGGTAGGGTATACTGAACAACTTTTACTATGGAGCTCCAAAAAAATTTCATACAAAATGTCGTTACATCCAGGGCCGGATTTTGGGGGGGCAACCGGGGCTACAGCCCCATAAAAAGGGGCCCCTACAATAGAGCTTTCGAAAAAAAAATTCAAATTCCAAGTAGTAAACACTAGTTTTTTTTTTTGAGTATTGATAGTTATCTACTCCGGGAACTAGATTTCAGCGAAATCATCAACGATTTTTCGGCGAAAAATGCTCGGAAGATTCCGTTCGTTAACGCTAAAATTTCATTTCAGATTATATTTATATGTTTGTTAAATAATAAAATAATGTATACTTGTTTCCATAAAAAAATATTTATTGAAAAACTTGACTGAATAAAAACGTCTACTTTATTTGGAAAATAATTGGGGGCCAGGGGGCCTCCACTCCTTTGTTGTCCCGAAGCCTCTCAACCTCTTAATCCGGCCCTGGTTACATCACAATGTATGAAAAAGAATTTTTTTTTTAGATTTCGTGATTGGCCCCGTGGTAAAAGTTGTTCAATATAAAAATATATTTAGGCGCCAAAAATATATTTACCTACACGACCTTAATATCAAGGCAATAAAGTTGTGTAAATATACTTTTGGCACCTAAACCGTAACGATATCTTTGACGTCGACTGTACCTACCTACTTGGGATTGCGGCGTTATTCATAACTTTCATAAGCATCGGTATGGTTATTTTGTAGCAAATGGGATAAACATTTTTTTTGGATATTGATATTAGAGAATAAATATTCAAAACGCAAATTCATAAAGCTTGGGAATTAAAGGCTAGCAACATAAACATATATTAAAAAGTCACATAAAAGGTTTATCAAAATACTTTTATCAGGGACTTTGGATGATCTCGTTCAGATTTGTCAAATAAACATTGATGCAAAATCTAATAACTAATAATCACCAAATTAAGAATTTAAACTTCAACCGATTTCTCCAAGATCCTATCATCTGTGGTTTCCATCCTTGGTTTCCTATCATCAAATCCTACTATCTGAATGCAAATTCTTGTAAATGAATAAAAATTACCAAAAACGCCATACATGTTTTATTATTCATTTATAAATTAAATAATAAAATGCCATACTTTTTACTTAAGGCCGTGTTTTAATATAATCACCTGTTACTGAAACGTGGTAAATGTGTTCGTTTAAAAAAACTGATTGGTTGTGCACTTTATGATTATGAGATTAGAAATAAGAGTCATGATCAGTCTGAAGTTGTGAATATAACAGAACAACAGTATTCTCTGGAAATAATGACTGCGGCTGACGCCGTATCTGTTGACACGTTTCGCAAATTTTCGATCCCATTACAAGTCAGCATAAAAATAAATCCGAGAATCTATCTTATCATCATAACACGTTCGCCACAGAGCCACCCTGTTTCAAATAAATTTTAATATTATGTTAAGCCAGAGGTTTATGTGTGTTACTCTACAGCCGGACCACAAGGCCTGATTAAGCTCGATTTCTAGTGGCGATGTGTACCTATACTTCATTTCAAATACCATGACCCGATTCCACTTAAAACGGTCATAAAACGTAAACAATAGGATTAGTGATAACAAAAGAAGGCGGGGTGTTTTTGCATATTTCAGCCTCTGTAGCCTAGTTGGTAGTGACCCTGCCTACGAAGCTGGAGGTTCCGGGTTCGAATCCCGGCAAGGGCATTCTTTGTGTATTTATTTATCACAAATGTTTGTTCCTTGGTCGCACGGTGGGCTGAAAATCGGCCTCCATAGAAATAGAAACCGAAGTCTTAAATATGAACTTTTTTTTATTGAAATAGTTTTTGTTGTGTTTTATTATGTCCCAAAATTAATCTTAGCTAATTTGGTTGGAAAAATAATTAATTATAATTTTTTTTCAAAATCTTTGTATGGCGCGTATCGGAAAAATCGAGTTTTCTTCGAAAATAATGAATTTCCCGTTATATCCTGACAGATGATTTTAGAACTAATTATTTTTGATTTTTCCACATTGTTAAAATTTTCCTACGGGGTGCACTTTTTTTTTTAAAAATCGTTTTTTTTTTTACTTTTTTTTTATTTCATTTTTTTATTGTAATATGGTTAAACTCGTTATTTCGAATATAAAAAATGAATTTGAGTTTGATCGACCCAATAACTTACGCGTAGTGATTTTTTTTTTAAACAAATGTATGGATTGTACGAGTAAAAAGGATTTTTTCTTCAAAAATTCAAGGTATACCGCAATATCCTAGCAGATAATTTAAGTACCAACTATTATGGATATTTTGAAATAACGCCAACTTTTCTGTCGTATGCACTTATACAGAGTGTTTTTTTTAAGTGGGACAGTATGGGGAAATCGGAAACACTAGAAGATACAAGGAAGCTGTCTTAGGAGATATTAGGTATTTTTTTGAGAAAACAATTTTGGTATTTTCAAAATTTTGGTCAAGTGCGAGTTGTGCCTAAAAATTTATAATATTGTTAAAACATTTTTTTGACGCAGATCGACGTGATTTCATGCGTAGACAATTTTATTGTATTAGATAAAAAAAATCTGAACAGCAGAAGTTAGTCAAATTTAAGAAAACCATTTCTCATATTACATCCGCTGTGAAGTGTCTACTACATGTGGCGAGCTCATAAAGAAAAAAAAATGAAAATATTCAACGAAATTCAAACTACGAATAGGTACTCAATGACCATTACAAATTTAAAGTTTTTCTTTTCTTTATGAGCTCGCCACATGTAACTTATTAAAATCCTTTTGAACTTAAATAAAACCATCCAAATTCAAATGTCGTGTTCGAAAAGTGTAAGTTTTTTAAAATATTGACCTTGAAGTAGTAGACACTTCACAGCGGATGTAATATGAGAAATGGTTTTCTTAAATTTGACTAACTTCTGCTGTTCAGATTTTTTTTATCTAATACAATAAAATTGTCTACGCATGAAATCACGTCGATCTGCGTCAAAAAATGTTTTTAACAATATTATAAATTTTTAGGCACAACTCGCACTTGACCAAAATTTTGAAAATGCCAAAATTGTTTTCTCAAAAAAATACCTAATATCTCCTAAGACAGCTTCCTTGTATCTTCTAGTGTTTCCGATTTCCCCATACTGTCCCACTTAAAAAAACACTCTGTATAAGTGCATACGACAGAAAAGTTGGCGTTATTTCCAAATATCCATAATAGTTGGTACTTAAATTATCTGCTAGGATATTGCGGTATACCTTGAATTTTTGAAGAAAAAATCCTTTTTACTCGTACTCTTCTTGGTCGTTCCCTCACTGCTGAGGATCGTGACTCCTTATGATCTTGTTCACTAGTTGTCGCCATCGGTCGCGTTCAGTCGCCTGGTGTAGTGCAGTGCTTACAGTCATATTCAGTTGCTGGGATATCTGGTCTGACCATCGAATGGGACTTCGGCCTCGTGGTCTTTTGCCTTCTATCTTCCCTGTCACCATAAGTCTCTCAAGGTTATCGGTATTCCTGCGTGCAACATGACCAAAATACCTTAGAACGCGCTGTAGGCAGGTAGAAGACAGGCGTGGCATGGTTTCCAGCTTGAGCTCTCTTAGAACAGAGACATTTGTACGATGGGCTGTCCACGGTATCCTCAGTAGGCGGCGCCAGCACCACATTTCAAATGCGTCGACGCGTTGCCTATCCCCGGCTTTGAGCGTCCATGTCTCTGCCCCATAAAGCGCAATTGAGAAGACCAGAGAGCGCACCAGGTGAACTTTTACTCGTACAATCCATACATTTGTTTAGAAAAAAAAATCACTACGCGTAAGTTATTGGGTCGATCAAACTCAAATTCATTTTTTATATTCAAAATAACGAGTTTAACCATATTACAATAAAAAAATGAAATAAAAAAAAAGTAAAAAAAAAATCGATTTTTTAAAAAAAAAGTGCACCCCGTAGGAAAATTTTAACAATGTGGAAAAATCAAAAATAATTAGTTCTAAAATCATCTGTCAGGATATAACGGGAAATTCATTATTTTCGAAGAAAACTCGATTTTTCCGATACGCGCCATACAAAGATTTTGAAAAAAAATTATAATTAATTATTTTTCCAACCAAATTAGCTAAGATTAATTTTGGGACATAATAAAACCCAACAAAAACTATTTCAATAAAAAAAAGTTCATATTTAAGACTTCGCTTTCTATTTCTATGGAGGCCGATTTTCAGCCCTCCGTGGGTCGTGGCTGTGTATGTATCTAAGTATCTATACGTATCTATCTATTATAAATATCGTCGCCTGGTACCCACATCACAAGCCTTAATTGAACTTACCGTGAGACTAGGTTGATTTGCGTAAGATGTCCCAAGATATTTATTTATTTATATTTATTTTCAAGTACCTAAATGTCACAATCTCGCTTTAGTTGCATGCAGGTGACCCGCAGCATGTGCAGCACGTGCTGAATGCTGATTTGAAGTGGTCCAATTAGATAACAAAAGACAAACATTATGAGCCCTATCGTTAAGTTTTAAGTGCCATCGGGCCATGGTATTTGAAATGGAGTATACCCATTATGTACCTCTAGTACCTAATTGGAAATGACATGTACCTAAGTAGTTTGCGAGACTTTCCGGACCAATTTACCTACCCATGACGTACCACCGGGTAAACGGTACTGTGGTACGTCAGGGGTATATTCGCCTGAAGCTCAAATTGCATCATAAAATCACAGGTCTAATACTGTGATTATATAATGCAATTGGTTCACTAATGTTTAACCAAAACAATGTTAGCAAATATTTATTTTACAACAAACGTTTCACCAATGTAGTAAGTGGCAAAAATGTTATTCCGCAAATGTATCATTTTACAAAAACTCAATTGACAACTAATCATTAAGCAATTAATACATTAGAACAATGTATAAATTAATAAATAAATCAATTGTATATTGTACATGTCACCTAAAACTACGTTTAACATATTTGTACATTCACCGATACCTATCTCGACCATTTTCGATTTTGGGGATTTTTTTTCTGGGTTACAATAAAAAAAAATAACCTCGAAGACTAAGGCGGGAGCAAAGCTCCCGCCTTAGTCTTCTAACCTAACCTATCCGAGTCGGATCTGCCCCGGAAGGTTTTGTTCGCTCGCTTCGCTCGCTCACTGCAGATTTTGGTCAAGATTACGATGAATTTTATGTTAATTTTTTTTAATTTGATGTCGAATATCTCGGCCATTTTTGATTTTGGGGAAAAATTTACTGGGTTGCAACAAAAAAACCCACTTTGCTATACTCCAACCCATTTTAGCAAACATTTTTAGGCTAATGGTAAATTTATTAGTTTACTTTGTTGTTAAATATTCTTTTGCCAAAAATACCTCTTATAAAATAATATTTTATTTGTTAATTATTTGGCTAAGATAATAAATTGTCAAAGATGTTTTTGTAGAAAAAAGGATTTGCCGAAACATAATTTTGCCAGTAGTTGGTTGCCAAGTGTAAATTTGTTAAACAATTTTTGGTCAAACGACAGGATACCAATGCAATTTGAGTGGTACAGGGTGCTTAGCCAAGTTGCCAATCGCTAGAGCTTAAACGTCATTCGTAAGCGATTCGTAAGCGTAAGCTTAACTGTCTTTGTCGCACTAATATGCAAGAGTGACAGAGAGGGAAAACTACGATACGCTACCAAGCGCTAGCGATTGGCAACTTGGCTAAGCATCCAGGTCTGTCACAGGCATGGTCCGGCTGCAAAGTTTACTCCCTAGCATTTTAAC
Organism: Thaumatotibia leucotreta; assembly: GCA_025490895.1. Taxonomy (NCBI): domain Eukaryota; kingdom Metazoa; phylum Arthropoda; class Insecta; order Lepidoptera; family Tortricidae; genus Thaumatotibia; species Thaumatotibia leucotreta. The sequence goes on along the minus strand of JALPQI010030245.1, from coordinate 182,512 downwards.
TCTACGTGCATTATATGTACAACTTCAAACGGTTCTGTCACTTCTACGTGACACCAGCATGTCGCCGCGAAATAATCTTACCATATTTTGCTAAGTATATTAATAAAAGAGGGACGGACAGTCTATCTCACGGCGACATACTGTCGCACGGGTCGCACCAATCATGTGCTAACCATACCGCAGTACATAGCGCGGTACCTAAGGTCTATTCATCTTTACTTGTCTTATCATGTAAACAAATCACAGACCAAGTGAAATAAACAAAACGTCAACGATGATCAAAAGACAATCACTAGTGATTAGAAATGTCGATATAATGAAATGTCAGCTTAATTTCACTGCTTACGCAAATAGAGGATTATCGATTTTGCATCGTCTGTCAGGAAAATAATTAATTAGTACAATATTATATCAAAAACTATGGTTACTCAAATATTTATTTTTTTATTGTAAAGAAAGGGTAGCAAATAAATCGATAAAATAAAAAGTATCGGTAACAGAAATCCGCAGGCAAGCCAGCGGCCCTACCGCGAACTTCGAGTTTCGTAAATTCCGAGGATTTTTCTCTGTCACTCCAACGAAGGCGCCACTAGAGTCATGAGAAAAATCATATGAAGAGCACCCGTAACCAACAACATGAAGCGAAGTAGCGAAACGAATGACGTGAAGATTTTATTCAATATTCAATAGACAACTAAGCACAGCCTGTCTTTGAATAAAATAAATATTGAAATCAACTACAACAATTTTGGTTAATTACTGCAATTTATTTTAATTGCATTTTTCCCAAGTTGTACTTGAAGTATTAATATCGATATATTGTCATGCCAACATTACAGTACATAGACAATCTAGACATCGCAATGTTACATCAATGTCGGGAGTTTTTAAAGTTATCCGAGCGTAACAGCGTTTATTGACGAAAATCTTTAGAGAAATGATATTTTTCAGTGATTTTTTGAGTGATTATAATACTTTGCGAGGTTTTTTAAGTATGCAACAACATTTGACGTGATGATTATTGTGTAATTGCAGAGAAAAGTGTGATAATGTTTTCAGAAAATGTTTGTTTACATGACAAGTAAGGATGAATGCACCTTACTTCTATGCATTATATATAATGCATGCAAAGAAAGCGGGGACATGTTAAAATTGTATTAAAATGATACAATCCTGTAGACGTAAAAATACTAATAGAACATGTGGGAATAGTATGTAATCGCATATATCATTAGGTGCACAAATGCAAGACTCTTTACGTAAAGTAGCCCGTCACGCTGTGCGAGTGTGATAGACAGTTTTATATATCGAGTAAATGCTAACGTAAACGTTACTTTCTAATTCATGGTACGATAAGTTTGATCAAGTAACGATTACTTACTTGTCAACTTGTGGTACGGCTAATGTTCACCAAAAAGGAATAGTAGGTAGTCTTTGAAGCAGAAGTACTACCGCAAGATATAACACCGTCATAAGAATCATAACAGCGCGTTCTACTTTGACATTTCGTACATTCCTTTTTATATGTTCCAAACAATTTTTGAGGTCAACTGTAAATTATATAAATAAAACAATTTTAAAATAAAATTTGACGATATTATATATAGACATCTGATTTATTCATATTGCACTAAACGCCTGCGTTTTATACGCACTATTATCAATAATAAAACTGGCTTTTGATATTAGCCGGACGAAAAAAGCTCTAGGACTGTCATACGAGCAACGTAACCACAAGATCATGAGATACGAGTTTCTAGTATAAAGTACCCAATCTTCTCGATTCCGCTAGGAGGAATATTTATTTTTTAAGTCCCAAAACTGGCGAGTTTGAAAAAATTAAGCCACTGTCACTTTTGTTATCAATATTAACATGAGCTACTAGTAAGAACTTTTAAATAATGTGAATACAGTACAAAAAACCCAAAAAAACTTGATTTTCATTAAGATTTCATTTCTTTCGTCTGACGTGAATATTCTTGATAGTTTCAACATGCAATGATGTGCTTAAACATACGAAGGGTTAATTTTGATAACAAAACTGACAATGATTTATTCTTTTCTTAGCAAATCTCGCTAAATGTGGGAAACAAAAAATTCATTTACGACGACGACCGGTATTTTTGACAAAATTGTCGCTCATATGACATTGAGATAGAATTTTTTTCGACCGGCAGATGCGGTTGCTCCCAATAGTCACAATTTAGGTACCGTGTGGTCACGCTTGAAATTGTAATCATGTACTATATCTTCAAACTAGGATAAATTGAATTAAAAAAAAAATACTATATCACAATAGTAGGTACATTACGATACAAGTGCGAAAAAAATGAAGCGCGAAATGAGTGGTGATAAATCAAATCACGACCGAAAGGAGTGTTTTAAGTCGACACGAGTTATGAATTTCCTTTTCGCTCGTGTATCGTACGACGTACGACGTTTTTTCAGTACAGATGGCCCTCCGAAGTTTCGTCCTGACAAAAAATGAACCACTTCTCACACTAGTGCGTAAAAAAACACCATCTATACTGAAAATATTTTTATACATGACATGATTTAATTTATTCGAGTGTTTACGCCACAGGCAGAACGCGAAAAATCCATCTAATAGGTAGGTACACAAGTATATTTAGGTTTGAGACTGGGTCAAATCAGAGACTTGCCCGATCACCATGCCACAATCCCAACGCCTTTGATTTCGATAATTTAATACAGGGTGTTTTTTCCGTTAAATTTAAGGAAAACTTATTGAGGTCAAATTGTCTAATTTCTCTAAGTATTTAACTCTTACTGTTATCGGGTGATTAAAAAAATAAGTTTGATGCCTAAAACAAGTGTAATGCAACCTTTATTAAAGTTTAATTAATTCCTAATATTACTTATTTTGACATGAGCCGTCAGTGACCTGGTATTCATTTTTATGTTATTCTTGGGGTTCTTTAAAACTAATTTTTTAAGTGTTTTTTTTAGGGACAGGTTTTTTCGTCAAGTCTATTCTTATTTTTTGATTGTCAGTCAAAAGGTGTGGTAATATTAGAACACATTGTGGCAGCATTGTAATCAAAAATAAGTTTTATGGCGAGTTACGTCGAAAAACTTTTTCCGAAAAAAGGTTAATTATCTTTGGAACCAAGCCGAATCCAGGAAATTTTATATAACATTAAATACTCTAAATATGCTCAGGAATTCAGCATTAAAATTATGTGGGTTCCTCGCGAGGCACCGTGTATACCAGGTAACTTCTTTGTCTCAAGTAACCTATCCAAATTAACGGAAAAAACAGCCTGTGTAGGTACTAAAAGTAACCTCGGTTATACAATCTGGATTTAAGAAGAGGCAGTTAATAATCTACTGAAATTACGGTAGTGGGGTTTATCTAATAGCCTCAGGCAATTCATAAAGTGAGTTTTGATTATCATCCGAGATGAGGAAATGCAATTTATAACGCTATTAATAGCACCTATTGAAAGACGAGTTCATGAATGAAAACCATGCTTTAAAAATAAAATAACAGCATTACCTTATCATAAAAAAGGCTAATTGTACTTTTTGACAACATTATTGTTTATAAATTACAGAAAATATCCTAACAGAATATGGAAGTAAAATTTGCACGAGTTTAGGCTAGGAACTGTGAAGTAAATTGATCTGTGCACCATTTTGTCCCTTGTCAAAGTGATGTTTAATAGGTAACTATTACCCGTCACGGATATCTAATTGTCACTACGACAAGGTACGAAATTGCACTTAAATTATTTGTCTTCGCCGAACATTATGAGCTTTCACTTTCAGGGACACCCAATTAATGTGATATTAAAAAGCTTAATTTTAGTCAGGTATGTAACGACAATTAAGCACTAATTAACCACAAAATTTAAAAAAGAACTCGTTTTTGGCGTTATTTTTAAAACTATAAAAGCGATATTACAATTTATAATGCAAAAACGCAAAAATGTACTTAATTGTCGTTCCTGCAATTAAGGTTTTTTAATGTTACGCTAATTTGCTTTATAATAAACTGGTGTATATATATTACTATTAACACAATATTAATTTATTTACTCGTAAAACTTGTTTTCCACAAAGAAAATACAGGGCCTGTCATTTTGTGCTATAGAATGATAGAGTAAAATTTGATTAAACCTACCTAATCTACCTATCCTACCTAACTGAATTATGTGACTGAACTAACTATATCAAAATTTACGTTCAAAATTATATGAATTTTAGGTTTTCAGTATTTTACACCACGCTTGCACTACAAGTTTTATACCTATATGACAGTAATGTGTATGTGTCACTAAGAGCCTGTTTCATTATCACCGAATAAAACATATCTGTCAGATAAATTTTAGCAGTTCTTTTCTTTCATATGCCTGGGGAAAAGGATAGTCACAATTTTATCTAACGGATATGATGAGCGTTTGTGGTCGAGAGGTAAAACGCAAGGCTACTACGCAGCGATGACAACCAATGAGTTTTTCATAGTACATTGTGTATTTAGGGCGGTAAGTAAGAATTTGCGAACGAGTGTGAAAGTAAAGCCCAAACCGAAGGCGCGGGCTTTACCTACTTCACACGAGTTCATAATTCTTGTACCGCCCGTGGTACACACAATGTTTTTCATCACACCTGTGATGCAAAAAAGTAAATAATAGTACATTGTGCATCAAGGGAGGTAAGTACGGAATTACTAACGAGAGTGTTAGAAGCCCGACGCCGTCAGGCGGAGGGCTTTTATAACTCGAGTTAGTATTCCGCTTACCGACCGTGATGCATACAATGTTTTTCATCACACTTGCTGACAAAAAATAAGTTTTAAGACATAAATATTTATTAAATGACGTACTGACATTTCTATTACTCCCTAGGGAATTCCACTTTTCTATTACTCCCGCTACGCACGCAAGCAATGGCGCGCTTAGACAGCAAGTGTGATGAAAAACAATATATTTTCACAAAACTACTCTAAAATGGTCTAAATCAGGGATGACTTAATTTCATCATTGTCATAAAAGAAATCTCGGTGCGGCGCGCGGCGTGCGCCGGACCGCGCTAGTGCGACGTAATGTTGTATGAAAATCCTTAACGGCCTACTAGGACGTAATGACGCACCTACGGCCCGCATCACCGCAGCGTATTGGCGCACTTACCGAACAGGTGTGATGAAAAAAAACTTATGTACCTACGAATTATTTTTTGATATTCACAAGTGCCTGCCACAAATCTGCGAATAAATTCAAGGATGTAAGAGAAGTTCCCAACAAGTACGAGTATTGGGCCAGCATTGGACCCACACAAAATAGTCACTTTGATGTCTAGTTGCGGTAAATGGCCAGATTACAATACAAAGCAATACAATAAATCTGACGGATATATTTATTCGGGGACTGTGAAACAAGAGGTTACATTATAAGATAACATACCAGTTTTTGAACTAAATAACTCTATATCCGTAGCCTTCAACTATTCGATTCCTGCCGAAACTATTTACAGAGGCCAAAATGTATCGTTAAATATATCACGGCAATATACAGATTTGATATAAAATGTTAAAACCGAAATTATATAATAAGGAAGATCTCTGAAAAATATTGACTATTTTGCACATAAAAAGAATTGATCTATCTGTAATATACATATAACATTACGTATTAACCTAATACACATATACAGAATACATTACCTATGACGTGTTAACAGCACAATTATATTACAATTCATTGATATGTCACATTATGTACATCAATATCTATCGAAACAATGAGTATGCTACTCAAATTCCGTCGCTACAGTAGTAGCAATAAATAAATAATTAAATTAGCACAGGACTATATGGTGTACACGCAAAATATACAGAGCATAGCGTAACTCAGTTGAAGGTAGTCCATCCCGGAGGCACGGCGGGGGGCGGGCCCTCCCCGCTGGAGCCCGGCGCCTCCAGGAGCCCGAACCCGAACTGACTGAAGTCTAAGCCGTACTCGTGTAAGAGAGCACTGTCCGTCGCCTTAATCGGCTCCACTTTGTCTTTATCACGGCACTTTAGAGGATCGAAATCTTCTAGATTCGTCGGCGAATCATCCAGTTTTATGAGATCAGTTGACTCACACGACTGTAAAAAAAAAACTTCAGTTATACTTAACCGTCTATCTATTACTATTTAAATTAAACAGCGTATAGTTATAAAATTAGTTTCGTTTACAGTTGCTACAAAAATATCTAAAAGTAAATACACAAACTACATAGCTACATACTATTACTACATTCTATTAATTTAGTGGCATGCAATTGCGTGCTCTAGGAAGGCATGACAGGAGTGAGTTAATTATTTACAAGGCGATACAAAGGACAGATAGACAGATCCCAGTGACATGTCATCTTTCACAAATGGGCGACCACGCGCACAATCCACGGCCTATTCCGTCAAATGTTCACGCTCAGCCGTGAAACTAGTACCGGCGCTATAATTAGACTAAATAATTATTTCTGCTTTCATAAATCAATTAAGTAAACCAGGATTAGTTCAGCAATAAATATTGTTATTTTTATATCGTCTACAATCTGTAGCATATATAATTATTAATTATTATCAGTAACGATAGTCAAGTACCGTTTTAAAATAAAATGGCTAACAATTGATTTTATATTTACCTTTTGTTAAGTAAGAGAACGATGTCCTTTGCGACATTGTAGTACGTTTCTCGTCTAGGCACTTTTTGTTATATCCCAGATTATAATATTTCGTCATGAGAACCCTGAAATACTATTCTCGGCCAGCCACACCATGTTAAACAAGTCGGTAGAGGGGCAGCGAGGTCGGGCGGTCGCCGTCCGCGGCCCTCTCGCGACTAACCCGGACTAGGGACACCGGTTATCTAGCTCGAGTACAGTGAGGAATGAAGGACCTTGGATATGTTATAAATATATTAATCCATAGTAAATTAACAATATAATATTTATAGTTAATGTTTTAATAAATAAACTATTCTTATCTATTCAGTTTTTAAAACCGTGTTAGTGCAAAACAAGCTCCACTCTCGATTTCAGGACAAGTACTCGACCGCTATCTTTTTGGCGGCGAGATACATAATCGATATGATTACAAATGCGCATATCACAATTACCTCTTGAATTTTCCCTCTAGGTATGTGGAGGTTTCGGGCCACGGGCCGAGGTAAGCTATTGGGTTCCAGATGGGGCGGCGGCTTGAAGCCGTTGGGCGCGGGCGAGCTGTCGGACAGCTTCCTCTGGGTGGTCGACATGGTCAGCTTCAGCTTGCCCTTTTCCTTGCCCTCGGTGAACTGAATAGTGCTCGTGTGGAAATCGCTCGCGTCACTGTTTTTGGTGATGTTTGTGACGAAATGCGAGTGGTTCGCGTGGTGCATCGCGCGGGGAGGCGGCGCGGGCGCGTCCGACAGGTCTATCAACTTCCTCGTGGAAATTATTGGATATCGGAGGGGAACTTGGGGACGATCCGGTAACCGGGGTGGGACACTTGGTGACAGTGTTTTCTGGAAAATAAAATTGAATAATGTGCCACTGCGTCCCTGGGACCATGCTGGCACGCATTCGCAACACATACCGCATACGGAACGGCGTGACTGAGGCGAGTACGAAAGCGAGTATGAAATGGAAATAAGCCGATTACTTGAAATGTAAACAGAAGTACGAAATTTTCTTCTAATCAAAATTATCCTCCCACAAGAAAAAACCGTTAAAAAGTTGTACATGTACTTGTGTTAATACATGTAATTATCTCAAATCTTGTAGGTTACAATTTCGATTAGATTGCTCTGAAGCAGGTCGTAAATAACATGAAATAATGAAAGTGCAATCATAGCTTTTGTTACGTCCTTGAATTTTTGTTGCGGGTACTAGATGAAAATAAATATTTATTAATATGTCAAATAATCGTTTTCATTACGTTTTAATGTGTTTCTTTGTCTGATAATTTTGTTTAATATAAAAAGTGCACATACTTAACGTCTTAACACTTTCGGCTCCGGTGTCACGACGTCTGTTAGTAAGCTATTTTATTTTGGTTTGACTAAATAAAAATGTAGACGTAAAATAATTTTGGATACGACTCGACTGTCTCACCTTAAGGTGGATTGTAACAATTCAATGCAACATTTACATGCCTGCTTAGCCAATGAAACAATATACAGTACACATAACAAAAGCCACGATGACTAAAGCACACAATAAGCATCTAAAGATCTACATAATAACGAAAAAAGAAAAAAAAAGAAATGATTGTCGCTCTCAATCTAAGAAAAGGATTGCTGGGAGAATTATACGTATTTTTTACTTATAAAAATACTATGTTAAAACATCTAGAGGCTGTTCGGTTTAAGAGTTCAATCAATTATGTGTTCTTTTATTTGATACATAGACCGACCAGAGTCCTCCTGCGACTTATACAAACAGAAGCATTCTGTCGGTCAAAGACCATTTTTTATTTTAAATATTTGGCGACATAATTTATACTTCACAGTTGTTCGCAAATACAACTCTATACCTCTTGTGCTAAGCTCTAATGTGACGGTATGAAAAAATACAGCTAAGTTTAAGAGCTTATCTGAAATAAATAAGTATATAGCCTGGCAAACTAACTTGGCAGTAAAATGCGGCGATGAGCGGCCATCTCAACCAGCCCTTCGAGCAAATACGTACTTTGTTAAAAATCCCGCCTTTATCGACTGACAAATTAATTGTCCAGACCATATTGCGTCACTATTCATGAAATAAAACGATGAAAAACGCATTATATCGCACAATTAATTAAGGAAATTATAATTATACGTGTTCACTAAAGGTCTGTGTATACTGAAATTGCAGAGAAAACTGGCAGTGTTCGTTATATTTATAGTACATCAATTTTAAGTCGCACAATTTTTTTTTTTTTAATGTTCATTGTCCAACACGGACGAAGCATTATAAGTTATTTAATTCTGAACACACAGCGTGTCTAAGCCAAAGGAGAGTAAACACGATGTGTGCAATTTAAACTAGAAAATTGAGATACTCACACAATATTAAATTGAATATGCTCAAATAATCACTCACACAATTTAGGTCTAATTAGTCGAATATCGCCCAACATAGCCCTGAATTTTGCAAGTGACTGAGACTACGAATAAAGAAATGCTGATGCCGATATAAAAAAAAAAACAAAAATTGTACAGAAAATACGGAGTTATCATAATCACGTAGGGTGGCTTGCACCAAACCGTTTTCAGCGTTAAATCGTTTACTATAATTTATTCTAAGCGAAATTTCAAAACGAAAGGCTCTCCGAAACATGTCGCGCGCAGTATCACACGCGACTTTAGCCGATTAATTATTAATTGTGTATTTAGGTATTATGTCTCACGATAAAATAAATTCAATTGTACGGTCAGTCTGATTGAGTTTGGTGCCGCCCGCCCTAATCTGCGCCAATCATAGATCACAAACTCACAGATTTGTCCGCTAGACTCAGCTGGTTGGCTGGGCTGTTCGGCAGACTATCCCGGCGGGACTTGTTCTTGAAGAGATGCTCCATCTCTGTGAGGAGATCGAGGGGAAGCTGCGGCGCGGGCTCGCGATAGGGGGGGTCGCGGGACGAGTCCGAGGAATCGGAGGACACTGGCGTCACGGAACCGCACGAGAATCTGCCGATTTAAATGTTGAAATAGAAGAAATATCCAACCAGTTTGTCTATAGAAAAAGCCGGCATATTTAACCCGGCGAGCATGAGGTGAAAAAATGTCATTGGAAAATAGACTTTGTCATTAATTATTGACATAAGTGACAGGGGTGGGTATGTGATACCCTCATGCTCCCCGGGTTAAATTGTCTATCGGCAGCCGCTTCGCGCTTTCATTTTCTTCCGTACACAGAGGGTCAAATGGGACCCTATTACAGACTAAGCCACTGGTCTCACCGCGAGCTACTTAGCTATGAACTATCGGCTATAAACACGAACACAAGATACGCACTACACACACGTGTCCCTTTTATTTTAAATACACGGGAGTGCGTATCTCTTGTCCGTGTTTACAGCCCATATAGTTCATAGCTTAGTAGCTCGCGGTGAGAGCAGTGCCTAAGGCTCCACTGCCTGTCTATCTGTCCGTATGTCACTAAGCTGTATCCCGTGAACCGTGAAAGTTAGACAGTTGACATTTTCACAGATGCTGTATTTCTGTTGCAATACGATACAATATATCCTAAAAAGTAGAATAAAATAGATATTTAAGTGGGCTCTCACAATACAAGAAAAGTGATTTATTATGATAAACTGATAATGGTAATGGTACCTTTCGTGCGGAATAGCGACTCGCACTTTGCCGTTTTTTTTTATTTGGAGCCTTTTTTCTACTGACAGGCTGGTTGCTCAGAATAAAGAAAAATATTTATTCGAACACACAAAAAGAAAAAGAACACAAATACAAAAACAGTGTCCCAAATCGGAAATGCTAGGAAATTTAAGGCACTGGTCTCACCGCGAGCTACTAAGCTATGAACTATCGGCTATAAACACGAACAAAATATACGCTCTCCGGTGTAAATAAGAGACACGGCGATACTCGCCCAGCTATCACCGCCGAGCGAGTATCGCCGTGTCTCGTTATTTTACACAGACGTGCGTATCTCTTGTTCTTGTTCGTGTTTATAGCCGATAGTTCATCTTAGTAGCTCGCGGTGAGACCACTGCCTTAGTCTGACTTAATTTTTGTTTTGATGACACTCAAAATTACCTGCTGTCATCAGTAGTATTAATTGACGACGGCCGTGAACCAGTTTTAGGCATTTTATTCTTCAGACCCTTCACCGCTGACTTCATGTTTTTACCACCTTGCCGGACCTATGTTGAAATGTTTTACTGTTAGTCATTAGAAGTCGATAAGACCTTAACATTAGATCATTGCATTTTATTTGTATAGGATGCTCGAATGCACCCCGATTGTACAAGCAAAGTTGCATTAGATGGCGTGCTTATATTAGTGCAGCCCGTACACATTTCGCATTAAGCCAGCAATCTAAGGCCTCTTTGTGAGGGCATTCGAAGGACACGCTCAATCTGGACGTAATTTATATAACAAACATTGTAAACCTAAACTAAGAAATTGTAACACAGAACATGTATTATGAATATAATGATTCTGTACATAAAGGTCAATCAACTTTTAGAACACTGATTTCGTGTCCCTGATAAAGAAAAACATAAATTTATTTGTAAATAAGATTTATACAGGGATATATATCATTTCAATTTGATGAATCGGGTGACTGATATTCGAGACATTGGGTGAAAAAATCTACTTAGAAAGATAAAAAGGTATATACGTACTTGTATGGGTAGACCACAATTAAAACTCGCAGTACGTCAATTACTTCGTGATGAGGGCATTTTCAACAGTGTCGAAATATCAAATTATATGATAAATACCCTGTTTCCAATAATATTAATAATGTAAATGACAGAGTTGGGCAAAAAGTTATATGATTTACTTACATTTACTTTACATTTGTATGTGTACTTTGTAATATTTATTACAAAGTACACATACAAATGTAATTTATAGAAGTAATTATATTACTTTTTACCCAACTCTGGTAAATGACCGTGTTAGCTTAAAGTCTTGTACTTACTTATTTGTTCTAGTAAAAAAGCATGCAATAAATACAGTATTGTCCTATGGAGGCCCAGTGCAGAAAATAATTTAGAACCAATTGATTACATTCGCTACTTCGTGGAGTTTTCAATTACACATACATTGCGGCAATGCTATATGAAACTGGGTAATTGTGAATAATGCGATACTACTAATACTATAATTAACAAATATAAGCATTTTACTCAATAATAATATACTTGCAAACATAATACATATTATAAATTTTAAATAATATAAAGCCAATAGCCCTTTTCATTAAGCTAATAAGTAATACAGATCTACCGCTAATAGTAATAGTTTCATAAGGGTACAAAGTTACCGTTTACTTTCTCGTACATACTAATATTGAGCCCCGATTAAAAGTAAGATTTCAAATTATGTCTTATGTATATTAAATAATTATGGCTTATGTCCTTTGGGTAGGACACATGTAGGCAGGATTAGGAGGTTTATAATTATAGCTTTATAACTCACTATTGGTGAACAATTTTTTTCCAGATTCTTTCACAAATCCATGTAGAAAATACTTTACACACAAATGTACTTACAAATCAAATACCTACAAATGAACATTATTTAATATTTATCAAAATCAATATTAATAACTGTCAATAAAATTACGCTTTGTATAAAATGACTTTTCACTCTAGACAATCAAATAAAGAATAAGCAATGGGTTACCAAAGGGTGAAAAAAAAATCTCACTCAAAGGACCTTCTGGGCCGGTCTGATACGAGTATATCAAATATGTAGCTTTAGCGACATAATGATGATTATTTTTACATGTCATGCCCGGTCAGCACATCATTGAGCGCGAGATAGCTCGCGCTGCGACAAACCCATGTCGCGGCTGTCAAATTTATATTTCTAGCCGTCATTTTCTCGATTTTGGTAGCACAAGTTAACAGCTCGAGAAATTAGTGCCATGCGAAAGAGTCATCCCGCGGGCGACATAACAAGTATTGCCATTTATGTGTGGGACTAACTTTTCTTTCCTAGCAACACTGAATCGGTATAAATAATGTTGAATGATGAGTGAACAGCAAGCTTTAAAAATGAAACATCTCTAGTCACGATAACTTTGTCTCGTTCACGTAGTATAAAGATTAAAGAGATAGGACATTTTAATATGAGAATGTCAAAGTGTCATAATAATAATCTGTCGCATGACATTTGTAGATTGTGTTTGGTGTCGATATTTTAAATGGCTCATGAACGTAAAATTTAAGTTAATTATAGCCTTTTATACTCTTTATACGTTACTTAGGTACTGTGGATGTTAGTTACGATTATTTACATTTAAACCGTATATTTTTTGAAATTCATGTTCAAAGTTCTTTAATAAAAATTTATGTTATGAATTATATTTCAGTCATCGGAGCCCAATAATAATACAAAGCAAGATGTCGTTAAACTAAACCCATAGTTTCCAGAGGGAGAATGTGGATCCGGAAAAGATGAAGTACCTATATTGGGTCAAACTCCAAAAAATAAATATATCGGGTCTTCGAATTACTAGCAGGTATTTCGATGAAAGCTTGTACAAATCATTTAAGCTTATAATGGAAATATGAGGGTTTCGTTTTCGTACCCGATACCCGCCTCCTTAATCCATCCTCCAGGTTCCAAAACAATATACCTATGACCTAAAAGTAGTTGATATATCGGATATCCTCCATATACCAACTTAATTATTAAGGTCAAGTATGGTCAAGAAAAGTAACACCTTATGCTACATACATCGCGTCAGATAGTATTATGTATAGTAAAACCGGCCAAGTGCGAGTCGGACTCGCACGCGAAGGGTTCCGTACCATTATCAATTTATTATTAAAAAAATACAGTTAAATCAACCTACCTCAAAAACTATAAGAGATAATTTAATCAAACCAAAAATCGTTGATAGAGTTTATTAATGTGCATAACATATATTTTTTTTTGAATTTTATATTGCGTAGTTTAAAAAATAGAGGGGCGGGACACATCTTTCAGACTTTGAGAGCTGATATCTCGAAAACGATTTGCTTAAATAAAAATAAGATTTATAAACCTTCATATCATTTTCAAAGACCTTTCTATTAATACCCCACACACTTATATATAACTAAAAAAAATGTTCTATCCCTCAGTTACATGTATGGAGGGCCCCCACCCCAATGGTTTTTTTTACAATTTAGTATCATAATCTTGTAGCGGTTCATACAACACATATTCTCACCAATTTTCGTTACTGTAGCATTTATAGTTTCCGAGTAAATCGGCTGTGACAGACGGACAGACGGACAGACGGACATGACGAATCTATAAGGGTTCCGTTTTGCCATTTTGGCTACGGAACCCTAAAAAATCATACTACGACTATTTATTCGATCTGCAGGTTATTTTTGCGGAGCTGTCAATAAAGCATGGTATTTATCAATTATTCATACTGTTTAAAGATATGGCGCAAACTGAAGAAAAAGGTAATCGGAATCCACAACAGCCTTGAAGGCGGCTGCTGGGTCGCGCTTTGCAGCTCGTCGTGAACAACAAGAGTACGCTTGGCGCCCGAGCTCATGGCGCAGCCTGCGTTTGGTTGGGTGGTTTTAAAGCATATCATTGAAGCTAGAGCCCACGCGTGTATGATATTTTTTCACTATGTTTATGGGGTTTCATGTTATTACAATTTATGTTAGTAAATCACATTTCACATAGTGGAAGAAATATAACACCGTGGACGCGAACTTCCACGGCAAAGTATAAAAGTGCCCATTCAATTCAGACGATCGTCTAGAATAGAGCAGAAATTACAGGCGTCTATTATCTAATTAAATTATTAATATATTTGTGATTGTAAACTTGTTTGGCTCAACTGTTCTTTACGATACAAATATTTGTTACATTGAGTATTTAATAAATGTTATTATAACAAATATATTTTTTTTAATAAATACATACTGGATTATTTATTATATATATTTTTATTTGTTTAAAATACTAGTTATTAGCCGTGTGGAAACGGTAGTAAGATTACATTTGTCAACACCCCAACTCTTCCCGTTGGTGTCGTAAGAGTCGGTTAAAGGATTGAAGTGTCATTGACTATTTATTTATCAATGGGTAGTAGTGTGAGTAGTGTGTCCAATATGATGGGCAGCAGCATCATCATAGTGGACACACTACTCCCGATTATGGGTATATATTAACCTCCTAATGCGTCCATGCACATAGGCTAAGGAAAGGACATTGCCCATGCAGCCGCGAACTAATAGATGCTGATCTACCTTTTCCTATATAGATTATGTGTACAAATGCCGCTTTTCTTAATTATATTGTACTTGTAAAATATAGCTGCGTAGCTGTTGTACGGTATACTACACCGAACATCGCTATCACAATTAATACAATCTTGCCCTTAGATACTTCTATTCAATAGCTATTAGCATTGGTAGGTACGTTAATACTTCTTCTTTACAACCGCTACGTTTGAAAATATTACTAGCATTTGATTCTCTATTGAACCTCCATGGGTCTTCAGACCTTACGGTATCGACTGTAGGGTCGGTAATGGAACGAAGTTTGATAATATTAAAACATTAAATAATGCCTTAGAACGCATGTACTAAAACAGATTATTCATAACTACCAATACATAGCTCATAGCTACAATAATAATTCGACTGATAGCCTAAATTTGCAATCCGTAACGAAGTTTATGTGTTTCTCGACTTTCTCGCCACCTTCACATCTCGAAGACAATTTGTCGCATTTTGACATTAAAACGCAATGTATTTTATCGCTCAAGGTACACTTGTGCTACGAATTTTGAGGATATATCGCGTGGGACTTTCAAGCGAAATAATTATGTCGCTTTGATAGATCATCGCGAGTCAGCGTTATCTCGCACGCATGTTCTGCTACCAATTCGTGACATAGCTCGAGAAAACTCTATGTCGCAGTTTTTGTCGTCCCGCGCCCATGATGTGCTTGCCGTGCTGGTTTGGCTATGTACACAAACATTTGTGCCGTAACAAGCTTACTTGAAAATGTGTTAGGTAGGTATAATGGGCTGATGCATAAGGAGTAGGTTCTACGACATAAAGCTATTATATATATAGTATCCGCAACACTAACTGGAGACTGCGGCTATTAAGCTATAGCGTTGACACTTTCAAATACCTGACAAGAGTTAAGGCAGGATATGTGCACTTTGAGAGTCAAATGTTGTTTACTAAATAAAACATATAAGGCAGCAAAACGTGTCACTAATTCGGTGCCCCAATATTACTAGATTCTATGCTGCACTTTCATCAGCCTGCAATTTGATCATTGTCACATTGACACTAAGACTGTGTTTTACCAAACTTTTATTCGAAGAATAAAAAAAAAACTCTCACATACTAGTGTCAAATTACTATAGAGTTTTGACATTATTATCCGAGAGTAAGTGTCTTCGAATAAAAGTTTGGTCAAATCTGCCCTAAGCCGAGCTTTGATGACCCCGAAAATGTAACAAAGGAGCACTGTAAAATCGGGACAGCGAATTAATATACGCTGTACATACATAAATACAGAAATAAATAATTTTATTAACTAAAGCATTTTTTACAACTACCGTCACCAATACGCAAAAAAGAACACTCCACAGAGTAGTGAACAACTAGAGTAATTTGAACAAAACAACAGTTCTGACAACATTGTCTGGGACTCACCGTTTTGACAGCAGACTGTACCGCGGGGTTCGCCTGGAAATATTAAATATAAAACAAACACACGTAGTTAAAGCATGCATGCAATAGGGATAGCTAAGGGGAACAGAGATGGCGGTAGCTGTATGATCAATGATCATATCAATGGTTGACGTGGTATTTATTTTACAAGGGTACACTCAGTAAGTCACCAATGGCAATGTACAAGCTGCTCGGTTACCTAAGGGATTTTAAGTGTATTCCATTCCCAACCATATTAAAAGGTCATCGCATGTTATAACAACCTAACGGTCTACTCTATGCCAACTATGGAAATTCAAGCTCTATGTCATAATCATAATTATGTTCTAGATTTAATTTCAACGTCTACGCGTTGTCGTACACTAAAGGTCACTTCGAAATGATATAGGGCTTAAATTTCAATATTTGGCTTACAGTCGAGTCGCCTTTGAGATGTTATAATGAGCGAAGACCTATATAGACTACATATGCCGTTTTTGGCTGTTAAACCATTTCAGATCGTTGAAAGTATGTAATTTGACTGATTTTTGTTTTAAGAGCGAAGCCCAAGCCCTTTACTATAATTTGCCCGTCGAAGACAATTGATCATTAATATTTTTTCTCATTATTTAAGTCAAAACAGGTTAAAAACACACAGCTTCCATCTCTATTAGAAAGATATCCAATCAACTCCGTCATTATCACTCCTAGTTTATAAAATTAGGCGACAAAGACGGACATATTCTCAATTTTTGAACATAACAAAATAGGCCATGGGATAGCAAATGCATAATTAAAATGTATGCCTGTTGACTTCATGTGTATACACTAGCGTCTTTTAAGCATTCGCGTTCTATAGTTTGGCTAGGGTTTTACTGACTTGAGGTACAGAGAGAGAATACCGCCTTTTTCTTTCTACTGTTACTGCCAAAGTTGGTTGGCCAGACTATTACAGCTGCGCTAACGTCTGAGATACATCAACTTAACGCTATTGGAGACGCAGAATGCTAAGAAGACGCCATTGTAGGTATAGAATATACGGAAAGCGAAGGCGTCTCTCAGACAGGCACGCGCATACACATCACGTGCCTACACTTTCCGAACAAACTCTATCGTAAACATTCAACCGTAGTTCAATTCGTCAGTAGGACGTTCGTACCGACTATTTAGTAACCTCAACTAGGCGAAGATGTCTACAGGTTGTTAGTCTGTCGCCCACTAAGACATAGACCGGCTAAAAGTGCGAGGGTTTAATGACCGTGTAAGAGCACCGAAAATATACAACCACCTGAGTTATTGCTCTGTATCTTGGCAAATATAAACCTAATACTATTCCATGGGGATTTAACTCCGCGTATCCGCCGCGCGTAGCGTAACGACAAGTACATGCCGCGTGCACCGAAAGCGGTCTGAATCAGTGGACAGCCAACCCTTGCGGCGGGTACTTAGGTAAAAAGGCGTGATTTTTTAAATGATTTGTTGGCACCGCCGTACGACAGGAAACAATAGATTTAGCGGACAGTGAGATTCTTTGGCCATGAGGTTGGATTGCATCTTTGCCACGTAATATTGTATGCCGGTCATCGCTGAGTTGACCTTATTTGGACTTCCAATAAACAACAGGACACGGAACTAAAATATATTAAAACTTCCGAAAGAGCGACAAAATAGCATCCAATATACCATTTATCCATAACGCACATTTAAATAGTTACAATACAATATTAATAATGCATAAAAAAACTACATTGACAGCATTTTAATAAGGCGTTACAATAAATAAATACGTATAAAATATGTATTAGTGTCGAACCGGGCCAATTGCGATAAAGCTAGTAATTTAAAGTAATTTTATGGCTACGTATTTGATTTTTTAGTTGATAACTGTGTGTAAAAAAAATACACCAAACACGCTTTCGACTCTCGTATACGAAATTCAAGTGTTTATTAAAAAGCATTTTTACATTATTGCGAAGGGTTACCCCTGGGTGCTTAGACAATTTGCCAATCGCTAACCCTTAATCGTCAATCGTAAACGAAAGGTCTTTGTCGCACTGATATGAAAGAGTGACAGAGAGGAAAACTACGATACGCTACTAAACGTTAGCGATTGGCAACTTGGCTAAGCGTCCTAGTATTGCCATGAGTTGACCATATGTGACCTCAACTCTCGTGGAACTACCTAAACATCGCAATATAATTACCCCCTTATTCATAAACATCTCCTCATTTTTCGGCTTGCTTGACATTTATGAATAAGAGGGTTACAATATAAACATAACATACAGTACCTTGTCTTTGAAATTTTTAAAGAAGGCACCGCCCTCTTTCTTCACAGTCTTGGCCCAGTCTTTGTACTGTTGCTTGAGTCGTTGCCCGCTGCCTGTCCCTAGCTTTTCAGCGTATGCGTTGCACTCAACTTCAAATTCATCGTTGAAGCCTCTACCAGAATTGAGTAGTTCTAACCTTTCGTCTATAAACTGGAAATTGAAATATTTTTTGACAAAGAGAATACATGTTAAATCTTATATGTCAGATTAAACCAAATATTATGCCTCCTTCGAATAGTTTGAGGGTTTTCATTTATACAATGTGTATCAAATATTCTGCAAATCGAATTAAAAATATAATTCATACCTGTTGAAATATTTGCGATTGCAGTATTTTTTTTAAGAAAGGTTGCATATTTTTTCTAGTTCTCACAAAAGCCTCAGGGTTGAAAGTTATTTGTTGACCTTTTTCGATTCTAAAAAGAAAAAAAAACACATTTCGTAACTTCAATTTAGTTATACTTATAATCTGAAACTCAATCCAGTTTAATGTGTAAATAATTAAAATATACATTTTTTAAATTAGCTGTTAATATTATGTACCCGAAAACTTTAGGAACAAGAAAGATAAGAAATAAAACAATAATATCCAGAACCATTTAATTCAAACAAGCGAAATCGCCCTTAACCAAACAAACAATTATACACTACACATAATAAAAAAAAAGACGTTATACAGGGTGCTCGCGAGCATTCCGAAAGATTTTAATGCTGAATTCCTGACCATATTTAGAGTTTTAAATGTTATATTGAATTTCCTGGATTCGGACTGGTTTGAGAGATAATCAACCTTTTTTCGAAATAAGTTTTTCAATGTAACTCGTCATACAACTTATTTTTGATTACAATGCTACCACAATGTGTTTTAATATTACCACTCCTTTTGCCTGGCAATCAAAAAATAAGAATAGACTTGACGAAATAACCTGTTCCTAAATTAAATAATTTTAACAAATTGTTGTTATGATAAAAAGTACTGTAAATGTTTAAGTATTCAAAAAGTGTAAAAAAAAAGAGAATGCATTCCTAAGATGTCAAATAGAGATAGCTGGTGTTATATAAAAACTCCAAAATAATAGCACCAAAATAGAGGCTCCATAATAAAGTAAGATTTTATTCTATTTTCCTATAGTCAAACAATGCACTTATGAGCTCGGCTTGCGACCTCGGCGCGTATCTAAGCAGTTCGATTTGATAATATCTCGGGCGTATACCAGATATCACCGCCTCAACCATCAAATCAATCGGCGCGTTAGGCGATATCTTCGCGAAAAGCATCCAAGCCTCATTAACGAATTCCGCGTACGTGTCAGCATCGTTAGATGTATATTCTCTGAATTTGTTTATGAAACGAATGTATCGCAGCTCTCCGCAGAATTGTAGCAGTAGCTGCTGCTTGACTTCAGGCCATTGGGAGTATAGATGAGCGTTGGTCTCAGCCCAGACCTGAGCGCGGCCTTTCAGACATGACAGAGCTTTAGTCAAAGCCACTGCCGGGGCGATTCCTCGCACTTCTATCAGAGAGTCCACTTGGTTACACCACTCGCTCACGCTTATTCTCTGGTTGTCCGGGTTGTATTCCGGTAAGTAGATATCGCTTAATTTATTGTTGTGAGCTTTGATGTTGAAGACGATTCTCTCGAGCAGTTCGATTTGTCGCTTGAGCACGACAAGTTCGTTGGTTTGCAGCGCGTCCTGGATGACGTTTGGCAAAGTTGGGGATACATGTGATGTTGAAGGTACTTCGTGGAGTACAGCGTTGTTGACATCTTCGGTAATAGACGATTGTTGTGAACGAGAAGGTACTCTTCTGTCAGAAGACATTATTAGCAGGCGTGATAGATAGCTTGGAAGGTGTTATAACTTTAAAGAGCGTCGCACTGAACTGACTGAAGCATCTTATAGTTTTTTCACAATAGAAACGCAGTTCCACGTGTCAAACTCGCAAACCGGAAAAATATTAAGTAGAATACGATATTTATCTACTTGGAATGCTTTTGTAATGTAATAGATTCGCATCCGCATGCATAACTAATTTATAATTGTAAAGAAATGCATAAGAAAAGAGGTTACAAATCATATTATTATTGTAAATAATGTTTTGCGGAAAAACAGAATGTACTTCTGAAATATGACAAATGAAATGATAAATCTAAAGTACTAGGTTTTAAATGTCAATTTACCTGTAACTCTAATTGAAGGCTAATAAATAAAGTAAGCAATTGATTGATATTCTCAAACCTAGACATCGTATTTATGCTTAGAAGGGTAACACTGACCCCTCTTCCTCAACTCACATTGTATATATAATTTGTTGTTAGAAAAACTGACTTTATAACGACCGACACCGGAATTTTGAATCACAAAGCAAGGCGAAGTTTTACTCGCGTAACATCTTACAAGCTCCCGTGAAACGGAATCCAAATATGTATGCCACATGTGTAAAGAGCAAATATGATATAAATAAATGGCATGGCATTGGCAGACCCAAATAGTGAATGTAACTTGGAAACCGGCCAAGTTGAAGTGGGACTGGGCTGGTCATGTCTGCCGCGTCTTGCAAGTGAGCTAATGTGTAGACGAGATAACTCGGTTTTTTTTAAAGAGACTGTCCGTACCGAGCCCAAAGGAAAAAGATAAATATTTGGGTCATAATGGGTTATCAATAAATATAATAAGCCACTGCGCAGAAAGCGGAGTAGACCTCTTACATTCCTGAGCCGCCTACATCGGTGTTGCCCATGGCTGTCTTTAATGACGGCATTTATAGGAGCCCATCTAGTCGGTGGCATCTCATCTCCGCCTGCCTCGACAACAATGTAAGGATTGTTATGACAGGTAGAGAGAACTTCTATAGCTCAATTTCTAATCCATCCAACCCTCATCACCATAGCCCATTAGTATTTTCCACTTAATTTCCAATAGTCTCTATACGCCTTCTGGGTCCGGTTTATATTGTTGTGGCCGTGCATGGGTTACAGGTGTACACTGCAATTTTCTCCAAAGAGCTTTTACGTGTTGGATCTATATCTCCACGCAAGCCTATCAATAAACCGGGGTTTGCAACCCCGTGTATCTCAAAGCTTATAATAATTACAAAATTAAGAGTGATATTAGTTTAGACTCACCTAATGGCGTCGCGGTATCCTCCTATTAGACCGACCAGCGCTCGGAGGAACGCACGCGACACTGCGTCCCCAAGAGCATTCTTATCACTTAAAGCTTTCTTTAAACTGGTTACCTGGAATGCATAAGGACGAAATTAAACAAACTAATTATAAATTACAATACTTAAAAGAACCAATCACTTTTTTCTTGTCACTTGTTGCTTTGGCTACGTTCCCTTGTGTCACCACTTTGATTGCTATTTACAAAACGGATTTTTTGACAGTTACGTGGCATTTCCATTATGGGTCACTGAATAATCGCAGTAGAGTCCTGAATATTTTTGCCAGAATAACAAAAAATCAAGGTGATTGTCCCAAGAACAATGTTTTTATATAAATTACATAACTGATGTGATGTATAACATTAGGGTTTGATATTTATACGAAAGGAATCAGCTTAAATTAGTAGTCATACATTTATTTATGTTCCAGTCGCACAATACTATTTAAATAATGTTTATATATCGTATAACACCGACGTAAACGTTTATTACAATGACTTATACTCACCAATTCAGGCGGAAGACTTTCTAAGTCTTGAAAGGGAGATTTCAGTTCATTCTTGTCCACATCTAATATTACTACGTCTCCTATATCCGACAACCTTACAGTCTGAAACGTGAAAAAGTTAAAATTAAAACATGTATGAGGATGTAAATCTAATACGGGCGAAACTTTTAAAACTCTAAATAGTATAGGAGTTTTACTTAAAATTACAGTAAAAATATCATACAAAATAATTAGGCGCGCAAATTCAAAATCAACTGCCATAATCAGAGGACAATGTTTGTACAACATTGCTGCTCCGAAAATCTTAGAAAAAAAAATAAGGTATCATAATGAAGCGTAACTGGCAATTACGTATTACATTTATATTTAAAAAAAAGAACGTGGTAGGTACGCATATTTTTTAAATAATGCATTTCCTGTTATTGTTATTCCGATACATATCAAAACCTATACTACAAGTTCCCTGAGATTTTTATGTGACTTCAGATAATGTTACTATTCTGGATACAATCATTATTATAATCTGAGCACAAATCTAATACAATAGACCTTATTTTTATACAGGATGAAATTTTATCGTGAATCGTGATATGCTGATATGTTACTCTACAAACATCTAACAAATGAATGCGCCGAAAGTCAATAAAATCAACGTGTTTTTTAATATTATTTAATGCTATAAGTATTTATTTATTTAAGCTTTATTGCACAATTAATGAAAAAAGTACAAATGGCGGACTTAATGCCTTATGATTATGACATTCTCTACCAGTCAACCATTGGGTCAAACAGAAACTTGTATTAGGTGCAGGATCGTCAACATTGAAAAGAAATAATTATAATATTCGATGTCATATACTAAATAATAAAGACTAACTTCACCAACGTCCAAAGAGGGGATCGAATCAGCATGAACGGCTGTTGCTTATACGGCTCGGCCACTCGTTGTTCGGAAGACCTAGTGATGGTCCTCCCACACCGACTGAGCTACGGAGACCGTCAAATAACTTACATTCATAACGCTAGCAGTAACTCCAATAAGAAACGGCATTGGCACGAGCAGATAATCCACGAAGTGTTTAGGCAGTATATCGGTATGAAATGTGCTGCCATGACATCGGGAATAAGGTCGCGTTCGCCGCCTGAACGCAGGCAGACAACGGGAGTCGTTGGATGCTACTATGGCGACTCACCTTATGCCAAGAGATGACGCTGTTCTCCTAAGCAGTGTGACTACCATTTAAGCTACGGAGGCCGTCAAATAACTTACATTCATAACGATATGACATCGGGAATAAGGTAGCGTTCGCCACCTGAACGCAAGCAGACAGACGAGAGCCCTTGGATGCTACTATGGCGACTCTCCTTAAGCCAAGAGATGCTTTTCTCCTAGGCAGGGTGACTACCGATTAAGCTACGGAGGCCGTCAAATAACTTACATTCATAACGCTAGCAGGAACTCCAATAAGGAACGGCATTGGCGCGAGCAGATAATCCACGAAGTGTTTAGGCAGTATCGGTATATGTGCTGCCATGACATCGGAAATAAGGTCGCGAACGCCGCCTGAACGCAGGCAGACAACGGGAGTCGTTGGACGCTACTATGGCGACTCACATTATGCCAAGAGATGCTTTTCTCCTAGGCAGTGTGACTACCGATCAAGCTACAGAAGCCGTCTAATATCTTACATTCATAACGCTAGCAGGAACTCCAATAAGGAACGGCATCGGCGCGAGCAGATAATCCACGAAGTGTTTAGGCAGTATCGGTATGAATATGTGCTGCCATGACATCGGAAATAAGGTCGCGTTCGCCGCCTGAACGCAGGCAGACAGACGGGAGGGCTTGGACGCTACTATGGCGACGCGCCTCTCATGTAGTAACGCTGCCCATAGCCCTGCCATGCATTTTGTGTCCACTGCGCTGAAGTATTCCGTTAGGTTACACTGAAAAAAATAGTATTGATATAAGTTAAAGCCTAAGGTTTTGAACACCTTGCTATCAACTTTCCTCCTTATTCATAAAGACTCCTAACTTAACAAGCCACTAAGTATTGTTTGTTCTTTTCGATCTTATAGACATATGGATAAGAACGAAAGGGACGGCTCGCTTAACTAAGCCCCTCATTCATAAATGCCTCCTAACTAGGAGGCATTTATGAATGAGGGGGTTTATGTCTATGACGTTATGATTGCAAATGTCGATTATTGGGGCTGTGTTGAGCATTGAAGCCTCGGCGATATTTTTCAATTCGACTGTAGGCTTTTTTTTGTATGTCATTTAATAAACGGGTATAACCCCCCGACAGGGCCGGATTTAGGGGGGGCAACCGGGGTTACATCCCCGGGGCCTCCACGAAAAACGGGGCATGAACAATAGATTCCGAAAAAAAATTCATTTCCAACTAGTAAACACAAGTAATTTTTGTTTTGAGTATTGAAAGTGATCTACTCCGGAAACTAGATTTCAGTGAAATCATAAACGATTTTTCGGCGAAAAATGCTCGGAAGTTTCCGTTCGTTAACGCTAAAATTTAATTTCAGATAATTCTCGTTTCCAATTATATTTATATGTTTCTTACATAGAAAAATAATCTATACTTGTTTGTTAAATAATAAAATAATGTATAGGTACTTATTTCCATAAAAAAATATTTATTGATAAACTTGACTGAAAAAAATTGTCCACTTTATTTGGAAAATAATTGGGGGCCAGGGGGCCTCCACTCCTTTGTTGCCCCGAAGCCTCCCAACCTCTAAATTCGGCCCTGCCCCCCGAGACGGTCGCGTTGGCACCAAGTCGGGGTCGGATGATGGGATCATAGAAAAATCTATTTTTTTTTAATTTTGTGATTACATAAACATGTCATAGCTATTAGGACTACATACATTATCAGGGATACTCGGAAGACGCCCGTCGGGATTTTGGCAAGAGAACACACTGCGGCCCGCATTGTAGGTCACTTTGAGCGTGTGGTCTTTCATAGGAGGCCGGATGCGACAAGCATCGAGGAACGACTGCAGTTCTCCCTTCTCAGGACTGTTTATTAGATTCGATATGCTATTTAATAACCTGAAAGTAAAAAGTGGTTGAAATACAGATTTAGATCGCTTTAGTAAGAATACGGACATTGAGAAAAGTATTGATAACCCCAATTAACTTTCGTGATAATAATCTATTATATACAAATAAAAAAATATATAAGTATAATATAGATAGGTCATAGTCAAACCATTTTTATCTCACTACAAACCAAAATAGTTATTTATTCAAATTTAAAAAATACGACTTACTTTTACTCGAGTTATTATATTTATTATATCGAGTTATCTACTAGATTGAAATCGATTGCATATGAAGCCTCAAGGTTAAAAATATTACTATTTTTCACTTCGCCAATCGTTAGTATTTAATTAATTTTGACTGGTCTACTTTTCGATGCGCTTAAATAGCTATTAACCTTGAAGATAATAGCAGAACATATTTCTTAGTAAACGTTACTATTTTTACTACCCTACTTTTATTTTGTATGTGTCACAAGTACGACAACAGAATATTTCTCAACAAGTTTGTACACAAACTACTGGCGCTAATTTCACCCTGACGTTAAAAGTTACAATCATCCTATTTTGTTACAACTTTATTAATGATACAAAATACTAGTATGAATTACTTATGTACAATCAAGGATTGTAAATGAAATAAATGATATGCAAAATAATACAATCAACTATTTATTGATCGTATAATTTGTTTTGCTCTAATTATCATTATTAACCCTTTAATGGGCACCTATTTGCAACATATTTGCCGTCATATAAAAAACAAAACCAAATCAATTTAAAACATGTTTGGTTCGATTTTGAATGCTTTAACAGAGCTGTCAAATGGACAAAGGGTTAACACATTTATTATACCATAGAGGAATGGAATATATCTTCATAATTTAATTATTCAATAGTATACTAGCTATCAGAGCGTTGCATTTAAAACATACAAATTATGATATGATCTATTTCGTTACAAATCATTCGCTTAAATAGCTTAGGTACAGTCAACCAATAGGACCCTTAGGCTACTCAGAAACTATGTCAATGTGTTATAATGTAACTAACAGATTGTTTACTATACCTTAATTATCATGGTGTCACCAATTAAATAATATAGATAATATTCTAACAAGTAAGAATTAACTTCGCTTAGCAGGCAGATAAATATGTTTCCTCATAACAAGAGTAAAATATGAGAATGAGGAAAAAAGCAAGTGCAGTACATAAAAATTATGTGTCTTAAAAAGGTATTTTATTTCCGGGACCAATAATGTGTATAGATAACAATTTAATCTATGAAATATTAAAAAAAAACGGGCCGCACACGTAAAACGACTGGAGTTAAAACCCCTCGTATATATGTACAGTGTCGGGTTTTGCGTTTCAAAGGATGTCTTTACATAAACTCCAAATATTAGTACAGAACCAGCGGAAATCGGTTAACATGTTAAACTTCAACACGTTATTTACCTAACGTGTTAAAGTTTAACACGTTATTATTTATATTTGTTAAATATTTCTATTCAATCTGTGGTCTGTATGTATACATATTTGAGTGAATAAACAGAGTAATAACATTAACAGTAAACTATCAAATACCTACATGTACCGATTTCTGTCTTCAAGTAATTTGTTCATCTAATGGAATCTTTTGCAGCTGTCAACAGCTTATGCAAAACGGGACTCAAGAACGAAGCATCAATGAAGCCAACCAACCAATTTTGAACCTTACTGCGATGTCCTATGATCATCTAATAGTCACATTTACATGTCTATATTTGTACGAGTGGCACCACGATTGAACGACGAGGCCGAGTCACTTACGGCCCCCTCCATAAATTGCGAACTATTAAACATAGTGGAACTCTGATTTCTTGTTGACATGTGTCAAGGGCATAAAATGTATACAGTGATTCTTCTATTCCATCCTTATTTCGATGGCACAAGATGAAACATTGTACATGCTTTCTTTATTTAACTTCAGTGCAATGAATGCACAGAAGCTCGTGACAGCATTCCGACTTCGGATATTTCTATGAAAATACGACCATGCAATTTTTAACCTCTTAAATGAGACAATCAATATCCAGCCCACCTCTCACCAGTCTGATAAATAATACCTTAGGTCTGTTTCGGTTTTTATAATGTAAAAAATAGTTCCACTCACACGCGAGCTCTGATCTGGGTGATGTAATTTTGTATTGGTGGAGACACGGGCACGCACGATGAAAAATTGACGGCGATTAAAAGGTTAATAGACAAATAGGAATGCAGCAAATAAATAAATTGCTAATAATATTTGTGTACATATATCAAGTAATAGGACAATTATAAAATATACAGGACATATATGTGATATTCTCTAAATATGTTGATAATGTTGTTGGTAGTTGAAAAGACTCACTTATGAATTGAGAAGATATTTAAGCCAATGGCTTATTGATAACAGACAAATATAATGCCATGCTGATATGTTAGAATTACCCTGATTAAGCATTTAGTTTGCATTAAATTATTTACTTAATAGCTTGAAAATCATTACTCACTTATAAAATATGTCGTGCCATGGTAAATGAGACAATATCACTAAAGCTGTATTTGTCCTGGGGTCATACCGGCAGAAACAAAACGTATACTTCGAATCCACAGCCGTCATCACAAAGGAATAATGCTGGACGAATGTGCTGAAAAATAAAAACAACTTATTAGTCATCATAATTATGCTTAGGGTAAGGTGCCTTTGCTCAAGACTCAAAACCTTAACCTCGAAACTCGTAAAGACTCGATTATATTCGGAAATCCTACCGACTTATTTTATGTACATGGATGCATAAAATATCAATTCTTTTCAGCCTCAAGAGCGTTCAAGGCTCGGGTCTTTTACACAACATTAAATATCCATCAACAAATCATAACAGCATAGCACATCTATATGCTGTGGATATCGCGTCCACTTGGTATACTATGGCGGGTGAAAAGGAACAAATTACTCTCAAGACAATGATTATAAAAGTGAAATTGGTAACTGTGTTTAAATTCAACTCATCATTTGAAGGATCCTTGGAAAGAACATAAGTATCTGTGTTTTAATTCTACTCATCATTTAAAGGAACCTCGGAAAGAACATAAGTATCTAGTCCTTATGAAAATGAGGGGAATTTTGTACCTTGTTCTGTTAAAACTAAGGTTGTTTTTCCTTCTGAAATTTGAACTGACTGAGAAAAGGAAGGGTCGAAGGAAAAAACATGTCTATTTTTCCTTCAACCCTTCATTTTTTATCTTTTGCCTTATTCAATAGTCGAGTTTGCTGTAAAAGAATCCCCCGTGCGTAAATTTTCTCCCCTTGTTTAGCGTAAAGAGTGAGTACTCTTAAATTGTCGCTAACATAATTCAGTTTTTTTCCTAGACTCTCGACGTTTTTGATAAAACTTAAATTACATTCATAATTTAGAACTTACTGGCATGTTTTATTCTTAAAAATAAACAGTCACTTGCTTTTATCTTTCAAGATATCTTCAAAAGAAAAAAGTGTTCGAGATTTTATTTTGCGAAAATTTACTATGAATACCGTAAAACGGTCCTACTTTGCTCCAAAATTGGCTCCACTTTTACGAATCGCATCTGATCTTTTATAAATATGGAGTTCTGGTACTTTCAATGGTTTTATGGGAAATATGTACTGTTTACCTACACTTTGCGGTAAAATTTGTCCCGGGTTAGTTGATACATTAGATTTTTTTAAACTTTGTTTTTGGAGCAAAGTAATCTGTATGAAGCAGGAAACTTTGCTCCAAGGCAAGATTGCTTTGACTTCGGAGCTATTCCTGGCGTGGAGCATTAAATAGCGTGCTATATTCCTCAACACTCTATAGGATGATAGTTGGGGTAGCAGAAAAACACAAATTTTGCTCAAATTAACAGTTTTTTATTAAAATAATTCAAATATCTTGTAGCTCTATTAGCATCAGTCTTAAATTTGAATCATTCTTATAATTACCCATAAAGTTTCGTATAAATCAACGTTTATAAACATATCGCAAGCTATTACTTTAATTGCAACAATTAAATCTAAAGAGATCTGGTAGGTAGTCAACCCATTTATAAAAAAAAAAAAAAAAAACATTCATTAAAATATACACTTTAACAATGATCTAACTCCGAGAGTGGAAATCCGTACTGGCTCATTCTTTCAATGCAGTCGCAGAAATGTAATTCTTCTTCTTTAGTAAATATGGGTGGAGTGTCCTTCTTGGAATATTAAATTCTGCAGCTTTTTCGACTCTATAGCTCGCAGATATTCTTCTAACGCGTCATCAGTGTAGGCTTTACAATGCCGTGCGTCAAGTCTTCTGACGTACTTTCTGGGCATGATAAAAACAATAACAGAAAAATTATTAACTCAAATAATTCTTTAAAAGGTATACATTTCTCCTGGAGCAAAATATCCCCAAAACCATGTGCATAGTAAGACCGTCCGTGAAAACAAATAATAATTTAGAAACTATCGAAGCAATCACTTAAATACTAAGTTTCCAGATAGGCAATGGTATGTTAGATGAAACAATAAAACACTTACCAAATTTCATCCAGAGATGTTTGATATGGGAACAGATTTTTAGCATTAACAAAATCGGTTGCATCCACGCTTGTTGCAGTTTTGACAGCTACTGACAAGAGGTTTAAACTTTTGCTAGTTAATCATACCGAAGTTGCTAGGTGAAATCTCGTATTATCCGACAAAAACATTAAAATTTACCCAGATAACAAGTATTTTCGTCTGGAACGGAACATAACTTTTTTTTTGCTTGGAGCATTGTTACCACCCAAGGAGCAAAGTAGGACCGTTTTACGGTACCTTATATCTACTTTGGAACTTGCAATATCGTGCAATACAACTCGGAGAACAGTACAAAGGACCGTAAAAAAGCTAAAAGAAGGTAAAACTACTAAAAGAAAGCAGCGAGGGTTATCCGATAAGAAAACGGAATAAAAAATTAGAATTAAAGGTGTGTTAACAGTTTGATCACAAGCCGGCTATTTCGTCCCGAAAAGTGTTCAAAAAAATTGGAACAAGCCAAAGTAATGTGCAAAAATTAAAAAATAAACTGCGGAATTGTTACTTATAAAAAACAAAAAGCCCGGAAGAGAACGGTTTCTCAATATAATCGAGTAATCCGACGTTCTAGACTACTGTACGCCTTGTTGGTTCAAAATACAGGTGTACTTAATTATTGATGACGAAACGTATATTAAGGCTGATTTTAAATCAATACCAGGTAATCAATACTCTTGTTCCGGCGACCACCAGAGTCTGTCTGAATCAGAAAAAGTAATTCCAGTCGAAAATTTGCCAAAAAGTTCCTCGTGTGGCAGGCAATTTGCTAGTGCGGCATGAGAAGTTTGCCTTTTGTAACCACTAGCACAATTAACACTGATATTTATATATCCGAATTCCTAAAGAATAAGTTGTTGCCACTTATTCGAAAGCAAAATTGCTCGACATAATTTTGGCCAGAATTGGCAAGTTGTCACTATTCATCTAGAGCTAAGGAGTGGTATAATATGAATGCTGCCAATGTTGTACTAAAGGAAAGAGATCCGCCAAATTGCCCAGAATAGGGATGATGACTGGCAAGTCAAATCAGCATCTTTTTTCGAACTGTCAAAACGATCACCAGAATTCACCACTATGGAATTTTATATGAAATACTCAAAAGTGACGTCACGTTTGAGTACTGCCAAATGACCTACTCTTTTAAGTTCTTTTCAATTTATTAAATAGAAGTTCTGTACAAAAATTACTTCAATCTACATCTTAGTGATAATTTCTTCGTGTATTATGACGTGCATAATGTTAAATAATTTATTTTAACTACAGTCATCATCCCCATTGCGGCTGATAGAAAAATACTGGGCAAATATAAAAACAAAATTGCTGAAAACATCCCAATCGGCCACAACATTGCCTGATTAATAAAAAAAGTGGATAAAATGTACGAAACTTATCACAAATTATTCCATGCAAAATTCTATGCGTCAGGTCAAGAGGAAAGTTCGAGAATTTTGTCGTCGTGCCTTAGACAAGGAATAAAATTGTTATAGCTGGTCTATTTTGTCGTAAACTTTCAAATAATAAACATTTTTGGGTATCCTTGTATAATATTTTACTGTATTAACCTTTATTCAACTTGCGACAATTTAAAAGTGTTCACTCTTTAGGCTTGAATAACAGGCAACTAATTAAAAAGTGTATTAAAAAAATTAAACCAACAACCAATTTCAACATTTTGCACTGAGTTCCATAGAATTTCTAGATTATGTTCGCATGACCTTACTAACCAACATCGAAAGACTTTAATTATATTCATATGTGCTATGTCATTACCACTTGCCCATTTACACTGGCAAAATGCAAAATGCAGTGCATTTGCTACATATTTTAATGATAATGATACCTAGTCCTAAGACACTCACCTATCTAATTGACAGGGGAATGTAAACTTAGGGACATCTTTTAATTCTTCTTCTGTTCTCAGTCCCTCAGGATATTTTCTTATGATGTAGGGTTCCTGTGGTTCCTTTGTGGCGTCCCCAGGTGATACTTCGCAAAACAATTCGAACAACCGTGCAGTGTCTCTGAAATATAAAATAAAATATCAGGAAGAGTGTGTGTGCTTAGAGCTCAGTCCTAAGTGTGATGAGAAATGGTCGGCCACAGTGAGCTGTCTTTATACTAATTTAAAGTAAGTCAAGTGATGACTAGATGAGTTAAACATCGAATGTGATATGTGAGTTAAAGATCCTAAACCAGGTGTTATTAAAAAACATACACATTAATCACCGGCTTAAAGTCAGAACCAACTATTTTGGTAAAACATCTTTCAGCAAATAGTTTTCACTGCCATTGACATTCTTGTATGTTTGATACAAAAACACTAGTTGAAAACTTACAACAGTAAGGTACAGATTATAATTATTTACCTTCTTTTTGATTTTAGTGTAAGTTGTAGCTATGTTAATGAATGTGATCACCTCTTATTCCTAAGTATGGCCTGTCTCTACAACTTATGTAAGAACTCAGTAATACCTGTATATCACTATAAGACTAACTTTCTGCCATTCTAGGAAGAATTATGATTATGATGATACTCAATCTACAGCATTATGATTTATGATTAAAGTATTTGATTTTTTTGCTATAACCTACTAATGAAGTTGTATTTTGTCTGCTAATCTTTTGATTTGTTTATTTAGGTACTATTTTTTGTTTAGTTTATGGCTCATTTGTTAATTACATATTTTAGTGTTTTACAATAACTTAATACTAATAGTTTTAAATAGCATCACCATCAGCTAGCAAGTTCAACCATGCTGTTTCTAAATTTGATTGCAAAATCACACTTAGGTGTAATTGAAATTTGTGACTTTGTATGCAATACCTATGCATTCAACCATCATCATCTGCTTAGCATACTGAGATGTTATCTAGTGCTGAATAAAGATTTCCAAATAACAAATTAGTTTTGTACAGAAAATGCCCTATTAAATAATTCAAAGATCACAAGTAAGTTAAGAAATAGGTATCATTTAAGCAACTCATAACTTAAGGTTGCAACAAGAAGGAATCAATAAAATCGGTACCTATATTTTTTGATTTGAGCCCTAGTCAAATTTGAAAGTAGGTATGTGTCGATGGTATGAGTCGATTTGCTGGTAACTTTGTATATTCTTATAATGGGCTACACCAAATGTATGGAAACATCATATAAACATTTTTCACCTCATATGCAAAGGGGTATTTAAGGTGGAAAATGAATCTGCAACTTCAATGTACCTATAAGCAGCTAATGCTCGTAAAATTTCTTCTTCTATCTTGACTGACTAAGGATTGTATCCTAACCACCATATATCTCTATATATTGAAGCGCACTCCAGGCTGGTTGTGAAATTTACACATACTACCTAATTATTCTAGACAGCTCTTTCCAAAGAAGTTTTAAAAAAACTTTTATGATTATTTCTATGACATTGATGCATTTATGCATTTATCTTTAGCCATGTTTCAAGAATTATTCTCCTAACTCGCCAAGACACTTTTGTGTATATTCCTATTTTTGTAAGTGCACCACCAGGCCCCTATACCACAAAACTTTACAAACATAGAATTCTACAAAATTGACAACTTTTTGTATGGGAATTTATAGAATTTAGTAGAATTGTACGCTTGTAAAGTTTTGTGGTATAGGCCACAGGTCTTTCGTTACATACATTTGTAATTTAATAATATTTTTAAAAATGTGACTGAACAATTGTGTTCTTTATTCAATAAAAAGAACATTACGCCACTTGGCTAACCACATAGATTAGAAAATATCTCTAGTACATGCAATCATAATTGGCTAAGTGCATACAATAGTAATATGTGCTTGCTTTTCTATTGACATCTCATTCAATAGTGAATTAAATTTACAAGAACCCATAGTAATTTGTAACTGTACAATTTATGTCTAAAGCTAAGCTGCTGATAGAAAAGGAAGTATATACAATTGTTTATATGTTTATTTCAAACACTATGCTACCAAATGTATCACAGTATAGGTTTTTGCTTTTGTTAGTATTGTAATGTGATACATACCTAAATAATAGCATTGATGCATGAATTTAGGAAGTAGGCGTATAGCTTGTTTACGTTCGAGATACGACGATATCAACAAGCGAACGAGTGTTACCAACGGAAACGACAACAGGCGAGAGATATTAAAAAGGAAATATATATCTTTGTGAGGTAAGTGGAGTGTTGAGATATTTTAAATCATCTTTCACAGTGACTTGCAAACCCTCATTGTACACTAGTAACAGGAGTGGAAGTAAAACAATTACCTTAGTCTGGAACCCATTTCTCGACGTGGTAATCTTCAAATTTTGACCAAGTTAAGTGTTGCGCTGTACATTGTGAATGCTTACGAGTGTAAAGATCTAACGATCATGAGACATCACAAGCCATAGAACACTAAATATTACTGGGAACTGGCATTTTTAAAACGATTTTAACTCTATTACGAAAGACTGTATTGAGTCACCATGGTTCAAAGAGACAGGCGAACACTGCAACATACTTCACAAATTGAATACCAAAGAGAAACTCGCGATTTTTTTTGCAAATGTCATGTACGCTGACGTTTTATAAACCAATAGGATCTTTATTTTATTCGACGTATAGATATTTCATTGGTTATTTTTAATGTCAAATATCGGATGACATTGACAAAAAGACTTGAAATTTAAATGTTGCCTTACATAAAAAATCAAGCAGGATTTTCGGATAGGTGCACACTACCAAACTTTCAATTTGGATTTTTTTTTCTCGTTACCTAAGAATCGAAAGTTGACCCCAAGGAAAATGTTCATAGATAGGGATAGGTAAGGGGTTTTCTTCGCTTCGTGGTTCTTAAAATCTATTGCTAGCGTCTCAAGACTACGCGTAGCGAAGCAGCATGGGATAACTTTCGTAACTTAAGCCGCGTTTTCACTTAGTGTTCTGAGCGAGCTTTCGTTCGTTCTTCTTCTTGGGCAGATGAAAACGCTAAGAACCATTAAAGTGGTCGTGTGGTGTGATGTCTACTACGCCAACAGCAACTAAAGTGATCATTGAGTGTTCTTGCCTAATAGGTATAGGTTTATTTTCATTGTTTATTAGTAGAGACCTATTGGCGTGTAAGTCACATTTTGAAGCGAGAGGGAAGGCGTTTTAAAGGTTCAGACTTTTTCGAATTAGGGATAAAGAGCTAAAAGAGTGTAACGAGATAATTATGTACTTATAATCGTGACGATTGTCAAGAGTTTGAATATTGCATCGTCATCATACCAGGCATAAGACGTCCACTGCTAAACATAGGCCTCCCCTTGGACCTCCACAACATAAGGGCCATGGCCACATGCACACCACCAGGGTCACGTTTTATAAAGTTACAATTTTGCTATTTGCCTCTCTTTATAGCCAATAAGTATGTGTGTGCGTTAGAGAGATATGTAACTTTATACTATGTACTTTATGTAACTTTATAAAATGCGACCCTACGTGCAACATGGGGTTAAGAGGTTTTCGACTACCTATCTGCCTTGTAGTTGGAACACTTGAAGACTTCGGAGAATCTTTTTTGCTTTAGGTACAATCGGCGTCAAGCACTTTGTAGTAGTTTGTAGCACTCAACCAATTGGGAACCTTAGGCCGCTCTACAACCATGTCAAAAAAACAAATACTAAGAAATTTCTTACATACTGATTTATATTATAACGTCATGTGCTTACATTGTTCCCGAATACAGGTAATTTCACTAAAGCAAGCACGAATGGAATGAATTTCATAATATTAATGACACCTATCATTGTGTGTATTGGCCGTGTGGTGACGGCAGGTAAGAATACATTTGTCATCACCCCAACTCCTCCTTGCGGGTGTCGTAAGAGTCGATCGACTAAGGGATTAAAGTGTCACTGAACATTATTTAATAAACTATTGATGATGGGCAGCAGCGTCATCATAGTGGACACATTACTGCGATCGCCAATCCGCTTGCCCGGCGTGGCGATTATGGGCATTTACCTCCTAATGCGTCTATACGCATAGTTAATAGGAGAGGCCTACGTCCAGCAGTGGACTATTATAGGCTGATGATGATGATTGTGTGTATGCGGTCGTCTTATCTATACCAACCTATACCTACTGTTATTAAGACACACATTGATACTTTCTTTCACTTAGGTAGGTAAGTACTCGATCTATTCATGCGAGCTTTCGTGAATTTACCTGTAGCCTAGGATTGCAATTGGTTAACTGCGCACTTGCATAAGTACCTAATTATAGGTATACCTACACATGGTGCTTCGAACTTTTGCTATGACCAAGGATCGGACAAACGCCCGTCATTTCTAAAAAATAACCCTGTTCCGTACAGTAGAGACTCCCTTATCTTATCAAATCTTATGATGTTAAAATATTTTATTTTATAAGTTATTTTTTAATAACACTATCGCAAAGTATAGTTAGGAGATTCCAACTCCTTCTTACTTATACGTACCCTGATTTATGACAAATAAGTGACTTAGAATTTTTATCTTCTTCGGTTACTGTGATAGTTATTCATGAAATAAAACGATTTAAACGAATTATATCGCGTACATTAATTAACGTTGTAGCGACGTTCCGAACAATCATGGTGTGTACAAGTATCTAAGAAAGAGTTGGGATCTCCTAAATAGATACTTTGTGTTCGTGTTATAAAAAAATATGTAAAATAAATCAATAAAAATATTAAATAAATAAAATATGTTAACATCAGAAGATAAGGAAGTCTCTATCATACGGAACAGGGTTATGTTTTCAAAATGACGGGTGTTTGTCCGATCCTTGGCTATGACTGATCTGATATGAAATATTTGATGCTGACTGACTGTCCTGTCCTTCTCGTCTGCTAACGAGCTGAGCTTTGTATCGCATATTTAGGTACTTGCTAGTCATCTACACTTAATTCTCTTTTATTACCTGGTTTCATTGAAGCGGAGTAGAAACGAGATGTGGCGTTAACTAACATATTTCTGGTCAATCCCTACAAGTCTCCTCATCGCTCCGCTTGTCTTGCATCAGGGCAGCCGCAACCGTATTTAAAAGAAAATGACCACCACACGTTAAAACTGTTTTATTTGAAGACATACACTTGGTAAGACATGGTAGGTAAATCATTAAGTACCACCGAAACACTTTTACAGATAGTGCAGTAGCAGGGAACCAAAACAAAAAACAAACACTAGTCGTGTGGACGATCTTGCACGAACACCCCTAGCAGAAGAGTATGGTCACAGTATATCGCTCGCGAAATTACGTCAATCTCGCCTACAAAATACTGTCGCACAGCACTCATGCTAGGAGTGTTGGTCAGAGTAACCTTACACTATAGTCCCGGGGTGGTAACGTCGCGGTACAACGGTCTAGCGATGACGACAACGGCAGGAGCGGCGACTGCGGCGACTCGGACGGCCGACGCGGCGGCGGCGAGTGCATTTGCAGGCGTGGCGGCGGCGCCGGCGCCGGCGGCATCTATCACTCGGCTCTCCGTTAGGCGTCGGAGACTGATCACGGTTCCTTTCAAAAAGTTGCGACGTCCGCTCCGCTTTAGTTGTGGACAATTTACGAGCACTATCATCCTCGCGGCGCTCGGATCTGAATCGCTTCATTAAGTTGCTAAGCTTCGTGCTACTTCCGCAGCTGCGCAGACATTGCACGACAGCCTGGCCTATCGGCGTGACTAGATTTTCCAAGTCTTCCATCTCCAGTTTCAGATTAATACCTCTCAACTCCGTGGTCGTTGCTGTGTCTGACATCTTTACTTCATCAGTCATAATTTAGACCAATCTAATTAACAATACTATTATCTACGTCCAATTTTGTCATAATTCAAATCTAAATCATGCCTATCATGCATGTCTTGTCATAAAATGACATAATGAATTTCGGAAGAATTTTGAATATTTTAATTATTATTCCTCTTTAGGCCAGTCTGTAGTTGAAGAGGTTGAATTATGATTTGTCTATTATAGAAGATCACAATATTCGTAAATACGCGTAGTATTTTATTTACACAATCGAGTTAAAATAGAGAGGTTTTGCAGGCGAGTATCGTGTGTAGGCCATGCAGATTGCCGAGTGGACTAAGTAAGGTACGAGATTGATATTATTGACTATTTTATACAATACTTTTTCAACGAGTCAATAAAAATACGCGGAAACTAAGTGCAGATCCTAAGGTGGCCGCTCGTTGATGTCTTTTTTCTGGCAAACGATTGATCAAATTCGTTATAGTTGGTGGTTATGACATTTCACCTAGGTGTGAATCGTAAAATTTTACATAATGAATTAATGTATATGTATGTATAAAATTAATGTATAATACATTATTTTCTGTCGCACCTAACAGGCTATTAACGTTAACCCTTAAATGCATAGTGATGTATATATGCATCATCGATTCTCGACTCTATTGACAACCCGTCAGAATTCAAATTTGAATAAATCTTTGTCAAGGTCATGCATTTAATGGTTAAACAATGGAACCTTAAGTTCAATGCTTATTCGATTGAAATCATTTGTTTACTTCGAACTAATTTAAGCACAGTTTTAGCAGGACCCTCACAACTAATTGTTTTTTAGTTTTGAAGCGACAGAAGAAGAAATTTGAATATTTTAATTATTTTTCACCAACAGTATTCTAAATGAATGGATGGGATTAGTGGTTCAAAGACAGCGTTATATATTTTTCTTTTAATTCTAACATTATTATCTACTTATACATGTGTAGGTATATCTATAAATGTAAAAGAACAAAATAAATTGAAACAATATTTTTTTTATTAATATATTAACATTGGTATAACTAGCTAGTGTTAGAAAATTTATAAATTTGGCTTCCAAAAT
Organism: Thaumatotibia leucotreta; assembly: GCA_025490895.1. NCBI lineage: Eukaryota > Metazoa > Arthropoda > Insecta > Lepidoptera > Tortricidae > Thaumatotibia > Thaumatotibia leucotreta. The sequence continues at coordinate 143,632 of JALPQI010030245.1, read as the reverse complement.
ACAATATACCTAGGTATATAAAAATAGCACATAAAAGAATTATATTCAGATTTATATTTATGCTAAAATTCAGACCATAAAGTATTTATAAGTGACATCGTATCGCACATATTTCCGTACTAGGAGAATATGAAACAGACAACTTTTCCGTCCTATGTGTCCTTTTGGATACATTGGATGCCTCACTTAAGTAGTTTATACATAGAAATAATCAAATGTATTCAAATAGACAGCTAGTGAAGGTATTCGCATACAGTAAGTAGAACCTCAATCATCCGCCGACCCAAAATCAAAATGTTAGAGGGATGGCATGATGGAATTAAAAATAAAGAGTATCCGTATTAAAATTGAGGCACATAATTATTTACATTAAATTATCAATCCTGTAAAAAATATTTTTTATATAAGGGCAAAATATTTGCCCTTATATAAAAAAAAAACAAAACCAAGTCAATTTACAAATACCTAAAGTTCGAAATTGAATGCTTTAACAGAGCTGTCAAATGGTCAAAGGGTTAACTGTGAAAAATTGGAACGACCGCTTAACTCGCTGGACGGAATAACAGCAAAAATTAAAGTTGATTTATCCCTCATTTTATAAATTCTACAAACATGAAAGCATAAATAAATAATTGTGCAGCTCACAAATAGGTATTCAAATAAATTAAATAGGTACTATAGTAAAATGTGCGACGCAAAGTAGATGAAGTTTAAGCTATAACCTATAACCTACAACAAATCTAATCTAAAACATTTTTGCACCATTTATTCTAAATAAGAACCTATGACTTCTTAAATTCTAGCTAAGCGATTTTTGGAATTCATGAAATTTGTATTTTCTTTTTTGCTTGTCTAATTAAGTACAAATTATTGTAAATATAAAGTATTCTGTTTTGTATACTCATATAGAATTAAGAAGCAATTCTTGTCACATTTCATCAGAAGATTGTCTTATAGCGCATGTTATGGAGCTTACATACAAAATCGGTTAAACAGGGACTTTCTTTATTTAACAAACTTTAACAATTTTAAGTAGTGTTACCCTTTATAAAATATAAAATTTTGGTAAAACCAACAAACTTATTGTTTATATTGCCATGTCCCAAATATAAACATCTTTAAAACTTTTCTGGTTGTAGTAGGTAGGAGATAATTTTTCAAATATCCACCTAGTTTTATAGATGTATCACAACCATGTACAACAGTAAAGGTTTTCCAGAAAGATAACTATTTTAATACTTATTCATGCATTTTGGCTGTGACAAGTCATAACACTACAAATGATACTTATAGTACCCATAATAATACAATAACTAATACAGTAGACGTACCACTAGTTGGAAAGCAAAGGTTACATCAGTTTTACTCGATACGTAAAGCATTCTATCGCGCTCGCACTGATATTTTGAAACTTTACGTATCGAGTAAAAGCTAACGTATCCCTGCATTTCTCCGAGAGTTTCAACCGCCGTGACTTCAGTGGCATCACTATTCCGTGGATATCTCATATTTGTTTTGGTAGTTGTCAACTATGTCTTTGTCTACTAATATAATTATCCAAAAGTTCTTGCATCTCTCACGGGATTCGTGTGATAAGGCTGCCACCGAAGTCACGGCGGTTGAAACGCTCGGAGAAATCCCCATCTATTACTTGGCAACTTATGATACGGCTACTGTTCTCACACACCAATATTTAAAAGTATTCTTACGCTACGTAAAATGTATAATAAACTCAAATACATAAGTACATAATTATTTAATGTAAACTACTTCATCACAGAAACTAAGGAATAATTGTATTATCCACTTGAACGTCCGATGATAGCATAGTATCCAAACAAAAAAGGCAGTAGACTGTTCGTGGATACTATACTATCCCATGAAGTCGAAGGAGACACAGTTGATTATAGCGGCATGTAGCGAAATATAGAGGCATTATTTCCTAATTCCCTTGTTGCAACAACGTAGCCTAATAAACTAGTTTGCGCTAAAAAATATATATGGCAGTGTACGCTCGTTACTCAGTCGATAAAAAATTATAATTTGTCAGTGTTGGGTCAAACTGCCTGAGTGTTTGCTAAGGACTCCTAGTTATGTCGTAAGTATTTCACGTTAATTTACATATTTTTGGGGTTATTATACATAAAAATGATCAGGAACGTGTGCTCTATACGATAATGTGTATCATCTTAAGTTTTTGACAGTGTGATACCTGTCAAGTGAGTTTAAAATATGAAGGTTATCTTTCTTATTTTTTTACCGATGTCTTAAGTTTAACCTTGATTATAGTTAAGAATCATTAAGTATTTTACAATGACTATCATTGTATTTTAATAATTGTATTTTCATTTATACTCCTGATTTTTTTTATTATTATACCTTAAGTAGTTTAGAAAATATAAACGTTTTTGTAAAATCTTGTGACTGCGCAGCGCGGGGCGTACGTCGCTAAAAAAATCCGGACAGTTGACCGGAATATGGTCGCGCGGGGTGGACGTTCAAGTGGTTATGCCTTAAAACCTAAATTCAGTAAGTACAATCTAAGTACACCACAACCAACATACATTTCAAATATGACATACATAATAAATAGAAAAATATTAATCTGTGTACAACATTAATATTATTATGAAAGTTTCGTAAGCTACTCTATGGCTATTATATTACCAAAGCCCGAATTTTCCACGGCAAAACAAAACACTATCGTAATCTAGCTACATTATTTTGTCGATGTCGATAATTGTGTAGTAGAACAAAACCGTCCCCAAATAAAATAAATATTTACGTTTAATTTGTGCAAGGTTAAAACCTATGCCATTTATGTATACACTCAATGTACGTTTCAATCTACAATTGACATCCAAAGAGCAAATTTATAAAATTGTGTATAATGTACATTTTTTTTATCAAATATTTATTTTATTTGTGGATATTGTGTACACTTTTCTTCTAGTACAGTTATCGATATCGATAAAATAGGTAATGTTTCTCTCGCTGGCTAGATTACAAAAGTGTTTTGTTTTGTCGCAGATAATCCGGGCTCTGGCTATTACATCTGATATGCAACTCTATTCAGGAACTCATTCTACTCAGCAAGCAACTCGGAACTCCGCCTTGAGATTTGCGATAACGGTCACTGGATGTTTTTGTGTCAACTAGAGACAGGGCGCTAGAAATAAAGTGAGAGCGTGCTAACCTCTCCCCGCTCACCGTTCCCCGCGCAACAGAGATTTGCTGTAGATTCGCATCAATTTTGCAGTTTTTAAGAAATTTATAGTGTTGTTCTTATTTGAAAACCACGAAATTTATTAAAAAAAAATCTTAAGAAATGACATAGTATTGTCGAGATCGCAATTAGATTTTAAATTCAATGTAAACTACATTTTGATCGTAGTATCCAGCTGAAATGGACATCTTTTGGGGGTCAATGCAAAAATTATTATTATTACATCTTATTTGAAAAACTACAAAATTTATTTTTATAATTATTTTTTCTAGCGAAATGACATAAGTAGTATTGTCGAGATCGCAACTTCAATGTAAACTACATTTTGGTCGTAGTATCCAGCTGAACTGGACATCTTTTGGGGGTCAATGCAAAAATTATTACGTATTCTCATAAGAAATAAAAATTCAGGAACTAATGTCCACAAAGATTTTACATATGTCTTTCCTCATTTCACAAAGTTTGATAACAATACAACGTGTGATTTTTAAATAAAAATGTAACAACTTGGAGATAGAGAATCGAGCTTGCTGCGGACTAGGATATAAATAAAAACGTTTAAGTCGCATAATTATGCATAAAACTAGCGTGACGCAGGTGACCGTAACAATGGCAATAACAGTCAAAAAAAGTTGATTCACCTATTTACATCCTGCATTTAAATGGTCGACCCTTATAGCGTCTGCATTTATCAAATTTGCTGCCTTTTCATTGACGGATTTCACTTTTCATTAGACTATATTAGAGCGCTTATTTTTTTAATTAAGAAGCGTAAGTCGGACGCGGGATGTATAAATTATAGGCATAAATAATATGCGTCACCATAAACATACGGAATTTAAGTAATTTATATTAACACTTACGGCCCCGCAACTTCAATTAACTCGTTGTCAACATACAATCTTCGACGTCTATAGACGAACTTGGGCCTACAAGTATACAGTTATCTCAATTGCATTTCCCGACCTTCAAGGTGATCCTCCATGATACACACCATGTCGCCAGGCTGCTCGTATCTTATGATAGACATGTAGCCACCTGCAAGAGAATACATAACTCGGTAATTTAAAAAAAAAACTAGTAAGAAAACGAAACATACTGACGAGCACTACGCAGCAACACTCCTAGCACAATATGACGCGACAATATCTCGCGGAATAGACCATCTGTCTTTGTTTAATTAATACACTTACGGTGTATAGGTAATATATCTCAAACGCAAGATACTGTTGCCTCACTCTAGCGCTAGGAGTACAGTAATTATAAATATTGATGATTATTCACAATATACAACAACAGTATAGTATTATCAAACCGGAATCAGAAAGGAATTCGAAAGTACTGTTGAGACAACATTTACCAAGAAAAGAGTTGTTTATAGATATTGTCTATATCAACTATATGAATCTGTTGTCTGTAAGTCTCTGCACTTAAGCTATGAATATATCCTAGATTGACTTATGCACTGTTGTTGCAACAGTAGGTGCTTTCGAATCGCATTCTAATCGCGGTTTGATAATATGTTTGAGTATAAAAGTTGATTTATGAATAGATACACATTAAAAGGTACATGGCTATACATCATGTTTATTTAAATTTAAATTGGAATGTACTTGCTTTTGTTAACAAATAATAGTTATTACACGTTCTGATGTACTCGATGAGAAGTCCACGCGATCAAAAAACCTAAATAACAAGAATACTAGCGTGAAAGCTGCAAAAAATGGCGCTAATTATTTCGAAGTTGTTTAAGGAAATAAATCAAACACGATTGTGCTAATGCTTAGAGTAATTTATTAAAAAAACTACAATGTATCTATATAATACTGGATTTAAGAGGAACTTAAGGGCACAACTTCGAAAATACTATTAAACAATAAACATATTTCTAACAAAATTGTAAGTGTTTATAAGTACAATGATTAAAAACTATCAAATTACAATTGCAAAAAACTTTCCTAAAGAAACTTCTAAGTACAAAATTAAGACAAGAAGTAAAAATTTCCTACAATTTTATTAGGTACCTGAGTAGAGACCCATATACTTATTACTGTATAAAACCAACTTAGCATGTGTTCATATGACACGTGGAAGGTATACCCACCGCTAGTTTGTGCACGTGATTCCAGGTGATAATATAAGCCCATACACCTGTTGCAATGTACCGTTTACTAAGATATAAAATTCACTGACCCCGTGCACGAGCGATGCTTTAAAGTTTAAACTTTTGACAGCCGTAGTCTCATATCACTCATATGGCAGACAATATTCAGTTCACCTCACCGGAGTCTGATAAAGACTAAGGTCTGTTCTGGTTTTTGTAATGTAAACATTTGTCCCATTCAAATGCAAGCTCTGGAGGGTTACCATAATCTCAACCCTTTATAGAGCAGCGGTCGCAAAAACGACCACCCTGTAGCCACTCTTTTTGTATTTTTTCTTGTACAGAATTTTTCCTACAGTCGAAGACAAAATAAGGGGTATACAAAAACATTCAAAAATATGTCCCAGTGCACTCTAATTCTATGTAATAAGAACGTCGTAACATATTTATGAACGGATTCTTTCGATACTTATTTTTGCACTTGACTGTACTATATAATGGCGTTAAGGCTTGAACCCACGATTTTTTCGAGTCTTGCCCGTTAAAGGGTTAAATGCGACTCAGTTATGTTCGGCTTGTCTGTTTTGACAGTTATTCTATGGAACTGACACATTGCAGTTCAGATAAGATCCTAAACTGAATCGCATTAGTAGATCGTGGTAGCCCCCCAGCCCGGCAAGCACATCATGGGCGCGGGACGACAAAAACTGCGACATAGAGTTTTCTCGAGCTATGTCACGAATTGGTAGCACAACATGCGCGCGAGATAACGCTGACTCGCGATGATCTATCAAAGCGACATAATTATTTCGCTTGAAAGTCCCACGCGAGATATCCTCAAAATTCGTAGCACAAGTGTACCTTGAGCGATAAAATACATTGCGTTTTAATGTCAAAATGCGACAAATTGTCTTCGAGATGTGAAGGTGGCGAGAAAGTCGAGAAACACATAAACTTCGTTACGGATTGCAAATTTAGGCTATCAGTCGAATTATTATTGTAGCTATGAGCTATGTATTGGTAGTTATGAATAATCTGTTTTAGTACATGCGTTCTAAGGCATTATTTAATGTTTTAATATTAACAAACTTCGTTTCATTACCGACCCTACAGTCGATACCGTAAGGTCTGAAGACCCATGGAGGTTCAATAGAGAATCAAATGCTAGTAATATTTTCAAAAGTTATGCTAACAGCTATTGAATAGAAGTATCTAAGGGCAAGATACATAATTGTATTAATTGTGATAGCGATGTTCGGTGTAGTATACCGTACAACTACGCAGCTATATTTTACAAGTACAATATAATTAAGAAAAGCGGTATTTGTACACATAATCCATATAGGAAAAGGTAGATCAGCCTCTATTAGTTCACAGCTGCATGGGCAATGTCCTTTCCTTAGGCTATGTGCATGGACGCATTAGGAGGTTACTATATACCCATAATCGGGAGTAGTGTGTCCACTAAGATGATGCTGCTGCCCATCATAGTGGACACACTACTCACACTACTACCCATTGATAAATAAATAGTCAATGACACTTCAATCTTTAACCGACTCTTACGACACCAACGGGAAGAGTTGGGGTGGTGACAAATGTAATCTTACTACCGTTTCCACACGGCTAATAACTAGTATTTTAAACAAATAAAAATATATATAATAAATAATCCAGTATGTATTTATTAAAAAATATATATTTATTATAATAACATGTATTAAATACTCAATGTAACAAATATTTGTATCGTAAAGAACAGTTGAGCCAAACAAGTTTACAATCACAAATATATTAATAATTTAATTAGATAATAGACGCCTGTAATTTCTGCTCTATTGTAGACGATCGTCTGAATTGAATGGGCACTTTTATACTTTGCCGCGGAAGTTCGCGTCCACGGTGTTATATTTCTTCCACTATGTGAAATGTGATTTACTAACATAAATTGTAATAACATGAAACCTCATAAATATAGTGAAAAAATATCATACACCCGTGGGCCCTAACTTCAACGATATGCTTTAAAACCACCCAACCAAACGCAGGCTGCGCCACGAGCTCGGGCGCCAAGCGTACTCTTGTTGTTCACGACGAGCTGCAGAGCGCGACCCAGCAGCCGCCTTCAAGGCTGTTATGGAATCCGATTTGCTGAATGCGAACCTTTTTCTTCAGTTTGCGCCATATCTTTAAACAGTATGAATAATTGATTAATACCATGCTTTATTGACAGCTTCGCAAAAATAACCTGCAGATCGAATAAATAATCGTAGTATGATTTTTACTATACATAATACTATCAGACGCGATGTATGTAACTTAAGGTGTTACTTTTCTTGACCATACTTGACCTTAATCATTAAGTTGGTATATGGAGGATATCCGATATATCAACTACTTTTAGGTCATAGGTATATTGTTTTGGAACCTGGAGGATGGATTAACCCATCGAAGCCCAGGCATTTGAAGTGCTTATTTACTTCCGTCATCATATGGTGACGCTGGGGCTCGAAGGGTTAAGGAGGCGAGTATCGGGTACGAAAACGAAACCCTCATATTTCCATTATAAACTTAAATTATTTGTACAAGCTTTCATCGAAATACCTGCTAGTAATTCGAAGACCCGATATATTTATTTTTTGGAGTTTGACCCAATATACGTATAGGTACTTCATCTTTTCCGAATTCACATTCTCCCTCTGGAAACTATGGGTTTAGTTTAACGACATCTTGCTTTGTATTATTATTGGGCTCCGATGACTGAAATATAATTCATAACATACATTTTTATTAAAGAACTATGAACATGAATTTCAATAAATATACGGTTTAAATGTAAATAATCGTAACTAACATCCACAGTACCTAAGTAACGTATAAAAAGTATAAAAGGCTATAATTAACTTAAATTTTACGTTCATGAGCCATTTAAAATATCGCCACCAAACACAATCTACAAATGTCATGCGACAGATTATTATTCTGACACTTTGACTTTTTCATATTAAAATGTCCTATCTCTTTAATCTTTATACTACGTGAACGAGACAAAGTTATCGTGACTAGAGATGTTTCATTTTTAAAGCTTGCTGTTCACTAATCATTCAACATTATTTATACCGATTCAGTGTTGCTAGGAAAGAAAAGTTAGTCCCACACATAAATGGCAATACTTGTTATGTCGCCCGCGGGATGACTCTTTCGCATGGAACTAATTTCTCGAGCTGTTAACTTGTGCTACCAAAATCGAGAAAATGACGGCTAGAAATATAAATTTGACAGCCGCGACATGGGTTTGTCGCAGCGCGAGCTATCTCGCGCTCAATGATGTGCTGACCGGGCTGATCTGGGTGGTGTGTGTAATTATCTAATTATGTTTTAGTTTCGAAACGGGCATGTTCGATGAAATATTCACGGCGGTCAAAAAGTTAGTCACTGGATAAAGATAAGTACACATCTACGTACATAAGTATACATTACAAAATGCAACAAAACACTGAACTGTTTACTCTAATTACAGGATAATTTATTATAATTGACCAAATATTTTCTATTACTGGTAAATAAATTGGTACACAAAGTATTTACAAGTATCATCAATCAAATTAAAAATAAGTACAGATGTTTATGCCTAGTTTGAAGTTATATCAACATATTTTACACTATTTTTCAACTATCCGCAGGCAAGAGTAACTTTGATCAAATTAATATTAAAACAACCGGGATTAAATATATCACTTGCTGTGTGATTATAAAAATAAAAACAAGAATAGACCGAATAATAATAACAAAAAAAAAGAAACAAGATAGCCTTCACAAGGCAAAAACAAACACCAATTTCAAATATCACAGAACTACGAACAGGAAATGCAACAAAAAACGACCAAAAAACACAATGATAAACGTAGCCAAATCGCATGAAATTAAGTTTACGATCTAGGTAGCTAAAATAAATCATACATATTATTACATCAAAAACCGGCCAAGGCTAAAAAGTCCTATAGGTTTAGGTCCAAAATACGAAGCCGCTATTTAAAATTGTCAAAGGCACGCAGTCAAGTAAGAAATGCAATAGTGTCAAGTATTATTCGAGTTCTTCTAATCTCAATTAGGAATCTGTCAACGTTCGCTCGGCTTAAGGGCAGACATTAGTACATTTCCTAACTAGTGCGGGAAAACTTTTTTCGGCGAGGGTGAAAGTTGGAGCCCGAGTGAAACGAGGGCAACAATCACCCGAGTTAAATAAAAAATTTTGCACGTGTAAGGGACGATTTTTTCCATAACAAGTGCGTCAAAAAGAGAAATTACCGCGCGCGAAGCATGGGCAAAGTTCGTTTTTGCGCACTAGTTAGGAAAAAAATCAGCATGCGTATAGGTGAAAAAGTTAGGAAAATGTTAGTTTTATTTCACACCTAGACCTGCAAACAAACTTTCTTTTAATTCGTCTGTATTGCAACGTCAAATTGTGACACTAGATCTTGACATTCAGCCATAGAAAACTAATGTCAATATCACCATATAAAAGGTTACCTTCAAAAGATAAAATAAACGTTAGGCGCGAAAATTTAAAATATTTAAATGTTTTACGTTATTATACGATACTGTACTTGGTAATAAATTGCATGGTTCGGCGAAACCAGTCGGTTGTATTACATCGCAAGTTTGAGAAAAGTATTATACAAATCTGGCCTCACTTCCTTCGGCTAGATTTATCTACTTGGACTGTAACCTTTCGTTTCCCGTCCTCTATAGTAATGTACTATAAGTACACGCCTTTATTGTCTTGACATTAAGGTCGTGTAAATATATTTTTGGCATCTGAAACGTCATGATAGCTTTTAAGTCGACTGTACCTATTGATTCAAAGATTAGCACATATCGTCAACGTATTTAAGGTGAATAAGGGAGACTGTGTTCATTATTTTGTAAGAAAAAATATGAAATTACGGTACATGTTATTTTATATTTTGATAATACCTACATTTATGATCACGTTTACAGCGATTCTCAGTGTAACTGAAAATCACATGCGATCTTATCGTTTGAATACAAACGAGAAGAGAAGAGATTGAAGGCCACGGCTTCGTATTTTGTCATGGGAATTTACCATGTTACACATAATACACAAAAAGCAAGTATATTCCAACAATTCCAAGTAAGTAGGTAGATGAGAAATACACAGCCTACAACATTACCTACTTTCAATAACATTTACACAGCCTAAGTCTTTATATTTTTGTGTGTGCTTTGTATTTAGTACTCGACCCGGGCGGCTACTACGACATACTAATGCGATTCAGTTTAGGATCTAATGTGCCATGTCAGCTCTCAAGAATAACTGTCAAAAACCGACAAGTAGAACCTACGCTGAATCGCACGGTAGCCCCCCTGTTATACAATATTTTATAATGTAGGTACGTCTTTGATATCGTCTGATAAACTCACACCTATGAATTTCATTATAATACAGTTACATAAACTACAATTGTACCTTATTCATCTTACGAGGTAATAAAGGTAAATCGAAAAGTTCTCCTATTGTGTTTTCTGGAATGGCGTTCACTGGTACACCATGCTTTACTTATTATCTTCGAGCACTTACAACGATGCAATTGACAGGAATTATTAAAAATAAACCATATCATGCGAGTGTTTTATTAAAAACTTCCCACTCAGTCTCTTACCATAATGATCGATTGAAATAGTTGAAGGCCTTTAATGAAAACAAGATTTAAATTTTTGTGCCACGTTGTTAAATTTTGTGTAACATCTTTTGAGAGTGAAACTGTTGACGTGTTTTGTTTTGATTAAGGCCTATGTACATTTTCTTGCAATAAGGGCGCTTACACATTTGGTTCGTATAAAAGTACACGCCAATTTCGACCTTATGGTAAGCGGGAAGTTTTTACTAAAACGATCATATATTTAAAACACTTTTAACTATAATCAAGGGAAAACTGTTTTAAACTAACGTCAATTCAATTAAAACTTACAAAATACTTACATCTTGAGAATAATATCATGAATTACGAATTCCTAAAATGTATAAGGTACCTAATCATTATGGAATCGAGTAAAACTAAACCGGAAATTATTATAACTATAGTTAATTAAAATTGGATGCCAGCACCAAACACAAGTTATTTCTCTTCAGAGGCCCATTTCTCATAAGCTTGTAACTTGTAATACAAGTGGAAGTCTCTTTTTGACACTATTAATTTGATAAGGACTTTCGCTTGTATTACAAGTTACAAGCTTTCGAGAAATGGGCCTCAGGTCTCAGGCCAGTTTATAGTGGCTAAGAGCTGACTATATACAGGATGGCAACAGATAAGTCAGTGAGAACAGCTACGTGATCAGGTAGCAAGCAGCACGGGTTCAGGTAGTGTTTACTTGCTCTCTATTTATTTTACACTGTATGTATTTAGATGGAAATACTTCTTATAGTCAAATTGCAATCAATGTTACTTCCATTCCAGTAAAATTTTCTGCCATATTACGGTATTTTTTATGGACTATTATTAGTCTCAATTTCTTTATTTTAGTAGTCAAATAATAAAATTAAAATAACAGTCGGAGTGTATAGCGGATGCCTAAGTTTGTTCACGTTTCGTATAAAATACCTAGTTTATAAATGCACCATGAATACTATGATAGTAACCCAACTGAACACAATAGTAAAATATGGTAAGTAACTACCTAATCTCATTTATTAAGCAAGCTGCAATGTACACTGCTCACTTTTCTATTGTGATTATATCACTACTTATAATTCTTAATAGTCTGGGTCAGCCAAAATATCTGTGATATTATCCTAAATCCTAACTTACAGTGACAGAAATATAATTCGTATATAGCTTATATTACTCGTATAAACTTGTTAAAAAAGTTGCTTAAGAATCATACTTAAGCAGACTTTGCCCACGTACTAACAGGGATGGCAAACCTTTGTTAATAAAAGTCATTTTTATAAAAAGTGTAAAAAGCTTCGACCCTGTCAACCTGTACCACCCCTGTGCGTTTTAAGTCACTCATCGTTGGTATCCATATCGCCTTTACCTTGCGGGATTCCCGTCCGGCCCTTCATCAAGCACTGGACGAGTATGTGAACAACTCCGAAGACCAGGGCACCGATCCCGAACCACAGGAACGTGTTCCAACCGCCGTACGTTTCGTAGAGACGGCCGCCGATGAAGCTGCCGAGCGAAGTCCCTACGCCTTCGAAAATGGCCCCGACTAAACCCTGAAAATCGTAAGGCACCTTCAATGAGTCGATCAGATTTCTTGGCACTCGTTTCTATAACCATAGAAACGAGTCGACATTCTCCGAGGTCACACTTAATATCATAGTTTAATAGCATTTTAAAAATTATCATTTTTCTGACAGTTCCATGGCCTTGCAAACTATTCTACTTGTATCCCCTGGGTGACGGAATAGAAAAAAAACAAGAAATAGTTGATCTACTCGAATACAAGTGAATCTGAAAAAGGGGGGTTTGCAAGATTAAGTCTGCGTGCTTGTGAATATTACTTAAATTACTGCTGTACAATTTGATTCAAAAATATGCAAAGCGGTGTACACCTCTCTACACTCCTGAGCCGCCCACACCGGTGTTGCCCCTGGCTGTCTCTTGTGACGGCATTTACGGGGGCCCATCTATACTTCGTTTTTTTTAGCATTAGAAAGACCTTTGCAGAACGAGATATAAGGTTTTTTTACAGGCAAATTCTGCGGATCGAACAGTAAATACGACTTATTAAATATCACGAATTTATTATCATGCTATATTAATACACATTACTCAGTGTTGTGAACAGACAAGAAACATAATGTTAGTAATTAATTTATATTCTAAGATGAAAAGATAAGAATTTTAATAAATTGCGTTTGCAATTTTTCATGGAAAGGTTGTACATTAAAAAACCTAAAGAGGCAGAGTTCTCACACAATTTTAAAATGTCACTGTCTGTCATTCGACTTCATATTGTTGTCGGTTGAGTCGGTTGTGTTTTATATTGTTGTTAGCTTACTTAAAGATTGTTATCGTTTTTGTTCAATTTCGTTATAAATTGTTGATCTATTTAGATATTTTGTTTGTTGGTGCACATTTAAAATGGATGAAAGCAAAATCCTGTGACTACCAGTGATAAGCGGATGGTGGTGAATATTTACAAATTAAGAAATGTGCCATAGAAAGGAATATCCCACTAAATCGGAACGTGTGAAAAAGACTGCTGAGACTGCTGGCATATCGTTGGCTACGGTGTATAACATTTTAAAAGAGTATATTTTTTTAATGAAATTAGATAATGTTATAGATAACACTGTGGAAAAAAATATTATAAACGTTGGTGGTTCCGAGTTCTCGGATTCTTCCACTGACAGTGAATAAAACTATGTATGTCATCTGAGTTTTATTTTCTAATTTGTTACCAAATTCAAACTACATTAGAGTGTCCCAGACCGCCTATAATGGCGACAAATACTAAACGACGTTGCCGATGCGTAGGGTTGTCTTAGTATTGTTATCTGCTCAGTCTTTATGACACCGTGTCCGCTTTTATACCGATAGTTTTAATCCTTAAATGCATGACTTTTAAAAGTATTGGGAGTGCATAATGTAAGCCAGATTAAATATGCAAATATTATTAAATTTTAGACTGTAAACTTCATTAAATTCAGTAAATGTAAAATCGGTTCGATATTAGTTACAAATAAAAAAAAAATACTTTGTTAAAAACCGCCAAACACTAAACGAAAACTTTCAATATATATCTTTTTTCTAAATTGCCGCCATCTTACTAATAAAACACTTATAACTTTTTTTAAATACAGTTTTGCCAACAAATTAATAATAAATGTGAAAACTATGCGTTCAGCTATCGGTAAATATCAAATGATATGTATATACATAAGTTCCGAGAAATTCAGTGGTATCGGCCGAAATCGAAGAAGGAAGGTTTACGACCACTGCTTCTTTGTTCACCCGTTTGACAGATAATTCTAATCTTAAATAAAACGAAGTATAGTCGGCGGCGAGTCACCGCCTGCCTCGATAGCAAAGAGAAATCATTGTTATGGCAGGTGTCCGGACCTCTTTTCTATAGCTCCATTTCTGATCCATCCATCCTCCATCACCATAGCCCAGTAGTCTTTTCCATTACTTCTCAATAGTCTCTATACGCCTGTTGGGACCGGTTTACGGATATCTATTGATGTGCCCGTGAATGGGTTGCAGCAGGTGTACAACACAGCAAATTTCTCCAAAGGGCCTCTACGTGTTGGATCTGTATCCCCGCGCAAGCCTATCAAAAAACCGGGATTTATAAGCCCGTGATTCCCAAAAAAAAAAAAAAAAAGTAAATAAAAATTCGACGAAATTTTTTTTCATTACAGTTGGCACAATACATCACATTTACTCATCAGATGTATTAGAAAAATGTTATGTCGTATACTACATTTTCGAAGAATGTGAAATGAAAATGAAACACCTAGTAGTTTTATATGAGGTTTTAACCCTTTTTTTCCAAAAAACGAGAAAATCGTGAGTTCAAGCCACCTCGCCGATCATTTCTCCAGGTTAATTTGAATAAAAAATGCAAAAAAAAATCGTTCATGTATATCAAGATATACATTTCCACAGGTTTTAATAAGGTCAGTTAGGGCCAATACTGGGCCAGCGTTGGGACCACGCAAACTAGGCACATTTGATGTCGGTTGCGGAAAAAATGCCCAGAATACCACAACAACGTCAGTTACCTGCACAGTGGTCTCCGTTCCGGGCGGCGACACGACCTTAGCATAAGACGCCATGGTCGGATAAAACATGCCAAACGTGATGCCCTGGAGCATTTCTATGGGCAGCACCCACCACGCGTTCCGGAGCAGAGAGTAGAGGATGAATCGCACGCCGAACGCGAATAGAACTAAACTCATCATGTTTATGTGGCCCAGGCGTTTTAGGATGTATCCTGAAAATAAGGATTGGGTAAATTTTTTAGCTAGTCTGCTAGAAGGAAAAAAATGTTCATGACATAATAATATCTTTCAACAATACCTATCTGTGTATATATCTATAATTAAAATGAATACATGCAATGTGAAATTTTAGTTGTTGTACTCCGTTTTAAGGCATGTTCAGTACCTATCGTGTTTCGGTTAAGGCTTGTTCATTAATCACGTCATACGATTTTGGCCTATTTTAGACCCCCCCCATCCCCCATGGTGATACTTGGTGATATATTCAGGAACCAAAGCCAATATGACGTGTTTCACTGACCCCCCCTCCAGTATACAGTATGACGTGATTAATGGACAAGCCCTTAGGAAAAAGGCAAAAGATTTTTATCTGCCAAAAACATATTGATTTCCTATGGAGCGTTGGATAATTTGAAAGACCTGCTCCATAGAAAAGATTAAAAAAAAATCACGTTTAACAAAATTCTTATCTTTTGGAAAACGATACTGACCCGGCCCTGCGGACTACAACGAACCACTAAAATTTCACTTTGTATAATTCACTTACCCGACACAAACATGAATGGAATCTCCCCACCAAAAGTCTGTATAGCGCTGACCAGACCCTGCAAAGTCTTGTCATACTCTGAACTACTGCCGCTATCCTTAGCGATATCCTCCAAATGCCAGAACAGGAATTGCCAAAGCAGCCCAGTGCAGAGACCAACGGCTATGGTCCAAAGGAAGAATATCACAGTGGGTAGAGAGGATAGTAGTGATCCGACATCAGCTAGGATGCTGACTGACATCTTCGTGGATTCGATCTGAAATTACGACAAACGTGAGTCATACATATTATTTCACCTGCAAATGGGTGTACAAGGGTGATTTTTTTTAAATATGTTATTGCCATTGTTACGGTCACTTGAGTCACGATGGTTTTATATGCAAAATAATGCAACTTAAGCTTGCATTCTTCTGGTGTTAATAAGCCCTTCCCTATAATGGGCCACCTATAAACATGGACTACATGCATGTTTGCATAATTTAAGTAGCATAATTTTATTGAGCTCCGTAAACAACCTCCGTAGCGTAGTGGGTAGTGACCCTGCCTACGAAGCTGGAGGTTCCGGGTCCGAATCCCGGCGAGGGCATTATTTATGTATTTATTTATCACAAATATGTTGCTTGGTCATGGCTGTCTATGTATTGAAGTACCTATATGTATCTATCTATTACATCGTCGCCTGGTACCCATACCTTCAGCTTACCGTAGGACTAGGTCGATTGGTGTAAGATGTTCCAAGATATTTATTTATTTATAATTTTGCATAAAACCAGTGTGACTCAGGTGACCATAACCATAGTAATAATACACAAAAAAAATTGATTCACCCACAGACAATAAAAGTTAATAGCATTAAATCGTCATTACTCAACTACGGGTAGTAACCCGAGTAGTACGGGTGTTTTTAGTAAAAAACAACGTACTTTTAAGAAGCAGGACACGATGACGTCACCGAGCATGAACACGAACATTAACACGAACGCGACGGCGTAGTTCTTGTATTCGCCGTCACTGAATACATCTATGAGGGCGCCAGTCATTAAGGAGAATATGCCCCAGCCCACCGAGCCCCATAGACGCTGCTTGCCGTATTGAGACATCTTCGGGCCTGGAACGTGACAATAAATAGTTATTAAAAAAAACGATAACTTGATTACAGATCTGACTTGCTTGGGTTCATTTAAATCAGGATCATGAGCTGGTTCGATTCTAATAATAATAAATGTCCCAAGTTTTCCATACTAAACTTATGTTTCCGTTAAGCAACGCTCGTAGTAAGTTAATAGTTAATATGCTATGAAAATTATGGGTATAATGATAATGCTGTCTAGTGTAATTTACCGCCCGTATAAACCTTACACACTGTATATCTCGGCTATCGTCTTTGAGATTGCCACCCCGATACCCACATGTGTAAAATCAAATTTTGACAAAAGAAGACTGTAAGCATATGTCATTTAAATTTACTTTTCAGTGCCTGAAATTGTGCACATAACAGAATTGGCAATCTCAACGACGCTATATTCCTGTATAGATTTTTTCGTATTCCAAGTATCATAATATTCATAATCCAGCAATTTACAAATCATGACCGTGATTTTTTTAATAAAGATGTTGTTATATACACGGTGTTACGTCAGCATTCCGAAAGATTTTAATGCTGGATTCCTGACCATATTTAGAGTCTTTAATGTTATATAAAATTTCCTGGATTCGGCTTGGTTTCAGAGATAATCAACCTTTTTTCGAAATAAGTTTTTCGACGTAACTCGTCATTTAACTTCTTTTGGATTACAATGCTACCACAATGTGTTCTAATATTACCACACCTTTTGCCTGACAATCAAAAAATACGAATATACTTGATGAAATAACCTCTACCTAAAAAAACAATTGAAATAAATAATTTAAACAAATTGTTATGATAAAGAGTACTGGAAATGTAAAAAAGTATTCAAATCGGCCTAAAATAAAAGAAAATGTTTTTTTTTATTTTTGGTGGAATTGACATTAGGTCAGGTCTCATAATATTTTTTGTTTATTTTGATGTCTAGAATCAATGACATTAAATAATAAATGGACGCACAGAGCCAAACAAAAAAACCAAGAAAAGTGGCACTAAAAGTCATTTCTATCATGTTTCAGTTGAAGTTAATAACGCTCACTTACAATAAACTATAATAAAAAAAAACTCAAAGAATAAAAAACTTTGTGAAGTGAGCAATAAGTGTCAAATTTGCGAACAACACCGCAAAATAGTAGAAACTTTTTATGTTTAAGGAATAATGATGCTATACCGTAAGGTGACCAAATGTCAACTGTCAGAACTGAATAGCGGAGCAAAAGGACCGCAATATTTACTTCTGCAGCCCATTTTTTGGGGCTATTTTTTTGAGCTGTTTGGGGATCCACTTATATATTCTAAATCAATGTCTAGAATGCATAGTTAAAATCTTTCGCAATGCTCGCGTAACACCGTGTATACACGGTGTTTCACTTAACACCAAAAACCAGAAAACTGTTTGTTCAGAATCGGGAGTAGAATCGATTAAACTATATCTTGATGGGGGTAATATTTTTATTTTTTTTTTTGTATTTTTAGTTATTTTTTACGTGCCCAGTCTACAAATTCGTAATACAACATTGTGCATATTGCATTGCTGAAGGTTGTATACCTTTTTCAGTATTTAGGGGTATTTTGGTAATAATGGCTGGTTACCTGGACGATTATTTTATTCGCTACGAGTTTGACGTTGCTTGTCAATTTAATTTGTATGTTCATTCCGTTGATATTTCTAATTATCATGGCGTTTAGATTCACGAACGTTCAATACTGTGAAATGGTAAGAACGCTAGCACGCTGCAATGACAATGTCAATTTAGCGGTAAGGAATTATCATGAGGAGTTTGGTGTCGCCGTGTCGAATGCCACCATGGCCGCAGCTACTCGACGACTTCAGGACTACGGTTTTTTTTCGACCACCAATGCCCAGAGAAAGGCTTGATGAAAATGAACCCTGATTTCGAGGAGGCCGTCTTAGAGTATTTTCGCGTTAATCCGACGGCTAGCACACGTGCGACAAGCGGGTCGTCGGTTAATTGTGATCATAAGAATATTTGGAGAATTTTAAGAGACGATCAGCAACACCCTTTACACTATCGGCTGTGTCAGGAGCTCAACCCCCTAGATTGTGTGCCCCGCCCGTGAACATCTGCGAAAACCGTAACTTGTAAATAAAATTGTAAATAAGTTTTTTTATAATTTTTATGTACATACATAATTGGTCATTACTTATGTAAATATCTACGAATTGAAAGAGTTTTTTTTTAATTTCTTGCGTAATATAGTTTTATACTTTAACATTTTTGAGAGAGCATTCGGTCGTTCGCGTGGTATAAAATACCTACGTATAAAAACGAACAATCCCGTCCCGTGTAAATAAAAGAGACATGGCGATACTCGCATGGCGGTGATAGTTCGCCGCTGCAATAGTTCATTGTTGACTCGCTTGCGGTGAGACTAAGTGCCTGAAGAGCTCGTTCCCACATGTCGACTGTCGGGCCGATTTTCAATCGTGTGTCGGCTTCACTGTTCCCACTATGTAGGTTGTCGGGCCGATTTTTAATCGGGTGTCGGCGTACTGTTCAATCAGTGGCAGCGACGCGCGGGCGTCTGAGGGGGTGCGGCGCGGGCGAAGTCGGCCCGACACCCAACATCGCCATATTCACTAGTACGCAAGCGAGATCCGACACGATTTCACGAGGACTGGCAAAACGGACTTCATGCTATGAACTAACGGCTATAAACACGAACTAAAGATACACACTCTCGTTTAAAAAAAAAGAGACCCGGCCCTCCAGCCCTTCACAACATTGGCCGAACATAGGAGATCATATGGACGCAGCTATACAAGTTCTAAAGTTGCGTCCCGTACGATCGCCTATGTTCGGCAACTGTGGGGAAGGGCCTTTAGACTTCACTTTCTGTCCGCCCGTCTGTGCGTCCGCTTGCCTGTAACCAGGTTGTTATTTTATGAGCTGTGATAGCTAAACAGTCGATTTTTTTACAGATATAATGTTAACATATTCCTGTTGCCACAGATACACCACACACCACCATACAACACCATTAGGGAATATTTCGCACTTTGTGTAGGAGGCAATCCAGTTGGTGTATTACATTATGACTCTCGCTTCCACCTGTAGGTATAGGTACTAATGGGATCAAGAGGCAAAACGCAAATACATGTGAAGTATCAGCATAAGCAAGCAGTCATAACGGATAGTGTCATAATCAGGGTCCGGTTTTATACAGATACAATTTACAAGCGGCAGTCTCTTTCTAACTTACTTTGCTAAAAAGAGACTGCTGCTGGTGGTAAAAAGAGACAGAAATATTCCCAAATGTCATGCATGACTAAAAAGACTCTTTTTCTATACCTACATTTGATAAGAACAAGTCTTTTTAATTCTAAAGTTGGACAACTGACCTTTTTATAAACTTTTTGTTAGAAGATATTATGTCTTATTAATTCTTAGGAGCGACATGTCAACTGACAGTTTTCAAATAAACCCAGTGACATCACAGGTAATTCAGAAATAGAAAACGTACGTACATCTCTTTTTGACACCGAATTAAATTGGTAAGCAAGATAATGATAGTTGTATAATAAATGTTGTACTACATCTATGCTTTAGTCCTTCATCCCTGGTCCAACTGGCCTAATTTGAAAACGCTCGAGTGTCATAAGAAATCGAACTTGTACCTAATTACAACCTTGTCATTTTGAATGTTGGGTTAAGTTTGCTTAGCTGTCCCATTTGAAGTTTACTGTGACAAAGCTTTAAAGTGGTTTACAGCGACATAGCTGTCTATTGGTAAACCTTATGTCTTTGCAATAAAGTACACAAATAAATAGTTTCAAGGTTTATGATGGTAGCTAGCAATTGTTTTATTGAGTGTAGAGTTAAAAGTCGAGTAGAGCTATACAGAATATCAAAAATCCATTAAAAAAATAAATAAACAACAGATTAAAAAATGAATACTATACATAAGTTTAAAAAAATAAAAATCAGTTGGGGTGTCTGAGGTTTTGAGTGTTACCAGAAACACGGTGTATATTAAAGATAAAGCTGAAAATTATGTTATTTTTCACTGTGACTCAGTATCTGTAACATGTAAATACGTAGAAAACAAGATTACTCGTGAATAAAACTTCAAATAGCCGAATCTGCGTGGTATAATTTTATATTAGTTGCGACACGGGCACGCTCGATGAAAACTTCACGTCAACTTGAACTCACCGAGCAGATTGAAGCAGATGGCATCAGCGAAAGTGACGACAACCGCCATGCCAACCCAGCTGAGTATCATCAGGACGAAGAACAACCAGAACTGCCTGTTGTACTGGCTCCCCGTTTCTGTGCTCTCTGTCGCTGTTTGGAACAGCTCTTGCAACTAATAAACAAGATTCATTAGTTATTTCAAAAGCAACTGGTTTCGATACATAGTTTGGACAAAGCGACATACAAGCTTGATAAGTCAAATCAAAGACATGCTTTTCAATGTATCAATCATAGACTGAATCAGGTGACCAACATAAACTCATAGGCTCCTTCTATACGAGTGGCATGGGATCTGAGTATGATGATGTGTTCCTACATTTACTTTATATTTGTTACATTACTAGCTAACCCCGTTATTCAGAAACATCTATTAAATTAGCAAGCAGCTAAGTATTGTTTGTCCCTTTCGGTCTTGTCAATATGTGTATTAGAGCGAAAGGGACAAACGATACTTAGCGGCTTGATAAAATAAGAGACTTTTATGAATAAGAGGGTAAGAGTCTTGCTTACCACAGCATTGTTGCAAGAGATTTCGCACGACGTCTTGAATAAATCCTGTGAAGCGCAGTAAGGATAATGTACTGATTCTGAATCACCTGCAATAAAAATAACAACTGCTTTAGTAGCTGCCATTCTGAATACTTTCTATTACATCGTGAGTGAACTAGAGTTTAGACGACAACGTCTCTCAATTCCTTTTGGCAAAAGTTTGTCTGAACTTAATAATGTTATTTAACAGTACAGAACGGAACAATGTGGCAAAAACGTTACACAGCTACCCTCTTATTAGCATTATTTTTTGTTAAAATGTGTTATGTCCTTACCTGTCACTTTGAGAACAATATTTCTTACAAAAAAAACAAAATACTTTGAACTAAAAGGGAGACGTTTATGAAGAAGGGAATAAAACTTTAGCTATGCGATGAGAACTATCGGCAAGAACAAAACATATGGCACATGTAACTGCTATTTTAATAACTTCAGGGGAATGCCACTTAACCTTTGTATGATTATTTGGATAGGCTCTCCCTGCCCAATCTGCTTTAGTATTCTTATACTATTTGCTTGTATGTTTACTTTCAAATACAACTTACCATTAGGAATGGACACGTTTTTAAGTCTGACATAAACGTAGTTGGTGACGTTCTGAGTCGTCCCCAGTTCGACGTAGCCTGTGAACGACAGTTTGGCTGGTAGTGCCTGTCCGTTCCTAGTCTTTGGTTGGCAGGAATCTGCAGCGTCGGCTTTCCAACCATCGCAGATTTCCATGAGACGCCACGGCGTTGTGGAGTCTAGGTCGCAGTATGCCTAGAAAAAAAATGACGGTGCTCGAATTAAATGCACAAGGTGAGTAACAAAAATATGTAATGTGTGGAATCTTTTCTATGACATCGCTTTATAAACAAAAAGTATGGCATTTTTTCATCATCCTCGGTATTTATGTCATCATCATCATCGTCATCAGCCTATGATAGTCCACTGCTGGACGTAGGCCTCTCCTATTAACTATGCATATAGACGCATTAGGAGGTAAATGCCCATAATCGCCACGCTGGGCAAGCGGATTGGCGATCGCAGTAATGTGTCCACTATGATGACGCTGCTGCCCATCATCAATCTTTATCAAATAATGGTCAGTGACACTTCAATCCCTTAGTCGATTCTTACGACACCCGCAGGAGGAGTTGGGGTGGTGACAAATGTATTCTTACTGCCGTCACCACACGGCAAACCAACCAACGGTATTTATGTAATACTTTTGAACGCTTCCTTGATATTTCCATAGAACTTTGTAACTGTCAATGTGGCCAAATAGTTAACAAATTCAATGGTTTATTCATGGTAAACACAACTACTTACTGATCAGTCATTGCTCATCTTCTGGCGACACCTACTAAATCTGATGTCATAATATGTGTTATTTTATTTTCATCACACTTGCTCGTAAATGCTGATTTTATAGGCAGGCATGAATGAACGTAATGAGCTATATTATGCCCATGGTCGTAATGACTTTTTTTTTAATTTTCATACAACATTACGTCGCACTAGTGCGCCGCCCGCTGCCCACGGCGGGGGACGGCGGGGGGCGGCGGCGGCGGCGCGCGCTGCGCCGGGACTTCTGTCATAAAAATGATAAAAAGACATCCCTGTTTTTGAGAAATTATTTAGACCATTTTAGAGTAGTTTTGTGAAAATATATTGTTTTATTTACTTTTTTTGCCTCACAGGTGTAATGAAAAACATTGTGTGTGCCACGGGCGGTACAAGAATTATGAACTTGTGTGAAGTAAAGCCCGCGCCTTCGGCTTGGGCTTTACTTTCACACTCGTTCACAATTTCTTATTTACCGCCCTTAATACACAATGTACTATTAAATATGGATCTAATACCGCTTGCGTTGAGAAGCATTGGCACCGTCGCTTTAATTATGATGTGCTAACCCTACAGGTCTTTAGGGCGCTAACTAAATAATTTTTGGAAACGAATGTGAAGCTAGTAGCTAGAGTATACGATTATAGCTAAAGCAGGTAACCTAGCAGATCGGCAAGCAAATTCTAGAGTGATGACACTGGTGACCACGCCAGGCACCGGTTGACACAGCGTGGGAAGGCCTCCACAAGATGGACCGATGACCTGGTAAAGATTGCTGGAATTCGTTGAATGCGCAGGAACCATCCTTATGGTTTGCTCTGGGTAAGTTTATGTCCAGTAATGGACGTCTGTAGGCTGTTAATGATGATGAGATAACCTAGCCAATTTTAATATTTTTCACACCAAACTAAACACGACTAGGCTTAGCGCTTGATTGCTGCGACATTATAGTACGCCATCAGACAGATAGACCATCCGTCCCTCTGTTATTAATATAGTTAGTAAAAGACGGGTAATTTTTCTCACAGCGAAATACTCTCGCACCAATCATGTGCTAAGCCTACAGCTAAGATGGGAGACAGCACTGTTTGTCAGGACTTAAAACAGTTTCATCTCGCATTGCAAAGTAAATAAGAACAAATACCTGACATTTACTGCTAATATTCGCGGGCAGCTCCAAAGAAGTATCATTCACACACAGTTTATAATTCAGGGTCCCGTTGCCACAAGTCATGTTCGCGGTGCGACCGCCTATCACACCGGATAAAACAGCATTATCACACTGCAAGTTGCACGGCTCGTTTATGTCGACGTATTCGCCTCCGATCTGGCAGTGGGGGGTGTAAAAGTTCCCTGGGGAAAACATTGTTAAAGTTACCACTTTGACGTGTTTAAGAATTATTAAATGGAAAATCTGCAGACCGGAGCTTAACGTTATTTGTGTGCCAATTTCCGCATAATCTTTGCCACATCCGAAGTCTTAACCTTCTCGGCACATAATCCTACCTACAGTACTTATCAACATCAACAAATTTTAATTTTATTCAATTAGAATAGAGTTGCGTTTGTTTCGACTCGTAAAATTTCGAACAGTTTTAATGTTTCGACTCAGTACATAAAAAAATCCGGTGTAGTTGTATTTTTTTTCACGCTAGTTTAATACATACATGAGAAATTGAAAACAAAACATTATCTCATGCATGACGTTTCTTAGGCACACAAATTAAGACAACGAAAATAATTTTCATAGTGGACCAGCCATGTGGCCATAGGCCATGTAGTTAATACTCTCTATAGCACTGTAGCAATACTGTGGTACGTGCTAATATTCGCATAATTATTGCCATATCAGACCGCGACTTACCTTCCAGCGATACGTTATTGGACGCTATATACGCGCAGTTGTCGCGCACAGTGGATCCAGCCACGTACGCGGTGTAGTTTATACTATCTGTGGCACTGTAGCAGTACTGGGGTATGTGCCAATGTTCGCATATCGTTTGCCACATCTTTGGAGAGCTCATGTCGCATGTCAACTGCGGAATACATTAATTAGATTACTTGTTAATAGCGCTGTAGCCAATTTTACTGAGTCACTTTAGTATGAAAGCATACATAATATAGCCTGAAATTGTATATTTAAATTAAGTGACTACTGAGCATAATAATCATTTTACTTTGTTATCAAACACGAGCATAGTAATTGTGCTTAATAAAGCCCAACTAAATATCAATGTTTGTACCAAGTACCTACACATCATATCATTACATCTACCGTAATCGATGCAGATGTAATGCATAATCTTTTAACATCGTATTTTCATTATATTGCTGTTACTACGAGCCTCAGTATCTCTTGCACTAAAGTTGAATGATATACAGGGTGATCAATCCAAATGGGTCAGTATGAAGGTTATGTAAACCATAACAGATAACGAAATCTTGTCTTAGGAACCATGAGATCGATTTTAGTAAAAAGACAAACTGCATTCAATACACTTACAAAAATACGTGTAATCGGCCCCGGAATCGAGCCTGGACTATTTGAAAAATAAAATTCCTCAACTTCACGTAAATGTCATATAGTTCCTATTTCAAAAACCGTTTGCTCGACTTATCGGGTTGCAGCAGACAACCTTATTATTTTTAGAATTTACCGGCTTTTTCTACTGACAGGCTGGTTGGTCAAAATTGTTATAGTTATTAGTTATACTCACATGACATGCCGTCGTACCGCCTTCATTGCTCAGCTGGTCTATTTTATCCTTGTCTATCATATCCTCCTCTTTGTACCGTGAACTCTGCAATACAGCTATTCCACTGTCGCAGGAAATCCCTACGGTGACATTGGTCTCCGACTCGGGTACTAAGTATATGGCGGCAAAACTCACTATAGTGACTATTTGGAACAGTATGAAAATTGACTTCTGTATCTTAAATCTGTAAAATAAATAAATATTGTAAGTAATATTTAGTGGTGCAACTGTTACGGCTCAAACGCCGACTGAAGAACAACATAATGGTGATCTAAGTATATAGATCGACTAACATGACAACAAATAGACAAACATTAACAAAAAGGGCGCTAAAATATAATATACTCGTATGTATTGCAAACCTTATCTAGTTCTTAGACTTAGACTTATGTAATACCTTCGGGCGTATAATTTGATGTCGATTGGTATAGGCCCAAGGGAATCTATTTACATTGATTTACTTAGAAAATTACGCGATGTATGCTCATTAATTGACGTATTTAATTGTCATATCAGTGAAATCCCTCAGAGAAAAGCCCACCTGGCAGTTGCAATCAGATTTGCTATTTTGTACGCAATCACCACTAATATCAAATTCCCTTTGTGTTTACTTAGTCGGTCCTCAAGTTGTAAAAAGCAACAAATACAAAAAAAATAGGTAAACATGTTTTGAAAGCTTATTTTATGGTGATCCAAGTTCGTTATAATTGTTTTGAAATGAATATTACATTTTGTGCAATTCTTTGTAAACTTGAGATTGTCGACCGTCGTCAGAACGTGGGCAATTTATGAAAATATGCTTCACATAACTGATAGAAAATCAATATTGTAGAAGTATCGGAATCACACACTTTGGTTTTTATGTAACTCTATAATAGGACTTTGAAAGCTAGAATATAGATTTCAAAGAAGATGGTCATATCTAGTTGACGTCAAAACTTTTGTGACAGAACTTTAGGATCGACCTAGTATAGCCTATCCACTTTTGTAAGGTCCAGTTCGCCATAGAATTTGTATGGCGTCTCCTCAACTTTCCTAGAATTATCCATACAATGCTACTTACACTCAACCTCAACTTTCCTAGAATTATCCATACAATGCTACTTACACTCGCGTGCAAAAGTATCGGATCACTTTGCATTTTTTCATTTACAACCAATATTTTTGTAAATCGGTTTATTGTTTTAAATTATTTATTTTAATTATATTTGTTGTTATGTTATGGCCAATCTCCCGATATTCCCGTGTTGGTACGGCTTCTAATGCTCACAAGTTGCATTACCCTTGACCTTTATAAAACGGGGGTGGTGGGGTAGCGCAGTAGGGGAGTTGAGTACTAGAATCAATCATGAGCACCTAAGTCAATCTTAACATAGCAAAAGATTTTTATTTTCGGTTTTACATTATTAGTGGGTCAAAGTTTTGCTAATACAATATAATTAAAATAAAATAAAAACCATAATCATATTCAGGCGCGTTAGGCCGAAGAGCCGAAAGTCTATGAGCGTACCCGAACTTAGAAAAAACCTAAGATCGGCAAGGTCGATTACTCGGCTAGTCGGCCCAACCCCCAGTCGGCCCATCACTAATAATTTAATTGCTATATTTCAGAACAGTTTTGTCGGCTTCTATATACCGTAAACTGGGGTTACTTTGAGCTTTGGGGTTACATTGATAAAAACTTCTTTTATTTTTTAATCGCGAATATCTTCCGTTACCAAACGCATCTGTATATATATTTTTTTAAGTCTGGCAAGAACGATAGTAATCCTTATTAATTGTTTAGACAGTTTAGATGAGTACGGTCGTTAGAATAGCGTATCACGTGTTTATATTTACGTATACTTTTTGCTATTTTTCGTGTATAAAATAACTTCTAAACTAACAATAAGGGTAGTTCTTAATCACAATTATCTTGTCACAAGTATGTTTAGGTATACAAATATAACGTTTTTGGGGTCTTCAATTCAAACTAAGTACTTATAACAATTGTTTTTATTCATTGGGGTGTCTTTGATCACCTACATGGGGTCACATTGATCAGAATCTTACGTATAGTTGGTTATGGTATGTCTATCCATTTCACTGTTTATTTTATAAGAAGATTGTTCTCTCTTTGATGTTTGATTTTTGTTTTTAATAAAGTTGAATACTGAAGTTTTTTTATTATATTTCGGGGTTACTTTGATCACAAATATTTGATCAAAATAACCCCAAAACGACGTAAATTGTTGTAACTTTTGATACTGCGAACGGATTTAATTACTTTCTTAGGAGAAATTACTCCTGTAAGGGTGTACATTCAATTACCCTAAAAAAACATAAGGTATCAAAGTAACCCCAAAGTCAGTTTAACTTTGATCACAACGTTTTATTTTTCTATCTTCATTTATTTTTAAAGTATCGTTTCAAATTTTTTTACCGAGAAAGATAACAAAAAGTTGATGTTACTATTTTATTTTTAGATTTTTTTACGCCTAATTTTAGAAGATATTGAAGTTTAAACTTTAAAATTGATCAATGTAACCCCAGTTTACGGTACCTAATCTATACCAGTGATAATAATTATCCGAAAATTATCAAAATACAGTAATAATCATTATAATTTTGAACCTTGAACTCAGCGTCCTAACGTTCTTAGATAATTCAAAACTAGCGTTTATGTTATGATATTATGTTATCTTACAATCATGCTGACATACTATGTATACATATATAAATCAAGTACTAATTGGACATGCATGAATGCGTCGCTTATAAGCCAAATAAGTCATATGTAAATCTCTAATACCTAGTAAAAAAATGAAGGTCATGAGATGAGAGTTCACAGTTTAGTCACCGCGTGACGTCAGTTTTCTAAAATTCGCATATAAAATAAGTGGAAATATTGTAAATTTTACACGTCAATCTAATTATAATTTTTAGATACTTATGTATGCTCTCTCGATCTCCGTCTCATTGACTCACTCTTCCTTTTGCAAAGATTATCTGTTTGTAGTCGTTGGCAAAACTATGATAATTATTAGTATTACATTACTATATGAGCGAACAAAACGTCCACGTTATTTGTTGAAAGTCTGCGTCAGATGCTGTTCTGCTCACCCTGGGCGACGTAACGGCCGTCGGCCATAAGGCTGCGCTTCCACCGAATAATAATATTCGATCAATCCATCATCATTTTCAACCGGTAGACCGTGTACGAGTATTTTATCATCTGCAGAAGTGTATCTTGTTTTAATAAGAATCTACGTAAACGAGACCGTGCTATAAAAAGTGCTCCGGGCCCCGCGCCTGTTTAACCAGCTCTGGCTGGACTTCTACGAGTATTAACTATACGCATGTATTAGGAGGTAAATGCCCATAATCGCCACGCTGGACAAGCTGGTTGGCGATCGCAGTAGTTAGTCCACACATCAATTCCTTTTTCGTCTCTTACGACATCCACGGGAAACTTTGGGGTGGGGACAAAACGTATTATTACTGCCGTCACCACGCAACGGTTAATTACATTATACTACATTCAAACAAAATCCAGATATACGGTATACCTACTGAAGACTGCACCATAAGTCAAAAATTGCACTGCAGCAGATTTTGTATGCAAATTATTTGCTTGAAACAGCAATAGCGGATCTCGTCAGCTCATTCTCGTCCTCCATAGAGACTTCGTAGGCAATAAAACAGGACGAATCGACAATATCTTATAAAGAGGATTTTAAAGATTATGATAAAACTGTAGATAACACGCGTCGATAATGCAACCATAGATTATAACGACATCGTACGCGGATTTATATAAAACACACAGATTAACAGTCTGTACACTGTAGGTAATGCCTCATGCGAATAATTGAGCTTTTTGTGATTTTTTATGGATATACTTTTTTTATCAAACCTTTTACAACACGTTTACTAGACTAAATAAAAGGATGTAATGTAACCCACACAGGGATAAGATTATTATATATATGATAGCGATATATAAATAAATACATCATATGTCAGTAGGTATTTGGTGAAATCTTCACGATGCATCTCTTATTAATTAAAGATTTTTTTATGTATTTGATTTTCTGCCCAGCTTCTCTATTATTGTGTATAATATTATATTTGTTAAATTAATTTATGGGTTTAAGTGAGTGGGTTTAGCATTTATAATAATATTAACACTCTTTTTGTGCAATAAATAGACGATTTTTTTTACGTTTTCGCAAAACAGAACCACTAGTAAGTAGCATTGCCGAAGAAAGAGATGCAGTCATACAACCACAAATACAACTGAAGCCGAGACCATGGACTCAGAAATATTTGAACATAGCAATGACACTAGGGGTCAAATTTTTTACACAAATAAACCCATAGGTTAAGTGTAAGTAATTTATCCTTGAAATAACTCAAGGCTAAACTTAGATTCAGTAAAAAAGGAAGTGACATGTTTCACTACTGCTACTGTACTTTTACTAGTGGTATTACTGGTACTATAGGCTGCACATTTCTGTACCAAATACAACATTGCCCTCATAAATTACTTATTTAATAAGGTAAGCAACAAATGGGTCAAAATTCTTTTCATTGTCTTATTTTGTACCACTCTGTCATGCTTTTAGTTGCTGTATCGACTCAGTATATCGTTGGGGATAGTGCAATACCGCATAACTACCTGTCCCCGACAATATAAAAAAAATCCGGTGCACTTGTATTTCTTTTTCACGCTGCTTTTTAATCCGTACATAAGAAATTGAAAACAAAACATCATCTCATACAAAAACCACCACTGCGTCACGGACACAAAATAAAACAATGAAAAGAATTTTGACTCAAATACTAACCTATCAGCAATAACTCCAAAAAGAGGTTTTGCTATGAGGCCGAATATTGGCAGGACTGTGTAGATTAATCCAACAGTAGCTGAAGAAAATCCTAGCTGCCGTGCATATGTGGAGAGATATGGGACTAGGGGTGCAGTGCCTGTAAAATTTAAAAATAAATAAGGTCAATCATATAGAAATGTGCACAGTTACATACAAAACTATGATTAATGTCATATAAAAGAGTTCGTATTTTCTTAGGTATGAGAAACAAATTTAGTTATTTTTTACTCATTCCATGCAAAATTAATGGAAATTGTGGTTTTGCAGTGGAGTAAAATCACCTTAATGATGATTATTATAAACATAGTTATTATTAGACATAATAAATAAATAAAATACAAAATGGCTGATTTCAAATTGAAAACTATATATTATACAGTTGTGGCCAGGTAATTAGGAACAAGATTTTTTTCTCATACAACTGCCTGCAACCAGGGCTTTGCAAATTTGATAATAATTTTAAAAATATTTGACCATTTTTCTTTATTAATATCAGAACTTATCCATGATTAAATAAGGTATACTGGGACGTATTGCAAAGTTCTAAAAAATACCTAACTTGAAAAACATGGATGACGCCATAGACACTTCAACTTAATTATGAACGATTTCATACATTTTGTTCTTAATTAGGTCGAAGTGTTTATGGGGTCATCCATATTTTTCAAGATAGGTATTTTATGGAACTTTGCAATACGTTCCAGTATACCTTATTTAATCATAGATTAGTTCTGATATTAATAAACAAAAATGGTCAATTATTTCCTAAATTACCTATTATCAAATTTGCAAAGCCCTGTTTGCAGGCAGTTGTATGGGGAAAAATCTTGTTCCTAATTATCTGGCCACAACTGTAAAAACAAATTGTTTTCATACATTTTTTTTTCAAAGGACTGTGTAAAAAAAACAATTCTTCAGTTAATTAACAACTAGGATCTGTCAGGGACTAATTAGGGGAACAAATTGGTGATATGAAGATATTATCGTATTCCTGGCATTGACATATTATGAAAATGTGTGTGTACTGTAATAAGTTTAATACTATTATAAAATAGGATAACATTTTGTAATAAATTGATAAGGATTGGTTGACTCAAATGAAGTTTTTTTTTTATATCAGCATCAATCAACTAAATTGGTGGCCAATCACTGGCAATTTACTCAATAGTAACACTATAAAGTAGGACAGTCTTGTTCTGTCCCACATTTGAAATCAAACTGATAAGGCATATACTTAGAAATTAATTATGCAATAAAGATAACAGAATTGGAAGTCTTTAATGGATTTAGAGCCAAATACATTCTGGCCAGCCATTCATGTTATCAAGCAAATCTTACACCAAGTTAATAGGAATTTAAAAATCTTATTCCATAGCACTACTCAAAACTAAAATGTGGTCACTCTATACATTTCATACTTATTGACAGAAGTACTTTCAAAGTAGTATTTACAAGTATCCACTAGTGTTCTATATTCTGGAATGAAATAAATATTATTTTATATCCCAGTTAAATATTTTTTCTGATAATGACATATTCAAGTTTCAAAAATTAATAAACTGTGAACCTGTGAACTCACCATCCCTGTACAAAATATATCTGTCAGATAAACCTTAGCTGTCTTTTCTTTTATATGCCTAGCCAAGAGGGCAGTGATAATTTTACCAGATGGATATACTTATCTGGGGATTGTGAATCAGGCTGTATGTTAATTAATTAAGTAACACCTGCTGTATAAGATTGGCGGGTATTTGTTAATGATAAAGAAATGTTACCTATGATAATTTGTTAATTAGTTAATAAAGTTGTCATTAAACTCACCTGCATTGAAAAGAAAATAATGGCCCTTTATGGGCAACAACTTTTTGTTGACTTTCATTTTTGATGTTAGCATCGGAACTGAAAATAAACTCATGTTCACATACTTCTAATAAAAGACAAGAATGACAAGTAAAACGGCATTTACAACTAGTAGGACAAAGAAAACAACCGAGGACAAGTAAAGGCATGCAAATTCATCACGACCGGATTTATTTTCTTAGAAATTGAACGTTATGCGGCGTGTTTTAAGAAGTAGATAGTTTGACCACAAAAAATACACACGAGGCTGTAGTTTCGCAATTTACCTGTAGATCTTTCATGGGTGTCTTCACAACAACTTTATGCACTAAAATAATTACCAATAAGAAATGTTTATACGCAACATGCACCGGCCGTCAACGCGATTCTTAAATGAAAGCGCGTGCAATGCAAACAATCTCTCTTTTGCAACTATTTGACAGCTGTCACTGTCAGGTGGTTGCGGATCTCTATAGTCTATGCTCAAAAAACAATCTGTACCATAGACATACGGGGCGCTACAAGCCTGGCGACACGAATCAAACTAGTTGTCATGACATGTCGAATCTAGCTAGGTTCACGACTTCAGAGTGAAGTCAAGCCCAATCAGCCCAATGAATACTTTAAACTCAAGCCGCGTTTTCACTTACTGTTCTGAGCGAGCATTCGTTTGTTCTTGGTCAGATGAAAACAGAATTTCACATAGCAAAATGTTCGTTCGTCACCCCACGAACAAACGAACGCCCGACTAAGGGCACATTCAGAAAAAACGAGCATTCGCTATTCTAACCCTACTCTACGAAATTCGATCGTTACATAAAACGTGATTTGTTGATTTCGTAGAGTGGGGGATAGAACAGCGAATGCTCGTTTGGTCTAAATGCACCTTTGATGCACCTTAAGTAAAACGCGGCTTCAGTGTCTAACCCTACGAACAAATAAAACAGGGAAGTTGCACACCATACTAAATTGCCTTTCAAAAACAGTCCTGAATTTTAGTTGACAAGTAAGTGTCTTCAATGCATCACGGTTACGAATTTCAATGTCAACCTATAAAAACTTAAACCACAATTTAAAAATAGTTGGTCCGTCAAAGTTTTGATTGGCTATGTCCTGCCCACAGATAAAATATAGGGAAGATTCCGTGTATTAAGACATACATGAACAAACTATTGTCATCCTTCACCCCATCTCAAGACGTATTCCATAAGGAAAAAGAGACAAATAAAGTAGCTCTACTTGGTCGTGAACTCCATCAACGACTCCATTTTCTTGAACAATGCTACCAACCTGACTAGATAAAATGTCATTACTATTAGTGATGTCCAGTCTTCAATCGTATACTTTTATCGTCAATAATAATATTTTAACCAAATTAGGTAGCGAATACAGTAGGAATAAACCTTATTTCCTACTCAAAATCACGATCTTCTTCGATCGTGATTTCAAAATCTACATCTTAGGATAAAAATAAAATCACAAAGTTAACGAAATATTTTCTTTAATTAAAATGTCATAATGAGGGTTTCCTAAAACGTATGCCACTAGTTGGCGCCACTTAGCCGTAAGGTCCCGCTAAAAAACACAATTATCTAGCCCCAAAGAAAGACTAAGTAAATGTTTTTTTTTTTTTTAATAAAGTTTAAATTTTTTTATGTATTTTTTTTAACTCATACAAAATATTTAAACCAGAAACTATAAACATAGAATTTAGACAAGTTTCTGGACCTGCTCCTGCCCTGGTGATTTCAGAAAACTCTCATTATAACATGTTTTATGGACTTATCATTCCTTAAAGCATACCTAAAAATTTTGGTATGATGGCTTCTTTATAATTAAATTAATCAGTCTACACAAGTATCACATGAGGGTCATTATTAAACTAAATTTAATTTACTTGCTGGTTGACATGACATTGGATGATTACCAAATATGGTGGGTAGTACGTCAGAATGTAATCACTTATTCGCGTACCCTTGCCTGAAACAACAGCTTAAAATTGTGCGGAGCATATTTTTGAATACTCTTTAGGGTACCAGTCGTCTGCCTTTTTGATATTTTTGACCCATAATAGCCTTTGTTCAGTGTCCAGTGGAAACCTGTTGGACATTAAAAACATCGATTCATTTTTGAGTTGACTATCAATACATTTATCGATATCACGATCGGTCTCTTAAGTACCACACTATGCGATACAAATGTTTGAATCCCACTATTTATAATTACATTACGAATGTAAATACAAATGGTTTAATCACAAAACTACACATATGTATCCGACAACAAATATTGAATAAGATTTTCAGTTACTTTTACCTTAATAAGGTTCGAAATCTTAAAATTTAAGTCAAAACTAAATTGCCGGTGAAACGTAATGTCTTTATTTTGTTCATTCAGGTAACCCTGGCGGTTTTTACACCCTGGAACCACACAAGTCATCACTTTTATCACATTCCGTGCACTTATCGAACAGAAATATACATGAAAAGCTTTATTTTAATCACTTTTACTATTTGCGGTTTAGGTGCACTAGTATACACAAACAAAGATCGTTGACAGGCATTGCCGGCGTCACCCACAGATAAAATAGACTCGGTCTATCAATTTTATATGTCTATGGTCCTGCCCATTTAGGCCATAGACATCTTTTTCCTTATGGAATACGTCTTGAGATGGGGTGAAGGATGACAATAGTTTGTTCATGTATGTCTTAATATACGGAATCTTCCCTATATTTTATCTGTGATTTAGGCACAATCACAGATAAAATATAGGGAAGATTCCGTGTATTAAGACATACCTGAACAAACTATTGTCATCCTTTACCATCTCAAGATGTATTCCATAAGGAAAAGAGACAAATAAGGTAGCTCTACTTGGTCTTGAATTCTATCAATGACTCCATTTTCTTGAACAATGCTACCAACCTGACTAGATAAAATGTCATTACTATTAGTGTTGTCCAATCTTCATCGTATGCTTTTATCGGCAATAATAATATTTTTACCAAATTAGGTAGCGAATACAGTAGGAATAAACCTTATTTCCTACTCAGAATCACGATCTTCTGCGATCCTTAATAAGTCATGATTTCTAAATCTACATAAAAATAAAATCACAAAATTAATGAAATTTTATCTTTAATTAAAATGTCAAATGTCATAAGAAGTGTTCTGTCTAAAACGTATGCCACTAGTTGGCGTCACTTAGCGGTAAGGTCTCGCTAAGAAACAATTATCTAGCCTCAAAGAAAAACTAACTAGAAGGTCATTTTATTTTTTTACATAATTTTATTAACTCGTACAAATCTTAGAATTTAGACAAGTTTCTGGACCTGACGCCTCAGTGCTGCCGCCCTGGTGAACGGCATTTCAGAAAACCCTCATTATAACATGTTTTATGGAACTTATCATCCCTTAAAGCATACCTAACAATTTTCGTATGATGGGTTCTTTGTAATTAATCACATGTGTGTCATTATTAAACTAAACTTAATTTACTTTCTGGTTCACATGACATTGGATGATTATCAAATATGGTGGGTACTACGTCAGAATGTGATCACTTATGCGCGTACCCTTGCCTGAAACAACAGCTTAAAAATGTGCGGAGCATATTTTTGAATACTTTTTAGGGAACCAGTCGTCTGCCTTTTTGATATTTTTGACCCATAATAGCCTTTGTTCAGTGTCCTGTGGCAACCTGTTGGAAATTAAAAACATCGATTCATTTTCTGAGTTGGCTATCAATACATTTATCGATATCACGATCGGTCTCTTAAGTACAACACTATGCGATACAAATATTTGAATCCCACTATTTATAATTACATTACGAAGGCAAATACGAATGGTTAATTCACAAAACTACACACATGTATCCGGCAACAAATATTGAATAAGATTTTCAGTTACTATTACCTTAATAAGGTTCGAAATCTTAAAATTCAAGTCAAAACTAAATTACCGGTGAAACGTAATGTCTTTATTTTGTTCATTCAGGTAACCCTGGCGGTTTTTGCACCCTGGAACCACACAAGTCATCACTTTTATCACATTCCGTGCACTTATCGAACAGAAATATACATGAAAAGCTTTATTTTAATCACTTTTACTACTTGCGGTTTAGGTGCACTAGTATACCCAAACAAAGATCGTTGACAGGCATTGCCGGCGTCACCCACAGATAATAATAGACTCGGTCTATAAATTTATATGTCTATGGGCACAATTTGTGTTTGGGGGCATTTTTGAGCTGGCGTTAGACGTCCATGTTAATATATATTATGGTCGCAGGTCTAACCCAAGTTAACCTACTTGGATTGGAATTTAAAGACATTCTCCATAGTATTCATTTTTATGTTTGAGCTTTGCTACTTGCGACGGTCGTTTACAACTTTACAGCACTAAACTATAATAAGGTGAGGTTAGGGAAAGTTCTACTTTAGGCTCGTATTAGACAATGTGCAATACACATCTTCTCCATTATGAGAATGAGGTTGGATGTAAAAAGTGGTAGAGTCGGCGCAGAAAGCGAAGGCATCTGGCAGTATGCACGGAGTCTATACCATCACATCGTGTTTCTATTATACTTTATAGGTACTCGGCCGCCGCTATGAAGTCAATCCTGACAGTTGTCAGTTTCATAGACTGAAAGGTGACAGGATTGCCTTTTTAGCGGCGGCCGAGTACAGTACCTAGCTATCTACCAACTATCTACTATACAATTATGGCTGGCAATCACCAACGTAAGATTGACAGAAGACTTGTATTGTAGCCCACCGTCTAATACGGGCTTTACTGGCGTATAAAAAATTTCGTAAAGTAATACTCTCAAAGTAGGCAGCGAATACTAAAAATGCTTGTTCATCATCATCAGTAGTTGTCTTATCTAGTAAACAACTTTCTATAAAAATGGGGAAAAAATATTGTTGATTAAATATGGACTCAGCGGCCCGCGAACTACGAAATCCGAAAATATCGGGGAGTGTTTTCCGTAACTCTAATGACGCCTTAGTTGGAGTGACAGCCAAATTCCCGAAATTTACTAACTTCGGTGTTAGCGGTAGTAGCCCAGAATGCTTAGCCAAGTTGCCTATCGCTAACACTTAGTAGCGTATCGTAGTTTTCCCTCTCTGTCGCTCTTTCTAATTAGTGCGACAAAGACAGTTAGCTGCCTTTCGTTTACGATTGACGATTAAGCGTTAGCTATAGGCAACGGTCTAAGCACCCTGGTAGGTAGGATTGTATCTTGCTATAGACATACATTGCAATTTTGGCGAATAAAGTATTTGGTGGTATGTTGCTTCCTAAATAAAGTAAATAAAGATGAATTGGCTAGGCTGTAGCATAGAATAAGTACTTGTAGGTATAGTCAAAGGCAAAATAAGGTGTATATAAAAATGCTCAAAAATATGATATATAAATAATAAGAACGTTGTAAGGTAACGTAGCATACCTACTGTACAGCACATTATTAAGCTGAAAATCGTTTAAAATTCATTAAACTAACTTAACTGTGTAACAAGTATTTTGTATACTGCCGCGCTAAGTAAAAAAGACGCATCTCTTATAGTAGTTCTATGGGAGATGCGTCCTTTTTAGTTAGCACGGAAGTATAAATCTTGCTTGTCATAATTATTTGTACAGTCAAGGGCATTAATATATATACACTTCTCCATACTGATCCCTTACAAATGTGTCTATATATTAATGCACTCGACTGTACTACCCAGCATGAAGCAAAGTGCATAGAAAGTAAGTGAATACAGACGCTAGCGATTACTACCGTGACAAACTGATTGGGCTCTTGATTTAGGGGTAAAACAAGGAAAGTTGCACCGATTACAATCATACTTTAGTTTCGCGAAAGAATCGTTGCTATAAAACTTATAAATTCGGTCGATCAACTTTGTTACCTCCTTCGTTTCTATAGTTACGACAAGTAACAGCCTATTCATGCTTAGTTGTCTTATACCACGTGTAAATCTAATACGGGTTGATAAATTAAACCAGGCATGGAATTCATCAGTGTATTCATAAGGCTACGCATTTTTGCGGCCAGGGGGTTCATAGGTAGGAAAATTTTAAACAAAATTATAGGAAACTAAAGAACATTAGCAATATAGTGCTACAAATAAAATATATAAAGGCGCATAAATCTAAACTCTCTAAGCTATGAAATGCTACGCCGGGCCGCGGGTCTACGACCGTAGAACCATTGGTCCTCTACGAGCCGTTTGTCAGAAGAATAATTGATTTAAGAAATAGTATATTTCGATGCAAGTGCAAAAAAATTTTTTTTCGACGAGGTTGAAAGTTGGAAAACATTTTCTCGGACTGTTTGTTACTTTTTTGTTTGTGTGGTGTGGGATCATGGCGTTCATCAATGGCGTGAGGCGTGTAGCGTGAACGCGAAAAATGAACAACACTACATTCGCGTTTCATGGCTTTCGCGCTGTGAGTGTGGAGTGGGATTTATATGTATTTGCCCTGGCCACTAAGAAGGAAATAGTTAGAAAAAAAATAAACTAAACACGGCGGAAGTTGCGATGAGGGATTTCGATATTTGAACGTTTTTTCATTATTACCGTCACTTTCATTCCGATGCCGAAAAAAGGGATAGGTAGATATAAAATATGTCGATTTCATCATTTGACTCTGAAATCTCCGTAGTAGGCCCCCAAAAAGCGGGAATGAAAAACTCGTTCAGATGCAAAATAAATTTCGAACTCGAGTTTCGAAATCTAATATTATTTTAATCATATGAGCATTTCATTATTCTTAAAATATAATGAAGACATGCGATATTTATCGCGAATTTATTATAATTTTGTTATTTTTTTTATATATTGTGAACGAATTTAATATATACGTACTGATATAGTTTAAGAACGCAGTTTATATTCTTTAAAAAGGTAGCGCGAATGAACTTTTCAAAAGTTGGTCGATATTTTCTTAGAGACAAAACATAACTTAAACTAAATACTGGGTTTAATGTTTCATATGAGTGAATCAAGTAACGAAGCCGATTTTTAAACTCTTCAAGAGTGAGTTTTGGTATTTTATTCCTTTACGTTATAATATGTTCTCGCCGCTGAGGCGGTAAGTTGTAGTTATTCAAAAACGGCTGGGCGATTATGTTCGAAATAGTTTTATTTTAAAGTATTCTATAAACTCAGTATTCATGATTTTTTTCATAATTTTTGGACCTACGGATCAAAGGTTAGAGGGGGGGACACAACTTTTTTTTCTTCTAGTGCGATTATCTCCGAAAATATTGAGTTTAGAAAAAAAAACTGTATTTTCAGACCCTTGTTCTTTTTAAAAGACCTATTCAATGATACCCCACACTATAGGATTACAGCAAATAAAAAAAAATCATTCCCACTTCACCAGTTGGGGAGGTACCCGAAAAAAAAAATTGTAGTTTTTATTGTAACACTTTGTCGGCACGATTAATATATTGTGTCAAAGATATCCAATGATATGGAAAGTCGGCCATATTTGCTTACGTTTTAGGGTTGCGTAGCCAAAATGGCAAAAACGGAACCCTTATAGTTTCGCCGTGTCCGTCTGTCCGTCTGTCCGCAGCATAGCTCAGTGGCCGTTAATACTAGAAATCTGCAATTTGGCTACGGACAACCAAATTGCAGATTTGGCTACGCAACCCTAAAACGTAAGCAAATATGGCCGACTTTCCATATCATTGGATATCTTTGACACATTCCGCAGTGGCGTAACTATACCATCTGGGGCCTGTAGCAAATTATTTTGATGGGGCCCTATCAGTAAGAATTGTCACATTGTACTCAGATTCATTTTAAATTTAAATTCACTGCCTCTTGTGCCGGGACCCTCTTGGCCCGTGGCATTTTGCCAGCCCTGCCACCCAGGGATCGGAAACCGTTATTATTTTCAAACCGTTACCATACGTCAACCCCAAACCATAATCATAAAGTTTTTGTTCTCATTAACCGATACTTCTTAATGTTCTTTGACGGAACGCTTAATGGCCGATTCTGTTCTCAACGAACGGAATAATAACGGTTTTCCTAATTCTGTTGTAAGAGATGAACTGTCATGTCATGTTCTTCTTATAAAGTTTCCGTTACGGTTAATGTTCTTTCAAACGTTTTTGGCCGCGAACGCTACGTTTAGTGTTCTTGGGAACGGAATAATAGTGGTTTTCCTGTCAAAATTGATTTGAACAAATAGACAATCACATGTAGTGCCTATTCTCCGATTAATCGAGATTGAATGTCGTATGGTTTGTATAAGGAAAACGTATTGAAATGACGTTTCGTGTCGTTTACTATTTTAATATTTATGGATACTGGAATAGAGACCCACTAGAAATTTAAAATCTGTTCCAAATTTAAACGCATAACCGAACGTAGTTAAGGAAAAAGGA
The DNA here is from genome assembly GCA_025490895.1 of Thaumatotibia leucotreta. Classification (NCBI taxonomy): domain Eukaryota; kingdom Metazoa; phylum Arthropoda; class Insecta; order Lepidoptera; family Tortricidae; genus Thaumatotibia; species Thaumatotibia leucotreta. The sequence goes on along the minus strand of JALPQI010030245.1, from coordinate 102,677 downwards.
CGCAATACACTACAATCTGCCAATTTGTTTTAAATCCTATGTCAAAAGGAAAAGCCATCAATTTAAGTGACAAAGTGGCACCTTTTCGTTCACCTTTTCACCGCCACGTCAAAAAATAAAAGCGAGCAACACACGCCAAGCAACAAATTGCATGTAAACAACTAACTCAACAAAGTAAGTATCAGCTTCGTAGTGTTAAACGAACATATATTTTATCAGTTATATTAATTCATTGGCGGCGAAAAAATGTCCTTACCTACTGTTATCAGGAGGTAATGTTATGATTACAGTCACGTTAATTCCTATAGCAAGGCTAGCATATCTTGTGTTTAACATCAACTTGCCGCCACACTTCTCTTTTTAATCTATACAATTGAAAAAAGACGCGTAGCTGCGAGTTGCTTGTTAATGCAGATTTCTTTAAGTTTGGCAACAGAGTTTGCAATCTGTCACCAACCTCTTTTGAGAAACTGAACTTGCTTTTCAAAAGAGGTCGATAGATCTGAGTCCGTAGCTATGTTAGCTAACGTGCCAATCGCTACGCTACGCTGAGCAGGTAGTGTACCGTAGTTTTCTCTCTGTCACTCTTTCTTATTGGTGTGACGAAGACAGTTGAGTTTCGTTCGCGACTGAATGTTAGCGATTGGCATATTGGCTACACAACCTGTTCGTTACAAAAATAGCTAAATATAATCATTTCATCGCCAACACAGTTAACTAATGTGTCTTGATGTTTTATGAATAAGGCAATTGGACTGGATGCGTGTAAGAGTTACGAATAAATGCAATGTCATTTGCAGACACCAATAAACTAACATGTTTTACCACAAAAATCAACTATATTCCAAATAGCTGACTGGTGAGTCGTGAGACTGGTGACTTGCTTCAACCTTTTCAACGCCACGTAAAACTATAAAAGCTAAATTTGAACTTTACGCACGTGCATAGTTACATATTATTTTGTGGATTGTGACTTACAAATAGTCTTTGGCGTTGAAACTCTCTTGTTAATCAGTACCTACCAATATATCAGTCATTGTCCAATCTAATTGAAACCTTGTGGACGGCGATAACGGTTATGTTGGTAACACTGTTTCAACGCCAAAGACCGATATACAAGTCACAGATCAATAGAGACCTAGTCGCACTTGCTTATAGTTTTTGACAAATTCCTTTGTGACACTTTGGTGGCGTGGATGGAGTGACAGCTGCTGTTTTTGCCGTGGCATTGAAAAGGTTGGTGTTATGATTCAGTGCGACAATATGTCGCCGCGAGATAGATTATCCATCTCCCTTTTATTCATATTGTTGGTAAAAGATAGAAAATCTATACATGTAGCGATAACATACTGACATAGCAATCATGTGCTAAGCGTACAGTATAGTTCGAGAAATATAAATTGAACGTTTATTTTTACTATAATGTAGGTAGAAAGTTACCAATTTATATTTCACGAACTATACTCTCAGTCGTCGTATGTCAAGTTCTTAAATTGATGCCGTTCTGATTGTGTCACAATTTTTTATAGTTAGCATATAGTATAGCAAGATAGTAGTTAGAGCAACACACCCAAAGAAGATGTTGACGAAGGCTTAACCCATTCATTGCTGACGCCCCATATTTTTAATTATCACGCAGCGCCGCCGCCTTCTACGCGACGACGCGAATTCGCGTCCACGGCATCACGTTAACATTTCAATGGACGCGAATTCGCGTCCGCGGCATTAGGTTATATTATCACACTTCAAGGACGCGAATTCGCGTCTGCGGCATTAGGTTATTTCACACTTGAAGGATGCTAATTCGCGTCCTCGGCATCTTGTTTACGCATACACAGGACGCGAATTCGCGTCTTCGGCATCCGAGATAAGAATTATGAAAATTACAAATGCATTGAATCCAGAAACCAGCGACGGTATAATATTATCCTCCATAAATAAAATAACATTTTGGTATCAGCTTTTAAGTACAGTTGATTTCTAGCAAAAAAAAAGAAATAACTCGAGGACGCGAATTTGCGTCCTCGGCATCACGTTTACGCATACATAGGACGCGAATTCGCGTCTTCGGCATTGAATGGGTTAAATGAGCAATATGAAATAGACAATACAACAAATTACCAAAGTTTATATTATAGTTGACCCCAGTTAAAATGACGAATCAAGAATGGGTGACAAATACAGATCGGGACCAATTCAAGATTTTAAGAAAAAACAATTGAGACGTCACTGAAAATAAAACTAAGGCTGCGTTTCACCAAACTTTTATTCGAAGAATAACGCTTTCTCTCAGATATATATGTAGTGCTAAAGTACTATGGAGATTTGACATGACTATTCGAAAATAAGCGTTATATTTCGAATCAAAGTTTGGTCAAATCGACTAAGTGAAACACGTACACGGTCCAGAATCGAAATCTTTGATAGAGTTAACTGGGTTGGCGTGTGTACCTACTAAAACTAAAAAAGGAAAAAGACAATATATATATCGAGGGTTGCCTGGTGAAACCCTATAAGTATGTGACACCTAGTTTCGAGAAAAATGATGTTAAAGGTTTATTGTCATCGGACACTTATTTTGATAAATAGATTCGTAGTTTTATGAGTGGTTTGTGAAAAGCAATTTTATTCACTTTAAGTTTATCTATGTTTTAGTTATGTAGCTCATCTAGTTTTCCTGTAAGATAACATTTTTTTCCAAGGAGTATCGACTTATTGGGTTTACGCATAAATAAAAAGATCATATTTGTTACTAAGAGGGTTTTAATACCAAATAAAAACTTAAAAAATATACGAATCTAAAAGTAATAACGGCATTATTCTACATCTGAAAATGTAAGTGCTATGCCGACAAACGTTTTTAGGCTTCTTATCCATCCATGATACTCTTCAGATATAATTCAGTATGTTTCAGCGGGGCAAAGTGCTTCTATGAACAGTGTGTCTAAGACTAGACCTAGTGTTTCAACGGCAAATAAAAAAAATGTAAGCTGTTATATGAAAAACAATGTAGATGGTACGTTTCCATGGTTTTGAAGATCCACACATTGTTTTACGTTACCTATTGTGTTTGTGGTACTCATAATTTAATTTAAAAAAAATAATTTCAGAAAATGACTCCTCCAATCTTGATGAATCGCAAATTGATATTGCCACCCAAATGCGCTATATTGTCAACGATAATAATAGCATGTCAGACTCAAGTAAGTCTTTTGTGGATTATTAAAAATAACTGTTATTAGGATCCATCTGTAACTTAATTTATTATGCTTACATTTTTTTCCAGATGATGAAACTGGCTTATTTGGCAGTGACTATTCGGATGAAGATCCTACATATGTGTCACATCCTAAGGACTTTCGCAATTTTGATGAATCGCAAATTGATATCGCCATAATAATAGTATAGAAGACTCAAGTAAGTCTTTTACAGATTATTTAAAAATAATATTATTAGGATAAAGTTACTTAAATAGGTAATTTATTCTGCTTTCGGTTTTTTTTTCAGATGATGAAACTGAAGATCCTACTTACGACTATTTTACCAAAACAAATAGATTTTGACTCAGATTTTACTACTGAAAGTCCAAATGTTTCATCCAAACAGGAAGATTTTTTTATGGTGCTTATTGATGAAGTTTTAGATCGAGTTTGGATTGCTGTAGAAGATGACCATTCAGCGGGAGCTCGTTGTATTCCTGGTACAGATTCAGAGAACGATGCACCTCAGCGAAATTATTCAGGCCATGACATTATTATTCCTGAAAGTCCCAGTCCAAGGAAACATCAGGAACGTTCCTTGTCGATACTTGACAATGTTAGTCTTTCTGGTCAAGGTGAATGTATAGCTTGGGCTACCTTATGTAACCCAAGGCGTTAAGCGTCCTGCTAAATTTCCAAAGCCTCCTTGGAACCTCCTCGATCCTTGAAGCCTCCTTTGGAACTTTCATCATCAGACTATGATAGTCCACTGCTGGACGTAGGCCTCTCCAATTAACTATGCGTACAGACGCATTAGGAGGTAAATGCCCATAATCACCACGCTGGGCAAGCGGATTGGCGATCTCAGTAATGTGTCCACTATGATGACTCTGCTGCCCATCGTCAGTGACACTTCAATCCCTTAGTCGACTCTTACGACACCCGCAGGAGGAGTTGGGGTGGTGACAAATGTATTCCTGTTGCCGTCATCACACTGCATCCGTCACCACACGGCAATTATTTGGAACTTTAGCAGGACGCTTTAGCTGAAACGTAAGAAGAAGCTCTTTCTATACATTCACCTCGACCCGAAAGACTAACATTGTCAAGTATCGGCAAGGAACGTCCCTAATATTTCCTTGGACTGTGACTTTCAGGAATAATAATGTCATGGCAGGAATCATTTTGTTGAGGTGCATCGTTCTCTGAATCTGTATCAGGAACACAAGGAGCTCCCACTGAATGGTCATCTTTTACAGCAATCCAAACTCGATCTAAAACTTCATCGATCAGCAACATAAAAAAATCTTCCTGTTTGGATGAAACATTTGAACTTTCAGTAGTAAAATCTGAGTGAAAATCTATTTGTTTTGGTAAAACAGTCCTAAGTAGGATCTTCAGTTTCATCATCTGAAAAAAAAACGAAAGCAGAATAAATTACATATTTAAGTAACTTTATCCTAATAACATTATTTTTAAGTAATCTGTAAAAGACTTAATTGAGTCTTCTTACTATTATTATTGTGCATTTGGGCGGCGATATCAATTTGCGATTCATCAAAATTGCGAAAGTCCTTAGGATGTGGCACATATATAGGATCTTCATCCGAATAGTCACTGCCAAATAAGTCAGTTTCATCATCTGGAAAAAAAAAGTAAGCATAATAAATTGAGTTACAGATCGATCCTAATAACAGTTTTTTTTAATAATCCACAAAAGGCTTACTTGAGTCTGACATGCTATTATTATCGTTGAAAATACGAGTATAGCGCATTTGGGTGGCAATATCAATTTGCGATTCATCAAGATCGGAGGAGTCATTTTCTGAAATTATGTTTTTTAATTAAAGTATGAGTACCACAAACACAATAGGTAACGTAAAACAATGTGCGGATCTTCAAAACCATAGAAACTTACGCACGAAACGAAGCACTTTGCCCCGCTGAAACGTAAAAAATAATCAATATTATTTAATCAAAAGTAATAATCACAACTACCTTTTTATTATTTTTATCGTAAGAATCACTCAAAGTCGCGTAGTCTCATTATAAGTTCGCATAAAACACCAACAATTATTTTCATAGTCAGTGCTAAAACCCGATAAGATCAAATAAAACAACAACAATGCTTTTCATAGTCAGTGCTAAAAACCGATAAGTTCAAATAAAACAACAACAATGCTTTTCATAGTCAGTGCTAAAAACCGATAAGTTCAAATAAAACAACAACAATGCTTTTCATGTTAACGGCTAGGTACAATAGCTTTAGATTAAATGTTACTTAAACTCATTACTATAAACACGGTGTGTACCGATCAAACGATTGGGTTATAACATGATTAATTATCTTATTCTAATTACGACAATTCTACGTTTATTCTAGGTTAGAAAAGTAGATTACCTGTTTCCAGCTTATTACTGCAGGCTAGTTTGCACTAATTTTCTGCCTCGGTCACCCATCACACAACTTTGAACACATTCACAACCTTCTTTAAAACATTACACCCCTTTTTAACAGCTATTTTCAATTAAATATGCAACATCGCAGCGGTGCGCTTGTGTTCGTGTCGCTACTTGTCAAGGCGGCGCATGACATAGGGTTCTTTCCCGGACATATTCGAAAGAAATTTGTTAAAGGCATCTTGCGCGAATCCGATTACTAGACTTAACATAATATTTTATTAGAGAATTGTTTCAAATAAGTACTATAAGTTTATTTGTTGGGTTTCTCTTTGAATACATTTGTATGTACAATAAATAATAACGTAAAAGTAGAATCCAACAAATGCTTTTAACGTATTCTAATTCGTAATAAAATCCTTTAAGTTTGCAATCGTAATGAGGTGAGATCGGGTAAGTAACAGTAACTGGTTCTACATTGTGTGTTTAGTTTGATTAGGTGTAAATATCTCGGCGCTAAATACCAATAAATGTACATTATGTGGTTCTTCCATTAAGTAATAAATAAAAATGAAGTCTTAAATGTACTTGTAGTATTTAGTTTTAAATTCATAGTTGAAATCAAGTACTTATTGGGTTATTTACTCGGCATATTTCCGTGATAAATGTAAAATCAGCTTATCTGATATTACCATTAGATTGAGCGATACTGAATCATCCTAAAACTGTGTTTACTTTAAAATCTCACTTTTTGTCACTTATCGGGTTTCACCAGGCAACCCTCGATATTAATATTTATTTATTCGTGGTTAGCTTGGTCTTCCACATTCCAGCGTTTCACCGCTGCCGCTGGAGTCAGCATATGAGTATATGACCGCAGCCGATCTGATGATAACGAGTACTTTTGCGCACTGAGGATGCAACGCAATAAATACTCATCACTGCTATCTCAAAGGGAAAAGGATTCTTGCTATATCAAAGGGTTCCAGGATGGCTGGCACATACGCGGGTTAGGTCCTCTGGCATGGCATCTTCCACTTTCTTCTATGCTGGTATACCAAGGCATCCATTCAGGTGTCTTAATATCAAAGGGTCCATGGTATCTAAGGCTGTGGAAAACGGCACCTCATTAGTTTGATTTGAGCGATTAAGTATGAACCACTATTATATAAGTGATACGATGCATGCAGGCCACGTTTCTCTAATAAAAAGATCGGTCGATCGATGTTATAATAAGATTATTATGCTTATACTGATGGATATGAGTACCTATAGATGATTTTATGAGATAAATACACTTTAATGGTAAAAGGATACCTTCTTATCAAATTCAATATCACATCATCAGTCTAATACAGTAACAGTGGTCTTGACGTGGGCCTCTTCTATTATTTTATTTATGCGTATGGGTACATTAGGTAGGACATAAATGACATAATGCCCATAATAGCCACGCTGGGCAAACGGATTGGTGATTGCAGTAATGTGTCCATTATGATGAGGCTGCTGCCCTGCCTCCATCTCAAATAATTGGATCAGCGTAGTACCGTCCCTTAGTCGACTCTTATAACACCCATCGGAAAAGTTCTCCAACTTGGTAGGTGGCAAAATATATATTGTTACTGCCGCACCACACAGCCTAAATTCAATGTATATGACTATAAATATTAAGTACATTTTATATATGATATAACCACTTACAATAATATCAATCAAACAAACATAGAACCTTATTGCCCTTGTAAGTTATATGACCACAACATAGAACCATGTAATATCGTGAATTTTAGACTATTAGTTGACTATAGGTATTAAGATACAGGTTTCAGTAAAATATAGCTAAATACACATAGAATTACTACCGTAAAATTAGCCCACTTTGCCTCCAGGGGAAACATTGCCCAAAACTTGAATTTTAAATAAATTGGTTATTATAGAAAAAAATTACATTCTTATGGCGGCCTAACTATTTTTAGTATAAAAAAGATTATGTGAGAAGCAACACCAAGTATGACTTTTGCGTCTATCTTCATCTAGTTGTTCGCTAGAGCTTCTTGAGTGAGGTTGGATATTAGACATAAATTTCTCAAAACAGGGTGGTATTAAATGAAAAAAAAAAAAACATGACCTGTAATAAAATGAGAACAGTACATTACATTGACAGTAGTTTTATTGGAAAAAGCTAATTGGAAAATAAGTTATGGCTTTGGGCAATTTTATCCAGTACTTTAGCACATTGAAGACATTGCCCATCATGAAAAATAGCCTACAGTTGTCACTTTCAAGTTTTACCACTTTATGAAAATACCACTGGACGGCGCAGCGTGGGAAGGCCCCCCACAAGATGGAGCGACGACCTGGTAAAGGTTGCGGGTGTCCAATGGATGCGGACAGCTCACGACCGATCTTTGTGGAACTCTCTGGGGGAGGCCTATGTCCAGCAATGGACGTCAATTGGCTGATGATGATGATGATGATGATGATGATGAAAATAGCGGAGGGTAATGTTTTTTTCAGTAAATTACGTTTTTATAACTCCGTTATTTTATTTTACGTGTACAAAATGTTCGGAACCAATAACTATACTCTCAATTGTCAGTTTCATTGTCTGCTGCTTCGTTAGTGGGCTGATATTTATATCAATATAATATTATCTTGATTCCCATTCAAAAAACGGTTTTATTATTATTGCATTAAAACAAATAATACATTTTGGACTGTTTTACTTCACTAGTATACTAATACTTTGAACAAAAGTTAAACGTCTTTAGTTAAGATATCTACTTAAAAGTGACAACCCTAGCATTTGCGAATTGCGTTAGTGGACCTTGTATGAAAAAGAGCGAAATCGGGTTGGTAACATGGCCCAACCAATTTACTCAAAATTGTTTATAAATACTTATCCCTGAGTTATAAACATGAAATGGTAGAATGGCCCAAAAACCTTCTGTGATCGTAGTATTATTGTCATACGAGCTATTTTTAAGCACTAAATTGAGGTGGGCAATGTTGGCCTAAAACGAGATTACTTTGCCTGCCCTCCAAAGGTGCATTCAGACCAAAAGAACATTCGCTATTCTAACCTCCCACTCTACGAAATTTGATCGTTACATAAAACGTGATTGGGTGATTTCGTAGAGCGGGCATATACACGGGGGTTTGCACGCACCTTAAAACGACAAAAACCTGATCTAAATGACAATCTTAAAATTATTTCTTCATGTGAGCCGATGCGTACGATACGATCACAGTGCACATGCTGAGCAGAAAAAACTTACAAGGCTTAATATAATTTTTTTGAGATATTTTAGGATTTCCGAAAAAAGCGGCTAATGTTGGCTAGTTTCACGGTAATATGAAAAAATGTAACATACAACCTTGTAATTATAATATTGCGGCAGCAAAATATTTGGCCAGCGTTGGGATCACGCAAAATAGGCACGTTAGATGTCGAGTTGCGGAAAATGGCGAGAATACAATATCAAACAACCGGCCAAGACCATGTCGGGCCATGCTCAGCATAGGGTTCCGTAGTTATTCGAAAACGGCTGGGCCGATTACGTTCGAAATGGTTTTATTTTTAAACCCACAGCCCACCAAAGTTTTTATTCTACCACTTTGTTAGCATAATTAATATGTATACCTGTACCAAATTCTAGTACTAACGGCCACTGAGCTATGCTGCGGGCAGACAGACGGACATGGCTAAACTATAAGGGTTTTTTGTTTACTACGAAATCCTAAAAATAACGCATGAGGAAAAAAACCGGCCAAGTGCATGTATATCCATGCTCAGTATAGCGTTCCGTAGTTGGTCGAAACTGGCTAGACCAATTATGTTCAGGATAGTTAGTATTATCTATCAGCATTCCTTAAGCCAAATATGTAAGATATTTTTAATATTTTTCGAAATAGTGAATTTTTTGGAAAATACCTTTACTCTTTTTGAAATACCTATTCACGGATACCCCACATTGTATTCACGTGTAGAGGAGGAACTCCAATAGTTTTTTTTTTGGATATTTATTATTCGAGTTTGTTGGCTTAACTAATATGTATACCTACAACAAATTGTAAATGGTCTCTGATCTAAGCAATGGGCGGACAGACAGACGGACAAACGCGCGAAACGATAGATGAAGACTGATAGAGCGCTGGCACACTCTAGTACCATGCTAAGAAGAGTATGCTGACAGATAGACAGACGGACTAACGGACAGACAAACGGACATGGCGAAATTATAAGGGTTTTTTATTTTTTTATTTTAACTTTGCCCGATCATAACTAGTTTTTTTTAACGAAAAAGTGTTAACGCTTTCACAGCCAGTAACAAAAAAGCTCGTTTAAATTTGAATTCTAAAATGTTGTTAACAGAGTTCTTAATCACAATTGCGGAAATAACGCGTAATTAATTTTTATTTTTTGTTACTGGACATTGTTTTTTTTTGTGATTATTAAGAATTATTTCTATGTCTAGACGGATCCAAGGATAGATGGAGGGAAAGAAGGATTTATCAACAGATAGATAGACCGTCAGACGGGCGGACGAACAGACAGACTGTAAAAGTACTTACACCCAGAATAATTAAAAAGGCAATCATTTCAAGTAATATCCGGTCGAAATATGTTTCTTTGCAGAAATAAACGGGCAGACAAACATACAGACAACGGATGGACAGATGAACAGACAGACAGACAGACAGACATACAGACAGACAGACGTACATGGCGAAAATGTAAGGGTTCCTAATTTACTACAGAACCCTAAAAAGTACTTGCAGCCAGAATAATTGAAAAGGCAACCATTTTAAATAATATCCGGTCGAAATATGTTTCTTTGCAGAAATAAACGGTTGGACACACGGACGGACAGACATACAGACCGACAGACAAACAAACAGACGGATGGACAGATGAACAGACAGACACACAGACATATAGACAGAAAAACCGACAGATGAACGTCTGTTCATACAGATGGATACATAGACAGACGGAAAGATCGACAGATGAACAGACAGACAAACAGACGGACTGTCAGACAGACAGACGGAAAGATCGACAGATGAACAGACAGACAGACGGACAGACCGTCAGACAGACAAACAGACAGACAGACAGACGGAAAGCCCGATAGATGAACAGACAGACAGACGGACAGACCGTCGGACAGACAGACAGACAGACACACGGACAGATAGACAGAAAGATCGACAGATGAACAGACAGACAGACGGACAGACCGTCAGACAGACAGACAGACAGACGGAAAGATTGACAGATGAACAGACAGACAGACGGACAGACCGTCAGACAGACAGACATTTCAAGTAATCTGGTCGAAATATGTTTCTTTGCAGATATAAACGGGCAGACAGACGGAACGACAGACAAACAGACAGACAACGGATGGACAGATGAACAGACAGACAGACAGACATACAGACAGACAGACGGACATGGCGAAAATGTAAGGGATCCTAATTTACTACAGAACCCTTAAAAGTACTTACAGCCAGAATAATTGAAAAGGCAACCATTTTAAATAATATCCGGTCGAAATATGTTTATTTGTAGAAATAAACGGTTGGACAGACGGACGGACAGACATACAGACCGACAGACAAAGAGACAGATGGACAGATGAACAGACAGACAGACTGACAGACCGTCAGACAGACAAACAGACAGACAGACAGACGGAAAGCCCGATAGATGAACAGACAGACAGACGGACAGACCGTCGGACAGACAGACAGACAGACACACGGACAGATAGACAGAAAGATCGACAGATGAACAGACAGACAGACGGACAGACCGTCAGACAGACAGACAGACAGACGGAAAGATTGACAGATGAACAGACAGACAGACGGACAGACCGTCAGACAGACAGACATTTCAAGTAATCTGGTCGAAATATGTTTCTTTGCAGATATAAACGGGCAGACAGACGGAACGACAGACAAACAGACAGACAACGGATGGACAGATGAACAGACAGACAGACAGACATACAGACAGACAGACGGACATGGCGAAAATGTAAGGGATCCTAATTTACTACAGAACCCTTAAAAGTACTTACAGCCAGAATAATTGAAAAGGCAACCATTTTAAATAATATCCGGTCGAAATATGTTTATTTGTAGAAATAAACGGTTGGACAGACGGACGGACAGACATACAGACCGACAGACAAAGAGACAGATGGACAGATGAACAGACAAACAGACATACAGACACACAGACAGACAGACAGACACACAGACAGATAGACAGAAAGATGGACAGATGAACAGACAGACAGACGGACAGACCGTCAGACAGACAGACAGACGGAATGATCGCCAGATGAACAGACAGACAGACGGACAGACCGTCAGACAAACAGACAGACAGACAAAGGGATGAACAGATGAACAGACAGACATACATACATACATACAGACAGACAGACATTTCAAGTAATATCCGGGCGAAATATGCATGTTTCTTTGCAGAAATAAACGGGCAGACAGACATACCGACAGACAAACAGACGGACAACAGATGGACAGATGAACAGACAGACAGACAGACATACAGACAGACAGACGGACATGGCGAATCTGTAAGGGTTCCTAATTTACTACAGAACCCTAAAAAGTACTTACACCCAGAATAATTAAAAAGGCAACCATTTCAAGTAATAACCGGTCAAAATATGTTTCTTTGCGGAAACAAACAGACGGACAGACGGACGTACAGATAGTCAGTCCGTTCAGATAGACAGACACACAGACAGAGAGACAAACAGACAGACAGAAAGATAGGCAGATGAAGAGACAGACAGACGGACAGACCGTCAGACAGACAGACTTACAAACAGACAGACAGACATACAGACAGACAGAGGGAGCCAAAATGCAAGGGTTCCTAATTTACTACAGAATCCTAAAAAGTACTTACACCCAGAATAATTGAGAAAGCAATAATTTTGAGGAATCAAACGGACGGACAGACAGACATGCAGACAGACAGACAAACAGACTGACAGACAGACAAACATACAGACAGCCATACAGACAGACAGGTGGATGGACATGGCGAATCTGTAAGAGTTTCTAATTTACTACAGAACCCTAAGAAATACACCCAGAATAATTGTAAAAGCAATCATTTCGAATACTACGAGTATCTGGTCGAAACATGTTTCTTTGCGGAAACAAACGACCGGATAGACGGACGGACAGACAATCAGACAGGCAGTGAAACAAACAGACATACAGACAGACGGATGGACAGATAAACAGAAAATATACTTTCATTCGCCAAAGAAATGTTCGTTTAAATTTGAACTTTACTCTGATGTCAATAGAGTTCAAGCTCACAACTGCGAAAGTAACGAGCTAAGCCGAGGTTAGACCTGGGCATTGATTTAAGTAAAAGGGGTAGATGAGTGAAGCTCATAGTTTGTCAACACGGCAAGCCATACCCGCACCCACACCGTCGCAAATACTACACACTACTGTAATGTCTATGTGCACAATGCGTAATAGAGATAAAATAATACGAATTATGTGGTTGTGCAAACGACACCCCCATATTTTGCGCAATACACATGGAGCAACAGAGATATACATAGCAATTAGATCTTAGTGCAAGCAAGACATTCTCTCGATATTCTTTCTAATCTTAATTTTTCTAACAATCCCGCTACTCCTGGTACATCGCTTACCGAGTTTTGGGATTAGATATTGCCAATTTAAAGGGCTGACCTCTGATTGCATACATTTACAACGGTCATTCGGGTCTCACTTATACTGGACCGACTACGACGCCCGTTGCATCATCGGAATTACGCCTTTTACGCTAGTTCGGTAGCGTCGGAAAACAAAATCAATAACAATACGAGTAACGAGTACCTACTCATTTCATGATGAAACAGAATTAAAATGAAAGATGCTTTAATAGTGAATATAGTGTAATTATTTATATGAACGAATATTACTATTATCTCCTTTATTCAAATATTTTCTTAGGCTTAAGTTGCTATAATACGGTTATAAAAGTAAAATACAATACAACATACAAAATAAAATACAAAATATAAACACATTATAAAAACGTAATCTAGGATGCCGCCGGCAACGGGGCGGGCCCAAGCTGCTAAGGTCGCAGAGAGAGAGGAACCGACGGACTATCCGCGCCGTGTCCAGGATTACCGCCTTCTGCACATGACCCTTGATTCAGCCATCTAGCGAGAGACTCTTAAGACGTCGACGAGCACAGCCCCGCGCTGCGATCGATCTACCAGCACGATATTAAGCTTACAATAGTCCTGCTTGGCTACAATAGTCCTGTCCGTGATGATAGGTGTCGATCCCAATAGAGCGTGCTGGCACGACCATTTTCGAGAACTGGTGCAGTTGTGTACTACAGTATGGGCAGTATGGGACTTCGACGTCCACAAGGCCGTATTGAAGAGCAAGCTGCTGGTTTATAATACTGACTACGAGGTATTATTATTATTAATTACTCAAATGTAAGTACCATATATTGAACATACATTGAAATAATTAATAATTTTAATGTATGGTACTTACATTTGAACAGTAACATTTCAAATGTTACTACTCAAAACTATCGCTTAAAAGTCAATATACCAGCTAATTTGAAGAATGACGGTAAAACTTGTGGTCAAATGACTTTGCCCCACTAGTGAAAAAGAAGAAAATAGTATTCTTTACGGAAAAATACATTCACACATTCATAAGTATCTAAGCATTACACAAAAACATCATGTTCATGTGCAAATAATCAAAAGTAGATCACTATTCATAGAGAGTTTCAAAAATACCTAAGAAAATGTATGTTTAATTTAATAATGTAGCTATTTTAATTTAGCTATTAATTTTATGTATAAAATAAATATTGCAAAATATACTTAACTTTGTTACATTCGTTTTAAATACTAGGAGCGCAGGAATTAAAAAATACATGTTGATCAGGATTTATTTGCTGACGTTATGGCGTGACGATGTACGTGTTACTCTCGTAGGTTTTAGATATTTATCTGTTTCTCTCACTCAAAAACAAGAATCATTTAAAATTTGAATTGTCTAAAAAATATATTATCAAATTATAAACAGTACTTACGCATGAAAAGTGATTCCGTGAGTTTTGTTTTTATGTTTGAAGCTGTTAAAGCAGTAAAAAAGGCATGATTTTCGCTTTTAAGCCAATATCGGTTCCAGAAATGTTGGCTCCTGACAAGCTGTTGACACATGGCCTGCCATCACACGACCAGTGAACGCAAATAAACATGGAAACCGCCCTTGAGAACATTGCCATTCAAATTATCGGGACTATTAGCACACAAACACAAATACACCCACATTGAAATAAGGCGATACGTTTACAGACTCGAATGAAAACTAGAGATAACTAAATTATAGTCATCTCTATTGCACTAATATGAATAGTTAAGTGTAAGCGAAATGCATATAACGTCAACAAATACCAATCAGCAACAAGAATTCGCTAATAACCTTCATGTAATGATTGCTACTCATAACTGGCAACCTAGACTTTTGCGGGTATTTAAAAATATTGTGACATGGATAGATTTATGCCGTAAATTAAAGAGCCAGTGAAGTAATTCACTATAAAAATAATTAATATAATTTTTTGCAGTATAAATAATCATATACAAAATATACCCAGTCTTAAAATGTAGTAATGATATAAAACAGACTAACACAATGTAAGGAAATATTTATTTATTTATTCATTTAAACTTTATTGTACAAAAGTAAAACTTACAGTACAACAGGCGGACTTAATGCCATGAGGTATACTCTACCAGTCATCACCTTGCGGCAAAGTAGAGGAAATTGTAGGCGGACCAAATAAATAAATATAAAAAAATCGGTGAATAATTAATGAATTATTATTCGTTGTTGTGTAATAAGAAGAATAAAGGATTTATTGTATAGTATAATTTCTTAATAGCAGATATGGGACGATGGCCAAATTAAACAATGAGGTCAAGCGTTAGTTTAGTTTAGGAAAATAAAAAATTCAAAACAAAGGTAAACCAGAAACTGAAGCATTTTTAAAAGTAAAAAAATAGACGTTTTTATTTGGCAACAGTCAACTGATGAGTACAAATCGGTTACTGTACAAATCAGTATGGCGGTCTTATTAAGCTGCGTAAACCCCTTTTTAGACAAGTAAAAGTCTTCATCTTTGAAATGAAGAGAACAAATTATAGATCTTTTGCTAGGCATCCAATAATTTTCTCGTCTCTCTAATCGGACACCTTTTACCCATTTGTCTCTACTAACAGCATCTTTCGGTAATCTGAATGGAAAAAATTAAAATGCGATGTAAAATGGAAATATTAAATTTAATTATAAATTTGAGAACTATGTACCTACTTTTGCATAGGTACATAATAGGTAGTTCAATCCCATGAAAGAGAAAAAGGAATTTATTCAAATGTAATATATTGAAATCAAATATCAGTTAAATCAAAAAACTTGCTTCATTGGGCATAGCGACATCCCTATAGTATCCTACTATTTTAAAACGTCATATGCTATTGTAAAATTGTATGGACTTACGACGTTTTAGTTTAGAACGGTAGTATAGAAAAATGTCTTAAATATTATTATATTTTTATATCTAAATTACCGAAGTTATCTGTTTACTATAGGTAAATTATCTTAGAGAGATTTTTGCTTTTGTAGTTGTGTACGGTCAGCACATTAAGGAAATAAATAATTGGGAACTTTTATATTTTTTATACTGTTTATAGTCAGTTACACCAACTGCATCAAATAACATTAAACAATGATAAGCTAGAGACTTCAGCAGGCGTCACAGTACTGTTCGGATTATTATTGCATTCATTTTTGAAATAGTTGTACAAATTATGCAAAACTTCTTTAGTTTGGGAAGTGAAAGGCTTACCTCGACCATGTTTCAACATGGGAACCATTTTTAAGAACCTGAACAATATAATTATTTAGGTCAGTGGCGTATCTAGGGGGGGGCAGGGGGGGCTCGTGCCCCGGGCGCCAAATCAGAGGGGGCGCCAAATCGGCCAAAATTTTTGATATAGGTACTTTTGCATAATTTATACAAATTAAAATTCATAAAATGGTAGACTGGTACATTTTCCCCGGGCGTCAAATTAGAAGGGGCGCCAAATCTGCCAAATATTTTGATTTCCTTGCGCATAATTTACATATGAAGAAAATCTGTAGGTATGCATAAATTTTAGAAAGGTATATTTTCCCACCCTTTGACGCCCGCGACAAATCAGAGTGGGTGCCAAATCGGCCAACATTTTTGGTTTCCTTGTGCAAAATCAACACATAAAGAAAATCTTTATGCGTAATTTAAAAAATGCTAGATTGGTACATATTCCACGGGCGCTTCATTGGGGGGGGGGGCTCCAAACCAGCCAATTTTTTTATTTCCTTATGCATAATTTACACATGAAATCAAAAATGTTTACAGAAAGGTCAATTTTAAAACTTTATTTCAGAAAGTCCGTAGGTACTGTATTTTTTTGTCGTTTTTTTTAGATTTTTTTCTCTTAACCGCGTAATGCCTTATTTGCAGAATTTTTAGTACCCACCAAAAGTATGGAAATGTAGTACTTATTAGCTTCGAACAAAGGCTATATTCGGACTTTCATACATTTCGACCTTTGATTGTAGGGGATGGATTTTTTTTATGGTAAACACCCGTAATGGCGTCTATTACGTATTTTTACCAAGTTTCAGCTTCTTATGTTTGACAGTTTCTGACGTACGTCGCTTATACGGTTTTCAGAAAATAACGTTTTTAGGATTCCGTAGCCAAAATGGCAAAAAGTTGTAGTTTCGCCATGTCCGTCCGTCCGCAGCAGTGGCCGTTAATACTAGAAATCTGCAATTTGGTACGGGTATACCTACGTATTAATCATTCCAACAAAAAGGTACAATCAAAACTAGAAAAAAAAAATTTTTCGGGTACGTCCCCAATGAATAGGTCTCTTAAAAAGAATAAGGGTCTTGAAAGAATGTTTTTTTTTCTAAGGTCAATATTTTCGGAGATAATCGCTCTAGAAGAAAAAATAATTGTGCCCCCCCCCCCCCTCTAACTTTTGATCCCTAGGTCCAAAAAATATGAATCACTGTGCTTATAGAATACTTTAAAATAAAACTACTTCGAACATAATCTGCTCAGCCGTGTTTGAATAACTACGTAACCCTACACTGAGCATGGCCCGAGATACTTTTTTTAATTATTAGTCCGTATTCTATTAACTAAGCTAAGACCCATCTGTACAGAAAATATTAATATCACTTGTTTAAAAAAAGAAGAATATAAAATAAAAGGCATCAAAAAGTTCAAACTTTGTATAGATTTTTCATATGAGGCGAAAAATAAAAAGGGTTAAATTTTAATGTCAAAATATCTACGACAATCTGTATTATTATGTACCCAAATTGTGAGTCTGTTCGGAAGATAATTAAATCATGAACAATACCACTATAAGTATTCTTGAAATATTTTAAGTATCATCAAATTTTTGACATTTAATTGAAATAGTAACATTGGGACACATTTGCACCTAAATGTATATAGGCATATTGTACATTCTAACAAGACATTTAATGATGTACTTACATTGTACACAAACTTCTGATTTCTAAATTAGTTTTCTTATCAATCCTTCACGTTAGTTTTATATAGATAAAATCACTGCTGGCCATCGAAAGTCACTAAATGTCTTGTTAGAATGTAGTACAGTATGCCTACATATACACAGACATTGTAGTTGAGGTAACAAACATAAAAAAAATTACGGAATCCTAAAAGTCAGCCATTTAACGGAATCCTTAATGGCTCACTTTTAGGACTCCGTAATTTTATCCAAAATTCAACCTACTAGGAAGGAAACAAAAAGTACTAACTAGGAACCCTTTAAGTTCAGTTAAGGGGGGGGCGCAAATTTGGCGCCTGCCCCGGGCGCCTTTTACCCTAGTTACGCCCCTGATTTAGGTAAAATTTGACATTCACTGACTTTTTGACTTTTGACAGTCAATATTATATTCTTCTTAAAATTGTGCCGAACCTTTTTTGGCCGTACAATGAAATTCAAATCTTAAATTTAGAATCCCTGTTAATAAACATAAACAAATACTAAATATACAGGTGCAAAAATCTCTCGAAACTAATTTTACCATACGATGCATTACCTCGGGCATATATCAACATCGGAACATTTTTATTTAACAATGTTAAAAAAATACAATATTGATCAAAAAATATTACACAAAATAAATACTTCAATAATAAAAATGTGACAGACCTTATTTGCTGACTGTATAGTGGAATTCAAATTTCAAATTTAGAATCCGTGTACATATACGAACACTACTACAAATGCAAAAATCTCTCTAAGGTAATTTACCTATAACACGTGAAAAGTAATTCCCCTATCCTTACAATTACTATAACTGTTTTTACACCAGCCTACAGCACATGAAAGCCTTTTTAATTCGTTTTTACCGTTATTTATAGAAACGCATTCAGACGTCCGCCACGTACTGTCAACTCGGCTAAACTGAATCAGCTCCAGGAGTAGTTTTTAGGAACGCCCACTCAAGAGTAGTTTGCGTTGGGTCATAATTGCACGGATAGAATGTTTCCATGGTTTATGTGCGTTCACTGCACACGACTAATTCAAAACAGGTCCCGGGACCTATATTCGATGGCACACTTTCGTGCGCCTGGTACCATATCTACCCCTTTTACTTAAATCAATGGACCTGGGTCGCGTTTTATAAAGTTACATTTAAGCTTTGTAAACTTGCGGCAATAACTTGCAAGTGTAAACTCAGCTTTAGGTTCGTGATCGGCTTGCAAAGGGTTAAGAAGTACACTAGTAGAGGAGTGTATTTTCAAAAGGGCTTATTTCCACTCTTGCAATAAGGGTTATTTTTTCTATGTTTCCATAAGATAAATTATCTCTATTGACAAAGTGGAAATAAGCCCTTTTGAGAAGACATTCCACAGTTACGATATAATGATTTCATAACAAAACAAAATACATAATTGTGGGACAAAGTCATTTTGCGTCCAGCGGAATGTAGCCAGCAACACCATATTGCTAGTTGTGCTAAGCTCACCTGACACCAATAGAACGCGACTCCAAGCATAGGGGTTCCATTAAGGGAAATAACAGGAACTGCAACTGTCTCCTTGAGCAATTCACGTATCGTACCTATCACTATGTTGACTATTCCAGACGAGTGGGATGCACCCATAACTACGTAGGTAATAGGAGTATGATGCAGGTTATTATAGTAAGTATATATATTTAATTACCAAGGAGCCGAACCCATATTACAAGCCAGGTGCCGGTAGTAGACCAACATCGGGCGTCTTACTCCTCCGTCTTACCTCCTTCTCATTAAACTCTAAAATTAACATAGAAAGAAATATCTACTAATCAGAAAGTTCATAAACTTACCATTATAAACATAGTTATGTATCTATATCATTGGACATCAGCTTAACTTAATACTCAAAACTTAAATGATAATTAAATAATATGAACATTATGTCGGAAAAAACATTGACATCTCAGTCAACAACTCGTTGTCAGGTAACCAATTTCCAGGCAAGTTCCCGTCGACGGCGCTAGGAGGCGCCAGAATTGCTAGCACATATTGCATCCTTTCACTTAATTCAATTTAAACCTTTTTCATCATGCGGCCAATATCACACGTCAAACCTAAATGGCTAATCAAATGAAATAAAAATACGAACTATATTCGTGTGGAAAAGAGAGAGCGAGTGGCGGCATGTTTACGTCATCGCGAACAGTTTAATAATGGTTCACGGAACTTTATTTTTCGTTCATCTGTAGTAACGGTAACCAGAAAAGTTTTGTTCTTTCATATAAATCATATAATGTTCTTGTCAAAACCGTTATGTGAAAGAACGAAATTTTTCCGTTCATCTTGAATATTGTGAACCAGAAATATTGTGTTCATTTACAAAACCGTTACCGTATTTAACCGTTACTAATACGAACGGAATTTATAACGGTTAAAGAACAATATCAAATGGTTAATGAAGAACGGTTCCGATCCCTGCTGCCACCCTATTGTTACGCCACTGACATTCGGTCTTATATTACCAATGCTCGACGGGGTGAGCTGTTTTAATACTCAATGTCACGTGATACATGTCATTTAGTATGAAAACAGCTCACCTCCGCCGAGCATTGTATAGGTATTACACATATTGTTAAGACGGAAAGGGATAAACAATAGAGGAAGTAAACGTTTATAAATATTAAAAAAATATTTAAAAAATATTACTTGAGATGGCTTATTATACTACCGACGAATTCTTTGATAAAATACAAGAGACCCACACATAGTACCTAATTACAGGAATTGTTATATTTTTTTTATATTAATATATTTTAAGATATACACGCGACATTCATTAAATATCTTTGTATGCAAATTGTTTGACATTGTTATATTTCTTATTATTATTTTGAAATTTTTTGATTTTGTGTAATATTTATTTTGTTACAATGGTCATGTCATAATTATGTGACATCGTTTTTACTGTACCTACGAATTTTTAAATGTTTACTACTAGTATACAAAATGACATGTAATTTAATACATTATTATGAATAAATGAACTTGAACTATAGTGGGGTTAATAATTAAATCTCAATTTAAATGTATTCGTCACAGTTCTTGTACAGTCGACGTCAAAGATATAATTACAGTTTTAAAGTTATGTAAATATATTTTTGGCACCTAAACCGTAATGATATCTTTGACGTCGACTGTAAAGATTGAAATTTTCGTAAGAAATAGCTTGATAAATTGATAATACATCCAAGCGGACTTAACGGGCTACTATGCTCTATGCTAATTTTTAGAGTCAATAGGTGTTACTTATTTACTAATTAAGTGTGCTAAAATATTTAAGAATACCTACATTCGTTGCATGTAGAACCTTGGGGGCTTTAATAATGTTGGAAATGTCAGGATATAATACTGTAGTAGGTACCTGCTTATTGTTTTTTAACCGAGTTCAAAAAAATGAGGAAATTCTCATTGAGTCTGTTTTTTTTAATGAATGTTACTCGATATGTTTGAGAATCGTGAATCGATTTTCTTTTTTTTTATTGATAGGGTGTAACCCCGAGATGGCCCCATGTAACCAAGTCGGGGTCTGTCGATGGAATCTTGAATAATAGGATGAAGGCGGTTTTTAAATTTTGTAATTTAGTGATTATTTAGACGACTTATTTTTAAAAACTATTCTAAATAATAATGCTATTTCGTATGACCCCGATCACACTGATGACCTAACTAAAGTGATGTAGGTATTAAAATACGGTTTAATATAAATTTAGCAAATGGTATCCATAACAATGCCGAATACTGAGAACTAAATGTCCAGGATGTGACGATGGATGGAATGGATTTATGATTTCTGCCTCCGCTGCACTCGTGAAATGTTAATTTAATGAAATGTTAATTAATGAAATGTTAATTAATGAAATTTTAATTAATGAAATGTTAACTCGTGACGTCGTGAATTTTCCCAGAGGCTGTATTTCTGTTGCCGCTATAACGGCAAATGTTAAAAAGTAGTATAAAAGACATTTGAGGTGGCTACCACATAAATAATTGTGATTTTTTATGATAAATTAATTACATATGGAATCTTTCGTGCATGAGTCTGACTCATACGTTGCCGGTTTTTTTTATATCTCTCAAGCGCGAGAGATCCTAACACTATCGCCTCGTCTGGCAGCACTTTTCGTCTTAGCTGGCGCTGTGAAATAAAACTCCTTTTCAGCGTCATTTGTATGAAATTGACGATGAAAACGTAAACACGATCGAGACTTTTTTAAAAGTTATTACCTACACTCGGCCTTCTGGCGGTATCCCGCCGCGGTACCAATTCATTGCACTCAGTATTTACGTGTAGTTATAGGGTGACTTGTAAGACAGTGGCTTGGGCAACAACAGTGGCGCGGAGGCATTTCACTCAAAAGGGATAGCTATGAATTATCAGTATCACCGTCGTTCGTTAGCTCTTAGCATGTGAGCTTGAGCGAGTACAAACCAAAAGATTAGAGGCTGCGCCGCATGTTAGTTGTGTTGGGAACCATTTTGTGTTTCAGTGTTGAAAAGTGGTCATCCTTGGTAAGGTGTATTTGTGTTCTAGTAGGTAAGTATGTTATTGGCAAATTATGCATGCCTTATTTTTTTGACCGAACTATACCTATTCGAGAACACATTGGCGAAACATTTAACAAAGAATACGCATCACATAATATTTCGTAGGATTTTTTTTGTTTTCAAAATGGTGGCGCGGTTTGCAAAGGTCCCGGTGGTGCATAAAGAGTGAGTACTCTTAAATTGTCGCTAACATAATTCAGTTTTTTTCCTAGACTCTCGACGTTTTTGATAAAACTTAAATTACATTCATAATTTAGAACTTACTGGCATGTTTTATTCTTAAAAATAAACAGTCACTTGCTTTTATCTTTCAAGATATGTTCAAAGGAAAAAAGTGTTCGAGATTTTATTTTGCGAAAATTTACTATGAATACCTTATATCTACTTTGGAACTTGCAATATCGTGCAATACAACTCGAAGAACAGTACAAAGGACCATAAAAAAGCTAAAAGAAGGTAAAACTACTAAAAGAAAGCAGCGAGAGGGTTATCCGATAAGAAAACGGGATAAAAAATTAGAATTAAAAGTGTGTGAACTGTTTGATCACAAGCCGGCTATTTCGTCCCGAAAAGTGTTCAAAAAAATTGGAACAAGCCAAAGTAATGTGCAAAAAATAAAAAATAAACTGCGGAATTGTTACTTATAAAAAACAAAAAGCCCGGAAGAGAACGGTTTCTCAATATAATCCAGTAATCCGACGTTCTAGACTACTGTACGCCTTGTTGGTTCAAAATACGGGTGTACTTAATTATTGATGACGAAACGTATCTTAAGGCTGATTTTAAATCAATACCAGGTAATCAATACTCTTCTTCCGGCGACCACCAGTCTGTCTGAATCAGAAAAAGTAATTCCAGTCGAAAAAATTGCCAAAAAGTTCCTCGTGTGGCAGGCAATTTGCTAGAGCGGCATGAGAAGTTTGCCTTTTGTAACCACTAGCACAATTAACACTGATATTTATATATCCGAATGCCTAAAGAAGAAGTTGTTGCCACTTATTCGAAAGCATAATTGCTCGACATAATTTTAGCCAGAATTGGCAAGTAGTCACTATTCATCTAGATCTAAGGAGTGGTACAATAGGAATGCTGCCAATGTTGTACTAAAGGAAAGAGATCCGCCAAATTGCCCAGAATTGCGGCTGATAGAAAAATACTGGGCAAATATAAAACAAAATTGCTGAAAACATCCCAATCGGCCACAACATTGCCTGATTAATAAAAAAAGTGGATAAAATGTACGAAACTTATCACAAATTATTCCATGCAAAATTCTATGCGTCAGGTCAAGAGGCAAGTTCGAGAATTTTGTCGTCGTGCCTTAGACAAGGAATAAAATTGTTATAGCTGGTTTATTTTGTCGTAAACTTTCAAATAATAAACATTTTTGGGTATCCTTGTATAATATTTTACTGTATTAACCTTTATTCAACTTGCGACAGTTTAAAAGTGTTCACTCTTTATAACCCATTGTGGATTCTTGGAGTTTTATGATAGTAAATTTGTTCTTAGGTTCGTATTTTTTACAGACATGTGTGTTTGTGCTTGAGAATGCCTCTGAAACCTAAGCCATGGAATATTGGTACCCATATCTAAGAAATGATAAAAGAAGCACTGAGACAAGTTTGCAAATATATATATATATATATATATATATATTTTAGCCTATATAATGTCCCACTGCTGGGCACAGGCCTCCTCTGATATATGAGAGGGATTGGGCTATACATATAGTCCCCACGCTGGCCCTAAGCGGGTTGGGAACTTCACATACACCTTTGAATTTCTTCGCGGATGTATGCAGTTTGCAAATATAATAAAGGAAAAATTGTTTTTATCATTACATTTATGAATACGTGATTGTTAGTTTAGAAAAACTTAAGAAGATATTATTACAGTAAGAATACTCTTACGGTCGTTAGGGTGTTTCATTTTTCAAAATTGTGAAATTTTCTCTGACTTTGCTCACGCCCTAAGTTTCTCTGATATAAAAATGACATATTTAAAATTTTATTGAGATTGGATAACGTTTAGAGGTTGCACACTTTTGAAAGTGGAGCCAAAGCCCCATACATTACGAAAAAAAATACTTTGTTATAAATTCATAAAAAATAATGAACCAACACTAAAATTACTTGGGAAAGTAGATTCTATCGTCAAATATAAAAAAAGGATTTTATTCTTTAAGCACGTGTGTGAATTTACTTTAACCTTAATATGGTATTATTTATAAAGTAACCTAGATCCCGGTTTTTTACTTAATTTTAGGCCATAATTCGATGTTTACATATAGTACACTAATCTATTATAGTTATGAATCTAGTAAAACACTGGGAATTAAGTTTTCATAAAAGTGCCCTATAAATATTTTTTAGAATTTATACCTACTTCCAAAGAATAAGTTCTCATTTTTAATATATGACATCAAATTCGACTTGTCTATTCTTTTTTAGTGTTGGTTCATTATATTTGATTAATTTATAACAAAGTAATTATTTTCGTAATGTATGGGGCTTTGGCTTTACTTTCAAAATTGTGCAACCTTTAAACGTTGTCCAATCTCAATAAAATATAATATATATCATTTTTATATCAGAGAAACTTAGGGCGTGAGCAAAGTCAGGGAAAATATCACAATTTTATTTTGCCCATACAAAAGTGAAACACCCTAACGGTCGTACAACAAAAAGGGTTGATTTTGATTTGTGTTGAATTTTTATTTGAAGTATTTGTTGTCGTTAGAGATCTCAAACTATGCCATAGGATTTTTTATAAATATAACTGATTGACTTAAATATTTACTCAATGGTTTTGTTTCTGTTAATTACTCTAATTAATTTATCCATTTGTACCACTCCGAGCCACTGTGGAATGAAAGCCGAGCCACTGTTTCAACCCCCTAATTCACAGCGGTTCATTTGTCTCTTTTCATAAAAAACAAATTTATTGAAGAAAGCATTGCATATTTTCAAAAATCAGTAATACATACTAAAACTACATTAAATTTATTACATCATTGTTCTATGTATCGACTACCTATCATTTATAGTTCCGGAGATGTGGCCTCTGAAAAAAAGGTGAATGGGTTCGGTCGCAAAAAATTGTACAGTTACATTCATGACATCGTAACGTGCGTTACATACGTGACTGAACGTTACATTCATGATCAACATAAAGCTTACTTCAGAACACGATATATAATTTTGTACTATGTGGTACTTCAGGCAAAAAGCATGTCAAACTAGTAATAACATTAAGAAAATTAAATTACTTAAGAAGATATTGAATTCTGAAAAAGTGTAATCTCCGCCTTACAATCGGTCATGACCGTAACGTTACACATTTCGTTACATAAATGTTATACAATCATGACAGAAAAAAGCAAACGACATCACCTCAAATCAAATTATCACTGAACTGCGAAGATATAAACAGAGACGTAGTTTCATTGTTTTAAGCGATATCATACCTTTATTAACTTTTATTAATTTGTTTGAAATAACGTCCAATACTTACCCTACAATTTAACACAAGAAACACAAATTTTCGGCGACAAATCTCGCGTCGACACACATTGTCAATTTTTATTCCAAACAAACATGACCGTTTGTGTTTTCTGAATGTTGGCGTCTTGTTCAATAGATTTGCCAATAAATAAAAGGTAAAAGTAACCAAATCATTTATGTAGTATGGCAAGAATAGACGTTTTGATGCCGTTATTTTCATGACTTTACACGCGCAACAAAAAATTCGACACATTTTCCAAGTTGAATAAATTTATTATGTTTAATGATACAATAAATGGCATTTTGTAAATACGTTGAAAAAGTAACCCAGAACTCAAACCCAACTTACGAACACAATAAAGCACAAAAGTTTAGCTAAAGTTATTGTAGCTATAGTTTTAAGATGCTTGAGTATTAATAACAATTAGCTTTAATATTTAGCCAATAACAAATATTTGCATGCTTCATCAAGTGAAATGTACGCACTCAAATTACTGTCCACCTATGCTAATTACTACATTTTTTGCAAATAAATATATCTTTATCTTTATCTTTAAAATGTCATATTTTCCTTAATTAGTGTAGTAATTGGACAAACAGTTTTTATATGGAGTAAAACTAGTGACAATGAAAAAAAAAACGAAAATATATACAAATGTGTAAGGAAGATTAAGATTTCATGGTTCTAACGAAACTATAGAGAGTTTCTTTTCAGATGAATGTGGAATATATATTCGTTATTAAAACAGAACTGATGCCATGACAAAAATAAAATGAGGACAACCAAAAACAAACTATGGTACATTTTTTGCGACCGAACCCGAACCACTGTAGACCACTTGACCCTACCTAAAATACCTAAACTTATATAAAATTTGCACTGTTCTAACACATAGTAATCGAAACCAATAAACAGACACGGCCTACTGATGTTCAATAGCAGCAACAAAGTTTTCTTGTCGTAGAAACTTCACTTCATTAACAGACACAATACCTATCCGTGCGTCTCGGAGAAAAAAGTTTTGCAGGCATAATAGACCCCAATAATATACAAAGTCAAAGTCAAAGTCAAATAATTCTTTATTCAAATTGGAATAGCAACAAACTCTTTTGAATCGTCTAGGTATTCTACTTCCGGTTCGAACCCTACACCGCTGACCGAAGAAGAACCGGTAAGAAACTTGGCGGGAATTATTTTTTCAAACAATCATGGTACATCTTACAACTAACATGCATTAAAAAAAAACATAAAAATGATTTTAAATAAATTTAAATATAATAATAATAACAAGAGATGTAAAGTCTCTAAAAAGTCAGAACATTTATAAGTAATAATTTATAGAGAAGTAAAGGTTTCTCTCCGAATAGGTATATAATAATAACATTATATAATGCACGTTTGGAGATGTACGTACAAGGTCTCCAAGCGTAAATTATCGTAATTGAATGTCATGACTTTAACAAACTAATAATTAAATCCTAAATTACTCCCACGGTGTTTTATCATTCATGTAGTCTTGTGTACTATAATAAGCTTTAGATATAAGTTTACGCTTTACAAAATTCTTAAATTTATTGACTGAAAATTCAGTAATATTTACTGGAAGTTTATTATAAAATCTTATACAATTACCCATGAATGATTTCCTAATTTTATGGAGCCGAGCGGCGGGTACTGCGAGCTTATGTTTGTTTCTAGTATTAATATTATGTATGTCACATTATACTATACATAATACATTTGCCATTATACTAACTGGCTCCTATTCACTAAGGTGACAGGTGTGACAATTGTAAAAATAGTACATTTTCTAACTAGTGCGGGAAAACTTTTTTTCGGCGAGGATGAAAGTTGGAGTTCGAGTGAAACGAGGGCGACAATCACCCGAGTTAAAAAAAAGGTTTTGCACGTGTAAGGGACGATTTTTTTCATAACAAGTACGTCAAAAAGAGAAATTACCGCGCGCGAAGCGTGCGCAAAGTTCCTCAGAAAAAATAATAGGTATTTTCCAATTGTTCCACCTGTCATCATGGTAAAATAGGGCCCTTAGCAATAAAGTTGGCGGCAGTGCGTCGGAAATTTGGGTCTAACATGTCGATGATTGGGGTGTGTATACAATACATAAATAGAAATGTAAAAAAAAACTTACCAGTTTTTGTGTGGAAGTCGAAACGTGGAAACAGGTCAGTCGTATCGCAAATGCTGAATAACGTAATTTTTAAACGTCGATGAATAAATAAATAAATAATAAAAATCTTGGGACATCTTACACAAATCGATCTAGTCCCACGGTAAGCTCAATTTAGGCTTGTAATGTGGGTACCAGGTGACCAAATATATAATAGGTAGATACATAATAATATATGTAGATACTTAAATACATAGACAGCCTACCTCCTAGGCTGTCTATGTATTTAAGTATCTACATCACTACCAACTAGGCTACGGAGGCTGACCTAATGCATGATGCTTTAAGTATAGGTATATCCTGCCACCTTGAGTTTAACATAGACTTCTTAGTGCTATATTTCTCTCGCTCGCACCTATATGCGAGTGAGCAATAATTCACAAAAAGTTTGTACATTCGTATCGCGCCGTAGCCTAGTTGGTAGCTGGTGACCCTGTCTACCCGAATCCCGGCGAGGGCATTAATTGTGTATGACCAAGCAACAATAATTATCACAAATATTTGTTGCTTGGTCATGGCTGTCTATGTATTTTAGTATCTATATGTATCTATCTATTATACAATTTATACACCGTGTTTTTTTTAATTCCGTTAAATTTAACAGGCTGCTTGGTACATTAATTGGAGCTACCTGGTATATTGCTTTTAGTGGAATTCGAAAAAAACATTTTTGTTTCGTTTTAATACATAATAAATGAAATGGTAAGTGTGAGAGAACCTTAAGAATAAGATCTCAGGTGACTGTCGGTACATGTCAAAATAAGTTTCATTAGGATGTAATAGGTTGCAATACACTTGTTCAGTCATTAAACTAATTTTTTTGATAACTCAATAACAGTAATAGTTAAGATACTAATTTCTTAGACATATTGATTATTTTTGACCTAAATAAACTTCCCTTTAATTTAACGGAAATCAATAAAAACACGGTGTTATATATCGTCGCCTACTGGTAGGTACTCACATCAGAAGCCTTAATTGAGTTTACCGTGTTTAGGTCGATTTGTGTAAAGATGTCCGAAAATAATTATTTAATCTATGTACATAAATTGTAGTTTTGAAAAAAAAAAACGGATTAAATATATTTTTTTTAATTTTTTATTAAATATTCATTTGAAATCTACGAACTTTGTCGATCGCGAATACACCCTTAGCTAAAAAATAGATACATTTTGAGTTAATACTGTTTTGATCTAACTGTGCGATTTATCAAATTCGCGAAAAGAAGGAAAGTGCTCTTGTTCACTATTGAGTTATTATTGGGAACCCTTAATTGTCAAGTCGTGTAATTAATGTATTAATTAGGTATAATAGATTTCTTTCATATTTTAATATCTCTTAACTCGGTACATTTTGCAATCGATACGTTTGAGTAACGTAAATATTTGAGTTTATTTTTATATCACATGAAATGGCAAGAATTGGTGCATATTTCATTTTTCAGTTTATTTAAGTTTGTACACCGGACTAACAGGGGATGAAACATTTAGCACTCACACAACGTATCTACGTACATAAGTACCTAATTTTCAAGAGAAACCAAATGTATCTAGAGGTAGTTACTTTGATTTCGGGCTTAAAAGAGCTTTTTTTAAATACAGTAAATACCTGTTTAGTGCCCTCCCTAACGAGTTATTTCTTAAATGCTAAGTAATATTCCTATGTAAGTAAAGAAATTATTCATTTAATTCATTTGCATTACACGACAAATAGTGGCAACTAAACACTTCTATGTATTCTGCAGCGTAAGGCTGGCCAGGCTGCACAGGTATTTCCCATTACCCAAGCCCAAAAGACGGAAATTGGGGAGGAACCGTTTCTCGCCAAATTTCAAAGCGGTTACAAGGCTCCTCCTTCTCACGCCATTGGCGTCGGGCCGCTCAAGTCCGCCAATAGCACTCCGTCTTGCCCCTCCGAGAACCGCAACACCAAGATTTCGTTTTCCTTGTGAAAACTTAAAGGTCTTAAAGATTTTCGTCAATTTCGTACCTAGTTTTCACAGACGTGACCCAATTTTAAAAACGGAACGCGATTTTTTTTTATTAGGTTACGGTATGATTTGTTTTTAGGTTTCAGAGTGGCGTTGGTGTGCCGTGATTTGGCGGTAGCGAGCGTAGCGCAACCTAAGCCAGTCCGCGGCTGAACATCGCACGCACACTCGTTAGCGCGCAACGCGTCCGCCCGCCCAGTTAAACGCGATATTTATAAAACTTATTATAAATTCGAAAAAAAATACCTGTTTACGTGTGGACTGTTTTTCTAATCTGTGACGCAACAAGGATGCCCGTTATGCAAATGTTCATGGACTTTTAGCAGAATTGGAGCCTAATTTTATAAAAAGTGGGTGAGTAATATAAATGTAGAAGTAGAGTTAGTGGGCAAGCGGGGTTTTGGTGGGCGGTATACTTTTATAGCTAGTTGGCTGTGATTTATGCACTGTAAAATAGTCGTTTATTACAAAAACATACAACTGTGTTTTGGTAAACAAATATAAGTCAATAGTGGACCTACACGCTTGCCGCGATGAGATGATACTTAGAAATTTGGTCAGTCCAATAAATTTAATAAACTTTCGAATTAATAAAAAACTACTGTGTGAACTTAGTTTGACATAAAGGGTGTATTGTATATTAAATAATAGTATGTAATAAAATACATTAAAATTAAATATTTATCAAACGGGTTACTCACGTAATTTAAGTCGACTTAAATTATGTAAATTACGACGTAAATCGACTTAAATTACGTGAGTAACCCGTTTGGTAAATATTTAAATATGTTTGAGTATCACGTTAGTCATAGGTATTTCTACATTAGAAGTAATAAACAGGAATCAGGCGGTTATGAAAAACGTACTACTTTTTTTTTTATAAGTTCGTAATTAAGTAATTGATACTGTGTGCAAGTTCTTTTATGCAAATACAATAAATAAGGTTAGAAAGTGAATATCAGCAATAGGTATTTGTTACGTAACAAACTAATTGGACACTAGGTACGTACATTCAGATAAATACTTCTTGATTGCCTGAGCGGAAAGACAAAATTCCTGGATACATAGTTTTGTATTTTGTCATTTTCAGAAAATTGTATGTTCAGTTAATAGAGCTTTCAGTAAATAATATCATGGTAGTTGAAATTAAACTTTCGTGAGACATAATAACTATAAATATAATTAAACGGTTAAACTTACGTATATATTATTTAGTCCCTACGTGCGACATGTTTCGGAGAGCCTAGGGCTCCATTATCAAGCACTGAGTCCGCGTTCACAAGCGCGACTCGCAAGCGCGGCGCGTACTGAAACATGTCACACGTAGTGACTAAATATACGCGAGTTTAATCGTTTCATTATATATTATAATATCATGGTAGGATCATAATTCATAATTATCACGAAATTAACAATAAAATAACGGTTTCGACCGATTTCTCCAAGATCTATAATTAATATCATAAAAACGCGAAAAGGGTTGACTACCATTTGTTTCGTACCTGCTTAAAAGTAGGTAACTGGGAGCTGTAAGAGTTTAGAAAGAGATATTTTAAAAACCTATTGTTGTCGCTTTGCACGGCCTAGAGACTCGATACACCTAAAAAAAGGACAACTGCAGCCTGC
The DNA here is from genome assembly GCA_025490895.1 of Thaumatotibia leucotreta. NCBI lineage: Eukaryota > Metazoa > Arthropoda > Insecta > Lepidoptera > Tortricidae > Thaumatotibia > Thaumatotibia leucotreta. The sequence goes on along the minus strand of JALPQI010030245.1, from coordinate 70,489 downwards.
AGCTTTTAACGAGATTTTACTTCATAACACAAAAATTAAAACATAAAATTTTGTTTTCATTAAACGTCTTTAATTAAGTTTTTTTAACAGTTGACCCATATGACATCTGGTATTTATAATTTATATCGTTAGTAGTGTTACTTAAAAAAAAATTGAATCTGTTCCCCAAAAACTAATCAGTAGTAAGTAATTGGTACAGGCACGAACTATTTTAGTTATAGAGACTGTATTTTATCTACCGGACTCACGCGTGTAGGAATTTATTAAAACTTGTCTACAGAAATGTCGACAGCTGTCAATTGTCACTCGTCCGACGACCGCGAACTTCAAAATTTGTACATTTTGAGTCTCTGTCTCAAAATCTCACTCAAATGACGTTTTCGTTGGAGTGGCAGAGATATATGCTCGTAATTTACGATTTCAGACGACGTTGCGCTAGAATAGAGGATTTCCACTTTGTCAATAGAGAATATTTTTCATATGAAAACATATAAAAAATAACCCTTCATGATAAAGTGGTAATAACCCCTTTTGTAAAGACACTCGTCAATCACAAGTGCCTGAAAGTGCCACAACGTCTAAAGAGGTACCTACCGTATAAAAAGTGTCCACTTAAAATGTGTGTTCCGTGTGTTTTTAATACCACGAGGTCGTGGATTCGATCCCCGGTTTGTACCAATGAGTTTTTCATATAACTCATGAACGAAATATTTATCATTTTGATATGCACAGTGCTTTACGGAGAAGCAAAACATCGTGAGGAAATTGCATAGATCTGCGAAGAAATTCAAGGGTATGTTCATGGGTATGTATGAGAAGTTCCCAACAAGTATTGGGCCAGGTTTGGGACCACGCAATACAATACAAAAATGGCCAGAATACAATACTATACAAAATACCACACGGTGACAAACAAACATACAGGGTGTAATTGTAGCCTATCGCCTATAATGAGGTATGCGTCCCACCAAGAGCGAATAACTAAAAGATAGTCGCTGCTATGGAAGTAAATGAGACACGACTATATTTTATTCTAATTCTTGACAGATTAACTATAATATCTATAGAGTTTCCCCCCGCTCTCTTTTTATTTGTGCCGTGGAATAACAGTGTGCGTAGCCAAGATGTAGCGTATCTTAGTTTTCTCTCTGTGTCAGACTAACTTATTATTAGTGCGATAGACAGTTTAATTGCATTCGCGATTGAGCGATAGTGATTAGCATTTTGGCTAGCACCTATTATTTATTATTGTATATAAGGGCTAGAAAATTTTGGCGCATCGACCGGTTGCGATCTATTGTGGCAGCCCTGTTTTTTAGTTCATTACTAATACCCGTTGAGTCTAGGAAGTTCCAGATTCTTTGGGCTGTAATATTCTGTACCTCGTGAGGTTGAAGTACCTGCCTACCTAGGTGAATACTTCTTTTGTAGGTACATTAGTGGAGCAGAGGATGTGCATAGCAGTTTCCTCTAATTCCTGGCAGAACCTGCATGTTGGTTCTTGTTTCTTACCCATTAGAAACATAATATGTTTGTTCAGCTTGCACTGTCCAGTTAGAGTTCTGACTACTGCACAAACTTTTTGTCCTTGCGTCTAGGACTATGCATATCTTTGATGCATATTCTTAAAAGATTTTAAGGTAGCTGCTGATTTTATGTCGACTAGCGCCTAGGGTTAGCCAACTAACACGGGGTCATTCTATGAACTCCCTTATTCGTAAGTCTCCTTATTTAGCAAGCCTATACATTTTAAACAAAAAAATCCGTCAAACAGCAAGCCGTCGATAGGTATGTCGAAGTGCGCATCTGACATGAGCCATTGTGTAAATATGTAGAGCATAAAATAATGTCTTAAAAAATACAAAAAGTGGGTCAAAGACCATGTACACTGCGATTTAAGAGTTAAGGCTGAGCTACACTGAATGTGTGTGCAGCAAACCTGCGTGAGCGTGTGCGCGACGTGCGCGGTATGTAAATGCCACAGTAGATGGCGCACCATTTGCTGGTCAACACGCACGCACGTCGCACATGCGACCGATATGGCTTGGCCTTTAAAAATGATTGTGCGATTGTGCCGCGGTGTCAGGACATAATGCTTTTTTGAACATCGCATCCATGGTGAATTCAAATAGGAACACACATCCATCTTTATATGAAGGGTCCATGGAAAGAACTTGTCTAGTCAATTCAAATTACAGAAGGAAAACCTACCTTACTTTTAACAGAATAAGGTGTGAATTTGCCCTAATTTTTAAGCTCTGTACATGTTTTTTCCCGTGGATCCTTCATATTGTGTATGTATCTACAGTTGTTTAGAAGAAAATCTAACGGTTCTAAGTAAAAAGAGAAATCAAAATGGCTAGACGCCATCGCCATTGGGTATTTTTACGTTGTGCGTAGGTGGTTTAAGTAAAAGTCTAAATTAGCCTTCTATTCACATAAAAATAGAATATAGGTTTGCAGGTTAAATGAAAAATGTTATTTGTATCATTAAGTTTAATCAAACAAAAATTTGCTTGTCACATTATTGAGTAAGTAGCAATAGACATTAGAGAAAATCTTGTACACTTAAAAAAATAGAGATATACTGGATTAAATGAGGCTGTTTAAATTAACCTTCATTAGTACTTCTATAGCCAAAATAATTCCTCTTTGGGACATCAGACGCCAAACAATCACGAAATCGTGGGCAAAACTAAATTAAAATTAAAATATGTTGTATCAGATGCCTGTATAGAGCAGGTACTTACTTAAAATATTTATAAAAGCTTTTTAACGATATGTATTAGTCGCCATCAGAGGCCCTATCGCGAACCACGAAGGAAGTGTGGCCTCCCTCCCTGTCACACTTACTTACGCATTTACAATTGCGAGAGAGAGGCAACACTTCGTTCGTGATTCGCGGTAGGGCTTCAGATATATCGGAGAACCCTCGGTGCTCAAAAATATCTGAACATGCTCTCTAGCCATGATTATAGAGCCCTGCTCAGATGTTTGTGACAACTCTAGGCGCTCCGATATATCGAAGCTTATCATGATCAACGCTGCATCTCACGACTGTATGCAGCGTTGTTCATGATGTATTATTATAATGAAGCACTACCAATTGCACGCGCGTATTAGTTTTAGTACGGTCAAATCGTACATCATTTTACCCTAAGCTCGCAAATCAAGTAGTATCGCTGCATTTTTGGTATGTTGTTTAGACACCATAGGGCAGTATAAAACCACATTTTGCAAGCAAAAAAAAGTTGTGCTAGCTGGGTAGTACGTGAAAAACTGTGAAATTTACGGCCATTTTTTAGTTTCTGATTTTTATTAAAAAACCTTAAGTTTTATGATATCATATGTTATTAAACGTTTAAAGGCTAATAAATTTCCAACAAGTTGAGCTAACATGCATTACCGTAGGTCTTATAGTTTCAGAGATTCGAGACTTTAAAAAGTACTCCATTTTGTAAACTAGATAAAATTTTGTGTTTTGCTAACGTTTTCGGCTTAATATCGCCTCACCTAATTATGCTACGAAAAGCATGCAATAGTGAACTTATAGCGCACTTAATACTCTTTAATTTAAGGCTAAAATTAGGTCAGTGAGCTTTGTAGTTGAAAGTATAAACGCGAAATTTAAAAGGCAGGAGGCCCGCTATCTAGGTTTTTCATGCAAATCGCAAGTCGAGTTGCAAAGCTGCAATTTTAGTATATTATATAGGCCCTATAAGGACGTACAAAAATGCATATTACAAGAAAAACAAAACAGGAATTTCGGCATAGGACGAAAAAAACGGAAAAAATATATTGGAATGATAGCAACGATATCTGATGGTGACAGTACCTTTTTTTGCCGGATCTTGAATTCCTTATATTTAAATTATAATATTGAAAAATACATAAAATTAACGAGATCGAGGAATGGCATATAAGTTTGAGTGTACGTAGGCCTATACCTATAGAACTTTAACAGCTTGTATCGCAATTCCCGGACAAAGATATCCGTTTGATAAAAATTATCACTATCCCTTTCCCCAGGCATATAAAAGAAAAGGACATCCGACGTTTATCTGACATATATATTTAATTAGGGGAAACAGATCAATATTTAATATTTAACCAGATAATATATTTAGATATTGTCCACCTACGTTATACTCGTACAGTGTGTTACCAGGCTTTTACAAAATGGGTAATAATACGCATTACTGGCAATCGTTTTCAAGTATTAAGAGCTGACAAATATTTTAATTAACTGTACAATTAATTTTATTTGCTTCGAATGATCAATGTAACGCGTGTTCTACTGTTAAACGCTCCAAGTGGCTGCGGACTGTCTTTGTCTAGAGCTAATCAACGATTCATTTTGAAGTACTTCGTCTCTCACTGAAATTTCTTAGAAAATTAGAATTTAATTGAGTTTAAAATTAGAATTTTTTATTAAAATAATGCTCAGGGTTTGGCACGGCTACTCGGTTTCAATAAATGATGCATGATGTTAACACGCTGTATAAACCTATTAACACTTCTTAAGTTAGCTACTTATATCTCATCACGGTAAGCATGATATATTCACGTAGTACACACCTACATATTTATTGCTTATTTGAATGTTATTTACTGACAAATATTTTAATTAACTGTACAATTAATTTTATTTGCTTCGAATGATCAATGTAACGCGTGTTCTACTGTAAAACGCTCCAAGTGGCTGCGGACTGTCTTTGTCTAGAGCTAATTAACGATTCATTTTGAAGTACTTCGTCTCTCACTGAAATTTCTTAGAAAATTAGAATTTAATTAAGTTTAAAATTAGAATTTTTTATTAAAATAATGCTCAGGTTTTGGCACGGCTACTCGGTTTCAATAAATGATGCATGATGTTAACACGCTGTATAAACCTATTAACACTTCTTAAGTTAGCTACTTATATCTCATCACGGTAAGCATGATATATTCACGTAGTACACACCTACATATTTATTGCTTATTTGAATGTTATTTACTACAGTGCTGTAGTCAGCATATGAGGCGCTGACGGTGGCACTCTGTTATAAGGCTAACTTTTTAATAGTTGCATAACTAAAACTCGGCCAAATGTCTTGGTCATTTCTGACCTAAGTAATATACTTAGGTAACTTCGCTAGTAACTTCAAAACATGTAAGTCATTCAGATTTTAGTTTATTACCTCTTCGACTTGACTGTCTTTTACGTCTTCTTCCATCTAGTGTTACTGACGGGGAGAGGAGCAGAAATGTGCAAAATTGACCAATTACATTCTTCAAATTCAAAATTCGAAACACTGTGATGCGGTCTCATTGGCCAATTTTGCACATCTCCGCTCCTCTTCGCGTCAGTGGAGCCGCACCCTTAGCGTTCTACCTAGCGTTATCCCGGCTATTGACGTCGTCCGCTTGTTTAAGGCTGAGCCATACCGGATACGTGTGCAGCTCGTGAACTCACGCGTGTCTGTAGCGTTCGCGTTGTAGCGTCGAAAATGTATTAGTAGATAGCACACCACTTGCACGCACGCCACGCAAGCGATATGCCATCTAATATAACATTTACATACATTACAACGCGCATACCACGCAAACAAAAACGTGCACGTCACGTACACGCATGCGCTGTGGCTTGGCCTTTACCTGCGACCATATATTATATAACATGGACGTCTAACGCCAGCTTAAAAATGTCCCCAAAAACAATGGTTCAATTGTACCTAGATGGGAAAGACATAGCGCTTTTCCTAACACCGCGCATATTTGGGCGCAACATCTTTGACAAATGTTTATAGAATATAGGTAATCAAAACTTTGATAGACCAATCACAACCATTTTTAAATGGCGGCTTTTGTTTTTAAAGGTTGATATTGAAATTCATTACCGTGATGCTTTGAGAAGGGGCTGATACTTGTCAACTAAAGGAACGTTTTTGAAAGGCAATTTAGTATGGCGAGCGGCTTCCATGTTTTATTTGTTCGTAGGCCTTTACTAATTGTTCCTCCATTTTGCGGGATCTTGTGCATCTTCAACTGTAAACCCGTTTACGTTGATGTCACCCTTCACGACATATTAACCATCGGTTTTTTGTTCTGTCCCTGGATCGGGGGCTATCTATGGCTAGGTATAAGGCTAAGGCATGATCTGCTAATGCGATTCAGTTTAGGACCTATTTAAATTGAATCGCGATGTATCAGTTCCATAGAATAACTGTCAAAAACTGACAAGCCTAACCTAAACTGTAGGCTGTAGTAGGCCCCCTGGTCTTCAATTCGACGCGCGACGCCTTGCCACAATATTGTAGATGACATACAAATCATTAGTACTTAAGGTTAATCATTTATTTTAGCCTTAAGGGTGCGGCTTCAGTGACGCGGAGCTGTAGGAGCTCGGCCAATGAGATCACATCACAGTATTTCGAATATTGAATTTGAAGAATGTAATTGGTCAATTTTGCACAGCTCCGCTCCGTGTCAGTGGAGCCGCACCCTAATTGATAGTTAAGTATCTAACTCATGATTAAAAGATTTTTTTCGCTTGGTTTCCATAGTGAAAGTTGACCGTCTCTTACTAGAGACGGTATTATTTTAGTACCCTGTTCGCTCTTGGTCCACAAACCAGACGTCACCCTGTATACTTTCTTAAGCGTGAAGAAAATCCATTAATCCGAGTTCAAACGGTTAGAATAAAAAAAAATACAGTAATTATCCAATAACATCGTGTCAGTTGATTCACTCTATATTATGAATACTGCATACTATAGGTATGTATATTCAATTTTCCGACATAGGAATGGACATACTTTAACCAAAACCCGATTGAATAGCGCGTAATTAGTCTGTTCATTGAGGCAAATAAATATGATTTTATAGATAAATATGATAGGTTTAGTTAAATAATTAGTAAACCTCATTATTACACTAATTATACTGATATTACATTTGTAGTCTCTTTATGAAAACCTAAATAGTGTTTTTATTATTCTGACCAATACGCAAAACAATATGTATATACCTAACTTTGCAAAGTAAATCGTAAGATATCGATACCTTTGGGTTCAATTGTCGTAAAGGACATTTTGGCGAAAATGAGTTATGTATACAGTTTTGTTCAGAATTTCAAGCGCTATCGATCTGTATAGTTAAAGTTTCGATATCTCTTAAAAAGTTGCCTTTACGACCAAGATTTTCTACTATGGACTTGCAAAAATAGCTTAGCGAATGGGGCGTAAATATCAAGTAATTTATTATAAATAATTATCTGTGTCGTAAAGGAAATTGACAAATAAAAATAGGGTCGTTAGTGACCTAATAAGTTATGTGTTGTCCTTTACGCCCTTACTTTTTTACGATTACTTTCTGTAGTTCTATGGCCAACTTGGGCTTAAAGAACAATTTTTTTTTCGTCGTCCTTTACGACCGGCACGAAATAGTAATTCTTATATTTCCTATACAATTACTATTGAATGATCCGGGCGGTAAAGGACCGATGTCATTTTTGTTGTTGTTTATTACCATAAATTTGTTTGTACACATACAAACAAATGTGTGGGAAATATATTAACAGTCTTTCATGTCAAATCAAACATAATCCACACAACTATTAAATCTGAGAGGGGACTACTTTCGTAGTATTTATGTAAATATAATACACTAAAGGTAATCATTAAACTGTAATCAGCCACTGTCCATGTAGCTAGTTTATACATATATGTGACAGTAGGTAATTTTAAATCTTCAGTAGAAATAAGTTGAAATAAAATAATATCTGAAGACATTATAGTTGTATCTAGGAGTTAAATTCTAGGAATAGGTACAATCTGTGCCTTCAGTACCGGGGAACTTAACCGGTAGGTATTCCTAGTTCTTCTTTGTTGTAAAGTCTTACAATTACTACCTGTGTCACATCACATAAGCATGAACTACTCGAAGTGTTGCTTATTAAACTTTACTATTACCGTTACCCAGCGTTTGTTGTTTACATATACTATGAAACCGTGCCATGTTGCCGTGTGATGACGGTAGTAAGAACACATTTGTCACCACCCCAACTATTCCGTGGTAAGAATTGGCTAAGGGTTTCAAGTGTCACTGACCATTTATTTATCGAAGATTGATGATGGGCAGCTGAGCTGCATCATGATAGTGGACATAGAACTGCGATCGCCAATCCACTTGCCCAGCGTGGCAATTATGGGCATTTACCTCCTAATGCGATCATACGCATAGGCTAAGGAAAGACCGTTGTTCAGCAGTGGACTGATATAGGCTGATGATGACACTTAACTACAAAAGTGTTCCCCTGCTAGAAATAATAGCTTATACGTTTAAATTACTATTGAGACAGCTCAGCACTGAAACAATAAGTTTAAAATTGTTGCAAAAAGTTATATAGTTTCGAAACAATCGGCGTTTCCATACTTATAAGTTGTCTATTTCTTTGTTATGACTAAATATATAGAGGAAATATACTACAACTATAATCCGGCTTTCATTCACCATATTTTCTACGTTTTAATGAATGTTTTAAATGTGTTTTGAGCAAAATAAGCAGAGAACAGTCGCTATTTGTACTATTTCACCTACATTTACGCCCCAAATTTGTAAGAACATTATCTAAGACCGTCATTTACGACCCTGTCAACTCTAATTGCTCAAAAAAATCGTGGGTGTAAAGGACATACACAGCATTTTGACGTGTCCTTTGCAACATCTAACTTCTAAACCGTTTAGCTTATCACTACAATTGCTACACCAGGTCAAAGACACCAACAATTCACATTGTTTTCATATACACGTCACAAATATAGGTCAAAAAATAAAAAAGTTATTGACAGTTTTCTAAAAAAAATTTAGTTTTTTGCTTCTCTTGAAAACCTGCATTTTGTCCTTTACGACAATTGAACCCAAAGGTATCGATATAGTACATTGTGCATCAAGGGAGGTAAGTACGGAATTACTAACGAGTGTGTTAGAAGCCCGATGCCATAGGCGGAGGGCTTTTAATGGCTCGAGTTAGTATTCCGCTTATCGACCGTGATGCATACAATGTTTTTCATCACACTTGCCGACAAAAAATAAGTTTTAAGACAAAATATTATTAAATGACGTATTTACATTTCTATTACTCCCTAGGGAATTTCACTTTTCTATTACTCCCGCTACGCATGCAAGCAATGGCGCGCTTAGACAGCAAGTGTGATGAAAAATTCTGAATTTTTCTAAACGAGAAACAATGTATTCTCAAAACACAAACAGAGAAATACTCAGTACTCATTCCCATAATTCATAAACGTCTCCTAACTTAACAAGCCGATAAGTAATGTTTGTCCCTTTCGCTCTTATTAGTATGTCTATAGGTATAAAGACGGTATCCTACCTTATCACAGAATCTTATTTTACCGAATACCTATCACTTGCCAGCCAACTTTTCGCAGATGATTCACTTGGCATACGAACCTTTAGCAAATTATTAGGTATTTGCCAAATCTCATTTGGCAAAATTCTCATTTGACAACTTGGTTAGGTTAGGTTGGAATATACACCGTGATTTCTAATAACCCGAAAGATTTTAACAGTGTGTTCCTGACCACATTTGGAAACTATAATGTCGTATAAACTTTTCTGGATATCGCCTAGTTTCAGAGTTACTACCAATTAAAAAAAAACATATTTTCTAATTGTAACTCGGTACAAAAGGTCTTTTTAACGGCGTTGGTGTCATTATGGAGAATAGTCGCACTAACCTCATTAATAGATGTCGAAAAGTGAGAAATAAAACCTTTTAAAAATGAGGTTTTTGTAAAAAAAAACCTTAACACTCATTGTAAGTGCTAGTTTCATGAATAACTTTTACTTTTTATGTTAAAATACATTCAAAAATTAAATAACAATTGAAAAAAAAAATTAAAAAAAATTTTTTTTTTCGCCAAAAATGACAAAAGTCGTATAATATTTTTTGTTTGTTTTTACATCAAAAATGCGTGGTTAAAATCTTTCGGGTTATTAGAGATCACGGTGTATGATAATATGCGAAAGATAAGTACATTTGCGCTAAGGTAGATGGTTTGCCATGTGATGATTCTACCAAATTAAACTATGGGAATAATAAATAGTTTAGGAAGTGATAATATGCCTTAAAATATTCGGCGACAATAGTCACCGACATGTGTTATTTATTGGCACTTAAGGTTATGAACATACGTCGCACTCCAGCGGGCAGTTTGGTGGCATGTCAAAATAATAGATACGGTTGGCAAATACATCAATTCATTTTCAAATAATCAGAAGTATTTGTACTTAGTATTAGGTACCTAGTATTTATAATGTACAATTCTAAATATATTAGCAACAAAGGTAGTACGTTAGTAACGTATTATTTTTTGGTATTCATTCAATTTTAAATAAAAATGCAATTTACTAATTTGTAAAATATTTAATTTTCTTAAGTAGCTATGTTATGCGAATATATTATTAATATTTTTTCTAAATTGCCGGCGGTCAACGTTCTTCGTCAGCTTGAAAATATCCATTTTAAATATTGCGTAAGCAACTTTCATGAAGCAAAATAATATTCTCACCGTATTCTTGATTGATACATTTTTCTATAAATCCTCTAAAGTTTGGGTTTTGTAACTGAGCCCATGAAATATTACATTCGACAAAGAATTTTGTCAAATCTTCGTTAAATTGCATTAAATTTGCTTATCTTTTACCCGCCTGTGTGAAAGCGAAGCAAGATGTCTTACAATAATAATTTTTTTAGAGATTATGTAACAGGGACATAAATTACAATATATTTTATTGGTCTCAATACTAACATTTATATCTTTACTGCGCAGTTTCTCAACAGTATTAGTTTTTCTTGTTTCATGTGTTTTTGACGATAAATGCCGATCAATAAAATTATATTTTTTGGGCTTTATACTAACTTTACATTTTAAGCAATATATGTATACGACCGTTCTGTGACTTAATTTCGGAGTGCTGTCGTAGTATCCTAATCATTTCAAATTTGCAATAAATAGGTATCATGATGATGATGATGATGATATATAAATAGATATGCAATTTAACAAATAAAGCAAATCTTTCTATTAAATAGACGGCACTGCAACAACAAATATAAGTATGAACGACAGTCATAATGACACATGTCACCTATTTATTTGTTTTTTTAGTGGCCACTTAAATAGGCTATCAGTTATCACTGCAGAGTATTTATACGTTAAAGACTAATAAAAGTAATAATTGATAACCGGTAACTAATTCTAATAAACTGTTACAAATCCTAAATACATTATAATACTCGTACCTAAGTTAAGGTTTTTTTTGTAAACCTTACCTTGCCACCAAACTGCCCGCTAGAGTGCGACGTATGGTTATGAACATTGGCGAAACATTTTACTGAGCACTACTTAAAGAGCTTGTACTTTTGGATCACATCTTCGATATTTAGGAAGCTGGTGGAGTCCGTGATGGATGACGAGTAAGATGCATAACATTTCCGGTCGACAACTTTGAAGAAAACGATAGGTTATTACCATTCGGTCTAGGAGTAGCTTGGATAATATGTCTGAACAAGTTATGAGTAATTGGACCACGCAGACCAAAAATCTCAACTTAATTCAATTCAAACATTTATTTATAAAGTGAAAATTTACATGACATGGTAGATATTATAAAGGTGGATACACTATATTTAATTCCGTCTTATGCTAGGACATAAGGTTACAAAATAATCAATTTTAATAATACCTACATAATTTTAATTTAATTAGTTAGGTAGGAGTAACATACGTGTGTTGGGCAAGGCTGAGGAAACAGTTTGTTTAAAAGTATCTGAGATGTTTATACGTATATTTTGACCGAAGCGTAATTGAAACAACTACTTAGCCTACACTATATATTAATTTCCTGACAAAAAAGATGATAGATAACCTTAATAAACTTTGTATCCTTTGTCGCAGTGGCTCGCACGACGGATGAAGACGAGCTCCATGACGGCGGCGGCGATGTCGCGCTGACCGGCTACCCCTTCGTCATGAACGACCTGTACGTCGACCCGCGCAGAATGCAACTTTACTCCCACCCGCATATGCACCCGACGGTGAGTAGCCTTATGTCGTGATCTGTAGCGTCAACTAGTCTTCGTCATAAACGACCTGACCCGCGCAGAATGCAACTTTATTCCCACCCGCATATGCTCCCGACGGTGAGTCGCCTTATGTCGTGATCTGTAGCGTCAACTAGTCTTCGTCTTAAACGACCTGTACGTTGACCCGCGCAGAATGTAACTTTACTCCCACCCGCATGTGCACCCGACGGTGAGTCGCCTTATGTCGTGATCTGTCGTGTCAACTAGCCTTCGTCATAAACGACCTGTATGTCGACCCGCGCAGAATGCAACTTTATACCCACCCGCATATGCACCCAACGGTGAGTCACCTTATATTGTAGTGTCGTGATCTGTCGGGTCAAATAGCCTTCATCATGAACGACCTGGAGGGTTACCATCTCTCAAATACTATTCAGTTTAGACTTGTCCGTTTTTGACAGTTATTCTATGGAACTGACACATCGGCTTTCAGATTAGGTCCTTTACTGAATCTCATTAATAGATCGTGGTAGCCCCCTGTACGCCGACAGGCACATAATGCAACTAAACCTCCACCCGCATTTGCACTCGGTTACGTTTTACTCGATACGTAATGGAGTATATCGCTTTCGCACTGACATACGAGTATTAGAGCGAGCGCGATGGCCTGCTTTACTTTCCATCTCATGGTACGGCTATTGGTGGGTTTTGCGACATTTACACTTGGTCGTTAGCTTAATGCGGTCACTCAATCAAGTACCAGTTTCCCAGACAACCGACAATTTTTACATGCGGCGAACGACCAAGTGTAATTGCCGCTTTATGTGCCGTTTTTACCGTTTATCGTGCTACGCGTCCCTTTCGCACTTCCATGCTTGTCAGAAGGTGACAGCAATGATGGTAAGCTATTAACGTGCAACCATCATAAGTCAACAGACAGAACGATATTAGTAAGCGAAGTATGCTACTCTTACTCACATGCAACCGACAGTGCATCGCGTTAAGGTGCATTCAGACCAAAAGAGCAGTCGCTGTTCAATCCCCCGCTCTACGAAATCAACCAATCACGTTTTGTCTAACGATCGAATTTCGTAGAGTGGGAGGTTAGAATAGCGAATGTTCGCTTGGTCTGACTGAATGCACCTTCATGTCGCAGCCTCGTGATCTATACTTTAACGTACCTACGCAGAATGCTAGTCTCACTGGTTGGACAGAATCTAAAAGAAAATTGGGACTATTAGGTACAGGTTTACCCAGCCAGCCTCCGTAGCCTAGTCGGTAGTGACCCTGCCTACGAAGCTAGAGGTTCTGGGTTCGAATCCTGGCGAGGGCATTATTTGTGTATTTATTTATCACAAATATTTCTTCCTTGGTTATGGCTGTCTATGTATTTAAATATCTATTATATATATCGTCGCCTGGTACCCACATCACAAGCCTTAATTGAGCTTACCGTAGGACTAGGTCGATTTGTGTAAGATGTCCGAGATATTTATTTATTTATTAAACTTTACGACCATATTTGCAGTAGTTAGTTACAAGACTGGGGGTAATCTGACAGTACGAACTTACTAGTTCTTGCACATAAATGTTTAACCTTATCAACTGTACAGATTGGTACCACCGAAAAAGTAGGTACGTAGGTAAATATTTTTATAACAATCAATATGACATTGACTTACTCAATGTTTAGGTTATCATTACGGCCATTTTTATCGGTTGAGACACTCTTAATATCAAAAAATATTTTTAATAACATTGTTGATATGAACATTATGGACTTTAAAATTTGGCTTAAAGTAAAATTCTAGGTATACCATGATTATTTATTACACCATTATGTCGTATTCACTCAAAATTACGACTTAGTCGTCTTGTTAAGCGGTACAGCTACGGGCCCTCTGTAAAGCATCCTGTCGAGCACGCACTTATTTATTGGTGCAAGTTTGAAGGTCGGGTGTAGGTAATAACTTACTTATTAAAAACGTCTCGATCACGATTACGTTTTCATCGTCATTTGTATGAAATTGTCGATGAAAACGTAAACGCGATCGAGACGTTTTTTATAAGTTATTAACTTATTACCTACATTCAGCCTTCTGCTTTATCATCATCATCAGCCTATGATACACTGCTGGACGTATTAGGCCTCTCTTATTAACTATGAGTATAGACGCATTAGGAGGTAAATGCCCATAATCGCCACGCTGGGCAAGCGGATTAGCGATCGCAGTAACGTGTCCACTATGATGACGCTGCTGCCCATCATCAATCTTGTAAAATGGTCAGTGACACTTCAATCCCTTAGTCGACACCCGCAGGAGGAGTTGGGGTGGTGACAAATGTATTCTTTCTGCTTTATGTATCGAGTAAAATCTAATCTAATCGAGTAATCTTCGTTACTAGACAATCATGGTACGGCTACAGTAGCCATACCATGAGGTCCTGCGGCATTATTAACGCGCGTTATTTTCTATCCAACTCTCGCCAATATGCAAGTACGAGCGGGATGGATAGAAAGTAAACGGTAACGCAAGTATTACTTGCCAATATTGGTATTGCTGGACCATGTAGTCAAACCAACTTCGCGGCCTGGAGGTCTCGGGTTCGAGTCCCGGTCAGCATCTCTTTGTATTTATAGGTCATACACATATTAATTCATCAGTCGTGGTTGTGTTAAGTGTCTATACGTACCGTCAAGGAAATTGGTTTATGCACCGTTTCGTAGGTACTTTGTCACAGTGATAAAAATATGAGGTTCGTAGCAAATAGTATACTGATCTTCATTATGTATGACAGAGTCCGAAATGGTACGTCAATCAATTTCCATTACTGTACCTAACTATTGCAAACATTGCCCTCGTAGGACGCATATGCACAAGCCCTTATTTATGGAGCTAAGTTAGTTTGCCAAATTATGTACCTATATTCGTATAAGTTATTAATGCTGTCGACTATAGGTAGGTACAACAGAATTCACGAACCTCACCACAATAAACACTTCGATTTGCACGACCGTTAAAAAAATAACGAAACAGTTCGGCGTTTGTAAAAAGTACCTGAAGTCGTGAAAATATAAATTATTGAAAGGTATGAAACCGGGCGTAGAATTACCACTCAGTGCTAAAAGGTCGTAACTGTATATCGCAGTCATAGTGACATAGAGCATACTGATTCCGTGTTGCAGGTTCGATCGTGAACACGTATCCAGTGACGGTTGCTCGAATAACTGGACAATCAAGGGCATAAACATGTATACACTTTTTCACCTTATTCCAATTACATAAGTTAGAAATCCGTATATATATTTATGACCATCGCTGTACACTGCCGTAAAGCAGTCTGCGATGTAACTGTACTGTACTAAAACAATAATATGTATGTATAATTTTATTTTACAAATGAAAAACCCAACGAGGGCATTTTTTGTGTATTTATTTATCACAAATATTTGTTGCTTGGTCGTGGCTATCTATGGTATTAAGTATCTATATGTATCTATTCATTATAATATGTATTTATACATATCGTCGCTTGGAACCCACATCACAAGCCTTATTAAGCTTACCGTGGGAATAAGTCGATTTGTGTAAGATTTTTATTTATTTTATAATTGGTTATATTTTGGCAAACATATCATTTGAAACTTACTTCAATTTTATTTACATGACTGTTAGTTCCGAGTTTACAACCTAAAGTTGAACTACTTAAATACATAGTATTAACACTACGAGTACAACCATTATATTTTAGATCTAAAATACCTAGTCCCCTGAGGTATTTTACTGACTTAAGATGATGGAAAATAAATGAAGGAAATCGCCAGTTCTTCGGTCTCACAAAACTAGAACTGTCTCTGTCCCGCCGAAAAAGCCTTCGTTGAAGTGATAAAGTTATTTGCTTGAACTTTACATTTTACGAAGTTCACAGTAGAGTTCCCTTTCGTACTTATGCTGAATATTTTTGATTGACTTCATGTACGAACTGGCATTGTCTCACCCTATAGATATGTATAAGCTTGTCTAATTATACGATTATGAAGTAGGTGTAAACTTTTTATTTTAGCAGAATACCATTTAATAACTTGCTAATTCGTACTGTGCTCATTAGTGCCGTTGTCCTTCAAATATTTAATCTGTGGTTTTTTTATAAATACGTAAGTTTGAGGCGATCGTGCCCGAACTTTTCATATACGAGTATAAAAATTAAATCGAACTAATCTAACTAACCTAACCTATTTATAATCTTGTGGCATTGTACCGAGGATGCTGGCGGCTTGTTCTCGCTGTATCGCAATACTGATGCGTTGTGCGAGGAAATCGCCAAATATTTGGTCTTTAGTTACGTCGACCAGACGTTTCGCGATTTCAGCAAACAATTTGCATGCACGGGGGCCCCATGAACCTAACGTTTCTATGCCAAATGGTACAAAATCATACTCTATGCCGAGGCCCTTATATTTATTACGTTTTAAAAATTCGGCATTTTCAGCCTCAGCGGCCGCCTTAAGCGCAGTTCGTTGAAGATGGGACGGTTAGTTAGATTAGATTTGCATTTAATTTATGTATATAAATTGTACAGTTTTGAAAAAAAGACCGATAAAAAACTTTTCATTATTTCCTTTGGCTTGGGATTCCCGTCCTTAGTATGTATGAAATATTTATCATTCGACCCAACCTGTGTTTATTAAATAAATATACCAAACAGAATAATATTTACTTAAAATACTAATTAAGCACAATTAAAACGAATCAGATGATCAACTCGCCAAAGCCTACTAATAAGTTTTAATCAGTACCAATTGATTTATGTTTGTAAATATTTTCTAGTTTTAAAGTTAATTGAGTATTTACAATAATAACTTTCATATGGGCTATGTGGTGACGTTGGTCGCCAAGTCCGAGTACCATTGGCGTCACTGTTAGCTATCCTTCTTATCGGTAGACCTTATGGCTTTTGTAATAAGGTCCACTGGTGTATAGTGAAGACTGTTGCTGTTTGTACATGCAGTATAACGCGGCTTATCTGACACTCGTCACGGTTATATCACCGAGCGACCTTGTTGTCTTGACTTTTATTCTTGCTATTGATAGGGCTTGATACTGAAGCTATCCAGAGAGTAATTAGTTACTTTGGAAATACCTAGTGTAATAAAGTATATCTATTATAATGAAAAACAGTTCTTATACAGGGTGATCTGGGTCGTGGAGCAGGAGTGAAGTACAGGCTACTGGGGACGGTCATGCTGATCAACTTTCACTTTTGATACAACCAAGAAACTGCGAAAAAAAAGATCTCCTACTTATGATTATGAGTTAATTAAGCCATTGCAACTTAAGGATCAATTCATATATAGTTAAAAGCATTTTTCACGTGGTCTTGGTTGTCTCCGTAGTGAATGTTGCTCAGCGTGACCGGCCTCAGTGCCCTGTTCACCCCGTTCGACGAACTAAATGTCACATTCTATGATTATCAATACAATGGCTATCATTAGGTATTGAATAGGTATTAGGGTGGATCGCGGTTGTATGAGTTTTTTTTATTTTATTTCAAACGTAATGGGCTAGAAGTAGATGCTCTGCTTATTACTTTAAAAGGAAATTAACTTATTTTTTAAAATTTCTTAGTTTTAATACTGCCCCAAGCCTGTCAAACATCAACCATATTGTAATCTGTGGGCCACATTTTGGCAAAGATAACTATAATTCTGGTGTATAGTTGTAGTCTGCGTCTGATAATAGTTATAAAGACTAGGCTAGAATCGCGGAAAATAATGCCGGTATTTAACACAAAGAGAGATTACAAACTAATGTAAGCGTGCGATATTTTGTCAATTTTCCAAGGTATTTTCTAAGATAAAAAGTCATGTTAATTGCAAGAAATGTGTACTACTAGATTATTTGTATCCTTTTTAATAATAAATAGATGATTTGAATATTTTTATTGTCTTTTAATGGCCTTAAACACCGACTTAGATCTGTCTATAATTTTCATATTTTCAGTGGTCTTGGGGCAGTACAAGATGTATGAATATTAAAAATTGCCCATAATGTTTTTCATTTACTTTATTATGGAGCATCGATTTAGAACTAGCCCATTATGAAAATCGAAAAAAAAAATATTCGATCCACCCTAATAGGTATACAATTTTTAAAACTTTTATCGGTTTATCACACAAAATTCGTTAAATAAATTAGTAACCAATTAGAAAAATGGCAACTCATTAAGTTAGTACCTACTACAGTTCTAAATGCTTGTTTAAACTAAAAGATGTTCACAAAAGCATGAACGACTAAAAGTAGCTAGACTATGGTTTCAGGCCTACTACCGCGAAAATGGAAATTAGCAAATTTCCAGGATTTTTCTCTGTTACTCAAACGAAGGCGTCATTTGAGAGAGACAAATCCTCGAAATTTACGAATTTCGTTTTTCGCGGTAGGGCCGCAGAAGTGAAAAAGCCGGCCAAGTACGAGTCGGACTCGCGCACGAAGAGACTACTTAAATATTTATTTTATTCTACTTTTTAGTATTTTTTCTTATAGCGGCAACAGAAATACAGCATCTGTGAAAATTTTAACTGTCTAACTAACTACAGTGAAACCCCGTTAATACGATTTTGTAGGGACCAGACAAAAACGCCTCTTAAGCGGGAAAGCGTATTATGCGGGAAGAAGACATTACATTTTTTTTGTATTTTTTTTAATTTTGCAGTGAAATGTTACATATGAGATATTTTTTTATACGTATTATATAGTTAACTGATTCGGATGCACAGATAAAGAAAATAAA
Source organism: Thaumatotibia leucotreta (assembly GCA_025490895.1). Classification (NCBI taxonomy): domain Eukaryota; kingdom Metazoa; phylum Arthropoda; class Insecta; order Lepidoptera; family Tortricidae; genus Thaumatotibia; species Thaumatotibia leucotreta. Next base: position 51,609 of record JALPQI010030245.1, on the reverse strand, counting down.
TAAATGAAACAAATTCTATTGTACTAAGGTTGCACATACAGGTGTATGCGATGCGAACAAAGTTACCTAGAAAGGAGGAGCGATAGGTAGAATATTTTTTTCCAGTCTGATTTTCAATTAGTAGAGTAAAATTATAACATTCCTGCTTACATCTATAAGTAAATAATGCCATACGTCAATGTAACTTGGGTTACATATAGCGTATTAAACAGGATGATGAATCGTATTAACCATACAAAAATGTAGGAAAACATGACTACACTTGCAGGGACCGGCATAAAGAGGCGTATTACGCGGGAAATCGTATTAAACGTGATCGTATTAAGCGGGTTCTACTGTATTCACGATTCACGACATACAGATACGAGTTAGTTTTACCCTTTGTAATGATACTTATTGTATTTTTTTCTGCCACTCGCCATAGATTGAAACTTGAGCGCGGAGTGTAAGAACTTTCAACAGCTCGCAATTTCTGAATATAAATCAAAGTATCGTTTGACGATACGAAAATGCTAGTTATAGGCCCGGAATCTGTATTATCTGCCGTCCGTGACTCTAGTTCATCGCGGGCCGAACAACAGATTGACCGTAAGATAACACTTATTTACTACTAAGCGGGTAAAAATTAATGATGAAACCATTTTAGCATTCGGGTCAAGCAATGACAGGGCAAAATGTCGTACTTGGAATATTACATTTTAGTAGGTATTTTTCCCGTCGTTGCTATCAAAAATAACAGAATAGATACGAGTAGTTACAAAACGTTTCCAAGTACACGTGCACCTATTTTCTCAAAAGTCGTCAGCAATTAAATTCACTCGTTATATTTCTATAAATACCACAATTAATAATAACCTAAGACAATATTAAAGTTTCTACAAACAATTAAAATTAAAAGTCTTAAAGTGAGATGGAACATATTTATGATGATTATTCGTTTTGAATTTTAAATCCCTAAAATAATGTTCAGTTAGGCTGGATACTATACGATGATAATTATTATAGTTCAAATTTAAGTTAAAGTGCATGAAGAAAAAATACTATGATAAGTAGCAGTTTCACCTAAGTATTTAGCCTAGTAAGTACATACCTAAAATGGAACGGATTCGTTGGACAGAGGTGGTCACAAATTCAGGCAATCTACCAAAGAGTAGCGGAGGAAAGAACTTATTGAATGTAATAAAAAACAAACGAGGAGCGATGATGGGTCACTTGTTGCGACACGAAATGCGAATAAGAAATAAGAACCATCAATAGAAGGAAAGATTTAAAAAAAGAGGGGAAGAGGTAGACCTCGGAGATTCTACATGACACAAATATAGGAGATTAAGGTGCATGACGTGTCGTAGGTACAAGGAGGTGAAAGATATGGCAGAGGATAGACAATGCTGACGACTGCTTCAATAAAGCTCTTAAATATAAGTTCGTATTTAAAGAAATACGACCGTTCCGAAACTTCCAAAATACTTCTAATGGACCTATTCTGAGTCAAAAAAACCTCACATGCAACGGGAATGCACTTATTTTTTGTCATCTTATGTAGTTGAGGAGGCAAAAAGCGTTTATGTATTTACATGTACTTAAGTAATAAAGCTTTCTTTCATATCAGTACATGCGACCTACAAAGTACGTGCGCGTCTAGTGTGATATGCCTTAGTAACCTCGTGGGCAATGTGACTCATTAGCTCATTACTAATTATGGCCAGGACTCATCTACCTACATATTTATCTTTGAGTTTGAGTGTACGTATAACCATTCGTGTTCGTTTTTCAGTGTCATTCGTCGGATTCAAGTGTCGTTTTGTGCAAAATGACACCTACGTGCTATGTGATCGGCGCAGTAATTAAAAAATCGGTTTAACATGTTTTAATATAGTTAGGTACACCACCACTAAACTTGATAGTGCTTGGACAGAATACTCGACACTTGTACTAATTGGGAATGTATGAAAATATTAAAAACCTAGACTATTTTGCCCTTTCTGATAGGAGCATCATAATTTAGGCAGCCTCAAGTAGCCGGGCACTACTAACATGAACATGCTCGAATCTTTTATTGACGGTGTCCATATCTCCAGTTGCTTTGAGCGTCTACTCATATACTAGTCATAGGCACTTAATAATTACATAGTAGTAATTTCTGGAACGTTATCTACCCATCTTTGCTAAGCCAGTGCATCGTTAGCAACCCTGAGTCACACAAAACGCGATTGTCGCAAAACTTCAATCGGCGTAACTCGACACTTCTAATCATAAATTTCAAAGTGCGTACACAAGTACAGGAAGCGTGCAACACTACTCCTGCCATTAATCCAGCTACGGCACTAGTGGGCGGGTTTCATACACACTCATGACATTTTGGTTCTTGATCACTTATTATTTCTGACAGATCTCTTGACGACTAGATGGAACAAAGTTTATCATTTATTTATATTCGACACGTTATAAATTCATTTGAATAAAATTTCATAATTATTCATCATTTTTGTTCAACAGCAGCAAGTAAATCACAAAAAAAATACAAGAAATTACATAGTTCCAATGCCAATGCGATAATTTTTTGAAGCTGTAATGTATTTTTTGAAGTGATTGGGCAGAAAATATACAAAATTGCATTCTATACAAAATTGCCTATCAAAAACAGTCCTGAAATTTAATTGACAAATGTCACTTCCTCTTCAAATGAATTACAATAGGCATTAACTAATATACTTACATACTTATGACCTTAGAGCGCTCGTACACCTGTAAGTTCTTACGTAAGTTATAGGGACGGAGCTATAGGTACTAAGGAATGAGAGGTAAATATCACTATCTCATTCCTTAGTATAGCTCCGTCCCTACAACTTACGTAAGAACTTACAGGTGTAATTTCGGCTTTAAATCAATTTGTCAAATTGGGTGTCACATGCGTAGTGTCAAGGCTCAAGGACAGCACTATGGGTCGATTGCAATGAAATTTTGCATATTTGAAGGCTTTTAATGATAACAAAATTTTACATCAACATTTTTGTGTTACGAATACCTAGGAAGTAAAATTTTGTGTAACAACTTTTGACAGTGAAAAATTGGGCAACTTTAAATTTTCTATGAGGGATCAACAATATGAAAGTTTATTTTTTACTGTTTCATGTCGTTGGACAATAGGTACAATACAGGGTGTAATCGATAAGTGTTTACAGGCCATAATTCCGTAAATATGAAAGATATCAGAAAACTTTTAACAGTTATCGAAAGTACGTTACCCATCGAGTAAAATTACACTAATAACTTTTTTGAAATAAAATCAGAAATACCCCAAATATTAATTTCAAACCCTTCCATACATTTAGTAGGTAACCGTTCTTTCAAAGATAGGTAACCACCTTTTAATTTAAGAATAAATGTTAGATTAATTATTTCGTAAACGGCAGTATTATTCATCATATCAGCCGAAAGACGTTCACTGCTGAACATAGGCCTCCCCCAAAGATTGCCACAATGACCGGTCCTGCGCCACCCGCATCCAGCGGACTCCTGCGACCTTCACCAGGTCATCAGTCCACCTTGTGGGGGGCCTACCCACGCTACGCCTTCCGGTACGTGGCCGCCACTCAAGAACCTTCCCGCCCTAACGGCCACCGGTTCTACGCGCAATGTGCCCCGCCCACTGCCACTTCAGTTTAGCGATTCGGAGAGCTATTTCGGTTACTTTGGTTCTGCTGCGGATGGTCTCATTTTTAATCCGATCACGCGGAGCGACTCCTAGCATAGCCCTCTCCATTGTCCTTTGGGTGACTTTGAGCCTTCTTATGAGGCCCATTGTAAGAAGTATTATTATTTTATTACAATGTATTCATACAAATAACGAATCTCTAACAGTTATATCTCTTACGACACCCGACATTCTTTAAGGCTGTAAGTCGGCATACAAAATGTATGGGAGCGTTTAAACTTAGTATTTTTAATAATACTTCATCTATTTAGAAAAATTAATTAATGTAATTTTAATCGCTGGGTAACGTTCTTTCGGTATCAGTTAAAAGTTTTCTGATATCTCTCATATTTACGGAATTATGGCCTGTAAACACTTATCGATTACACCCTATATAGTTTGTACAAATAACTTGAATTGAAACTAGTAGACTTTTTGTAATTTGTTAGGATGGCCCTTCGTGTCAGTAGTTTCTAATTGAGTCCCTAATGGGTTTCATGATGCAAATTCGAGCGGAAGATATCTATGATCCCAACACATAAATCCGTAAAGCCCTTAGTCACCTGCGATTTCGACTTGTTGTTATTTTATGTTTTTGAACGGGTTAAATCTCATTATTCATTCACGCATAACAGCGCTTTGTTTAGCCATGTCGCGGTGGCAATATAGGTTATGGCTTTTGAGCCGGTACAGTCACCAACAATAACATGTTACGCAATATCAGCCGCCAAAAATACTGACACAACCCTCGTGTTTCGTGGTAAAAGATTTTTAAAGGCGGTCAAAAGAGCTATCAGGTGTCTCACCATGGTCACGCGTTTACCGTTTATCGTGCTACTCGTCACTTTCGCAATTACTTACTTGTTAGAACATGATGGCAACATCGACAACGATTAAATACGGTACCATCATAAGCCTACAGCTCACCTTGCCAAAGTCTGATACATAAGACAAAAGTTTGATATAATGTATTATATTTATATCATTCATATGCAAGCACTAATCTGCGTATCATATTGGCACATAGGCAGACTGCCTGCGACCACGGGTGTAACGTCATTCCCGAAACGACAGGATATGTATAATTAAACGTAAGTTTACGCGATTAAGACACGTTTGTCTTTAAAGTATGAGTGATAATCGTGAAAGTTTAAACCAATATACTGCGTGATGTCATTTTGCATTGGGCATGCTCGATTATTTTAGTCCTCATAAGGCTAGGTTAGGTACATACATTACCTATTAGGATATAATTCGGACTTTACCCTATTTCCAAACTAAAAAAACATATGAGTATTAAGTGTTAACGTATTAAGTGGACACCTATTTTGAAGGTCCGGATGAAAGCTTTTTCAAAAGTGATGCATGGCCTTCGAACCCTGCTGGAATTAGGGCAAAGATTTCGATAGAGACTATGTAGAGAAGAAAAATGTCAGGGTTTAATTTCATACTCAGGCCGTGAACTTTCCAATCATCCCTTGAACAACATACATAGTGTCAGTTTAGATGTTTCCTTAGGTTCTTGGGGGCTACCACGATCTACTAATTCGATTCAGTTTAGGACCTAATCTGAATCGCGTTTGTGTCAGCTCTCTATAGAGCTGTCAGTTTTTGACAGCTATTCTATAATAGGTGCTGACAATCTTAATACGTATTAAGTGATCCATTGATCATGGTAGTTCCCCACAGTTCTTTGTAATTTTTATGTATGCTCGCAACTATACATTACATATACCTATACAAATACATATACCTAAACAAAAACGAATTCGATCTAGTACCTACCTACCTATAAACCCATTTACGTTTAGCCTTCATAAAAGTTCTAGTAATTAAAAGGCGCTGACTGAAATTTAATTATACTTGTTAATTAAGAACTTACCCACTTCGATAAATAGATGCTCAAGAGTTTTATCCCCTTAGTAAGTATATTTCGTCCCTACGAAATAAACAAGATGATAAATAAATAAATAAAAATAATTATAGTCTGCGGAAAGTGTTAGTAAGGATCGCCCATACAATACAGGGGCTTACAGCTTCCGAAATTAGCCTATCATGGGACATTTTTACATTTTTTACATAACTCCATCAATAAGTCAAGGATCGGAAAATGTTTAAACAGATCATTTTGCTAGGTATCTACGTTCTACTATACTTGATTCAAAAGTATCTAGCGACTTAAAATAAAATATCAATCATGCATGATAATTTGTGTTACATTTGTAGGCACCAGGTAAGAGAAAAAGTCACTTGGAAGCGGCACTTGGAATTAGACAGTAATTTTATTGGAGTGGTGAAGACAGATATACTCGCGGTCAATGAATACGGGTCCACCTGACCCATTGCATTATTTTCTATGAAATAAAACACCTGACCCGTTTTCATTGCCGGTGTGTGTAGATGCCCGAAAATTTAAATATTTGATACTCGCGGTAATCCTAAAGGGGGTGCAAAAGAAGTCTCCTAATTATGAGATAATTATTAGTTAAGTATCAATTAACTTAAAGGTAATTAGATTTTTGTTGCAATGTCTTTATGTCTTCATAAAAATGTTGCTCAGACCGTTTCACGACTTAGACGACCCACCGACGAAAAGTCACCCTGTATAAATTGTATAATATAGCGATATAGATTGTCATCAACGTTATCTACTGATTTATTTACTGTTCTTATGGGAAGACTAGAAAAAAGTTTATGCGTAGCCAAGTTGCTAATCGCTAACGTTCAGTAGCGTATCGTAGTTTTCTCGTTCGTTTCATTCACACGATTGAGAGTTAGCGATTTGCATATTGGCTACGCACCCTGGCCTACCATCGCAGACTTCGAATTTCGTAAAATACGAGGATTTGTGTCTGTTACTCTAATGACACCCTCGTTGGAGTTACAGAGACCAATCCTTGATATTTTCTGGATTCAGCCTCCATAGCCTAGATAGTCGTGACCCTGCCTACGAAGCTGGAGGTTCCGGGTTCGAGTCCCGGCGAGGGCATTATTTGTGTATTTATTGATCACAAATATTTGTTCCTTGGTCATGGCTGTCTATGTATTTAAGTATCTATATATATCTACCTATCTATTATACATATATATCGTCGCTTGGTATCTACATCACTAGCCTTAATTGAGCTTACCGTAGGACCAAGTCGATTTGTGTAAGATGTCGTAAGATATTTATTATTTATTTTGAAATAAAACTATGAAAACGGATAAACTCGCGTATATTAACTAATTTTAACTTCATTCCGACGTTTCGAACACTTTACAGGGTTCGTGGTCTGCGGATGACTGACAATGGAGGAAATTTGATAGATCTACCTCCATCAAAATAAGAAAGATAAGTACAAAACTACCCACCAAAGAAAAATTACTAAACCACAGACAATAAATTTTAAGGGTGGATGTACATACAAAATTTGCAAATTAAGCTAGTTATTCATTACAAATATTTTCAGAATGAAGACAAGAGACAAAATAAATAATCTACGCCGGTTCTATCCCTACGCCACTGCCTGAGAAGTATTTCCTTCCTTTGTATGATTGTATTGTTAGGAAGGTATCCCAAAATTGGGACCGGCAAGAAACTCAGCGGGACAACTCTTTTTATTTATTTGAAAGTTTTGGGTGGTTTTCACAGGATTAGTACGACAATATGTCGTCGCGAGATAAACTATCCATCTCTCTTCTATTCATATAGTTAGTAAAAGATGTAAAATCTATGTCGCGGCGACATACTGTCATACCAATCATGTGCTATGCATAGGTCTTTATTAGACTTTATTGTTAGGCCAGCGACTAAATTAGAAAAATTTGGCACTGGTCTCACCGCGAGCTACTAAACTATGAACTATCGGCTATAAACGCGAACAAAAGATTACGCACCCCGTGTAAATAAAAGAGACACGGGAGTTTATAATTTCGCGATTATAAATTGCCGATTATAATTTCGCGTTTTTGTGGTTGGTGTCGTGTTAGGTTATCGATCGGATCATTCGGATCTACATATATTGTCAATTTTAATATTTTAGCTTCTAGTACCAACTAAATATTATTATACTATTATAAAAAGCTCCGCAGAGTTTCATGCCGGAAAAAAATAGTAAAAACTCCTTCTCGTGTCCGTGGTGTAGCGATGGAACCGGATGTAGTTTTGAATATTTAGAATGATGATATCTATATGTGACTTCGATTTTTTATATAACAAGGTCACAATTTAGAAGAGACTTTGTCATTCTGAATTACGCCCCTAAATCACTTAATAGGTAGATAGGTATATTAATACTGCTCGTATATTCTGTCCAACAATCTTTCCGAAATAAAGGCAGTAGATTCAAGGAGTCTAATAATCAAGGATCGGACAAACGCCCGTCATTTTGAAAACATAACCCTGTTCCGTATGGTAGAGACTTCCTTATCTTATGCTGAACCCGGCGAGCATGAGGTGAAAAAATGTCATTGGAAAATAGATTTTGTCATTATTGACATAAGTGACAGGGGTGGGTATGAGATACCCTGGGTCATGCTCCCCGGGTTAACATATTTTATTGATTTAAGATGTTTATTTATTTATTTAAGATATTTTTTTATTATATACAAACACAAAGTATCTATTTAGGAGATCCCAAGTATTTTTTAGATACTTGTGCACAACATAATTGTTCGAAGCATCGTCACAACGTTAATTAAAATACGCGATATATTTCTTTTAAATTGTTTTATTTCATGAATAACTATCGCGGTATCCGAAGAAGATAATTAGGTATACACTCATTAGATCAAAATTCAATATCAAAAAGTAAGAAAGAGTCGGGATCTCCTAAATAGATACTTTGTGATAGACTTATTAAAAAATATCTTATATAATTAAATATGTTAACATCATAAGATAAGGAAGTCTCTACTGTACGGAACAGGGTTATTTTTTCGAAATGACGGGCGTTTGTCCGATCCTTGCTAATAATGGACAGCTAACTCTACAAGCTTACATTTTTTAGATTTGTCGCTTTTTTCTGCTGACGAAGATACTGAACAGAGTGTATTTCGATAACACAAGTCAAAATGTATAGGTATCTACCTGGTGTAGCAATTGTTTGAATTATTTAATACAAAAAATTTAGTTTGTTCCTCAATAAAAGTCGCAATTGCGTGATTGACTTTGTCATTCAGAATCACGACTTCTAAATCACGCAGTAGATATATACCCATGAACCCATAATAGTTGATACTACTTCAATAAAGCAATTAAAAAGCTATAGGTGATACAAATACATAACATTTTTTCTTGAGGAAGGGTTCCCATAATCCTGGCTACGTGATCTTTGTACCCATGACCGTACCGACTGATTCTGGGGTAGTAGGTGAAAACAATTTTTAGATATCCACTAAAAGTTTTCAGGCACACACCACGGTCCAAGGATCTCGACAGCAAGCATTATGGGAATCATCCCGCATCCGGGCATTTTCACTTCTAGGGACACCCAATTAGCTTAACTTTCACAAAAAAGTTAACTTCGATGTCAGCTTTGTAACGACAATTAAGCATAAAATATTAACAAAAATATTTTTTTATCATTTAATCCAGAAAGAATACGTGTATATGCAATATAAAAACATGAATAAACTGGCAAGCAAGGGTCAGATATTGGCGACCTCAACTACCTAAGTAGTCGTTATTTTTAGCATTTTACATCCATTTACTTATTGTCTTCCTATGTTTTTTCGTAATAAAATTCTATCTTTTCTCTTTTTATTCTGTCGTCAACAAGTCACAATTTAGTTCTTAACATTCCAACAAAGGAACCCCAAACGTCAAACCGGAATTCTGAAACTGTTTCAACAAAGAGCATTGTTCCACACTCATCGATCATCAGCACTTGGTCTCGATAAAATACTTTTTGTTCACGGCTTCAAGAGGTTTTAAGTAGCTCAGAATTATGGTCACAATATGTTAACAATAAACTGTTTATACAGAATTTAAAACTTTAAAACTTTCAGGTCAGACAACATTCGAAAGAATTTGCATCGTTCATTACTATTGATATCCACTTTTCTAATAGATCTTTGGGCGCAGCTAATTTTATAATCATTGATTGTTGATCTTAAAAAATAATAGTTTTTGTATAGCATAAAAAGAGGACTTTTTGCCCATACATAGGTTCAGATGCAAAATAATTACACACTAACAAAGTAATGTCCGGAAATCTGCCGTTGTGCGATTCGTAAGTAATTTTTTTATATTGGAAGTAAAAGTTCCGAAATTTCCTGGTTTGCTAGAGGCTTTTTAAATTCTAGGTAACTCTGTGTAATTATTTAAAATCTTCTGGATAAGATACGGTCCACGGAGCGCTCTTAGTATATCTATAAAATGGGTGTGAAATGCTCAATTGTGGCACATACTATGCTATTAAGAATAGCATACTCGTAGTATGTGCTAGAGATATACTAAGAACAGCATAGTATGTGCTACAATTTTCAAGACATTAAAACTCCAGGTATCGCTGACTCGCACAGCTGTCGCCTCGCATGTCAGTAACTCGACACTCGGCTTGTGACGAATATGAAAACTATTGCAGTTTTTAAGTGGCCACAATTTACGCTGCCGATGTGTCAGGTTACGTCAAAACGCTGCTTCGGCAATACGAGTGTGGCGTCGTCACATTCCTCTTTGACCACGTGTCCTTTGAGCGTAGACGAGATAATGCACATGTTCTACTGTCCTTATAGGGCTTTGTTCAGACTTTCGTTACCGTAAAACCCCCAGCTAATGGTCCAATACTGCAACTATCATCCACAATTTCAACTCCTAAAATAAGCATCAGTGCCATATCTTCTTTTTGGCTTTGTGCAAGTTTTTTTTACGAATGAGGAGTTTTTCCTATGAATAGCACGATTATTATAAGAATTACACTGAATTAAACATATTGGATTAAGTTTTGGATCATTGTGGGGAGCGTTTAGACTACAGTTAGGTGGTTGTACGGTACCATAAAACCAACTAAAGCAAAACTCCCAAATATCTATATAAATGTAAATATCATCGATTATGATTGCATTATTCGTGCATAAACTTGAATAAAACCTAAAAGAAGATTGTGACTGAGTACGTCATGGTAACCCCCCAGTTAGGAGTTGTACCTGTGTATAGAACAATTGTGCGCCACCCTCATATAATGGAATCCAGCTATCCTTACCAGGTTATCGTCATTCTCGTGAGGGGCTTACTTACACTTCAGGGACTTGTATCCACGCTGTTCAGTATTGCCACAATATTTAACTGCTATAGGAACAACATTTATTGGACTTTCTATTTTAAACCATAGTTAGAGAATAAAAAGTAGTGACTCATCATACCTAATCCTGTTTTGAAACCAAGCTAATGCCAATTTTGACAGGAATTTAGCATTGGAAACTAGTAGCTCTATAAAACAGGGGTATGACTTGCCGGTCGTTTTGGAACCACTGGTCACTTGTAAGTATTAAACATAGCTTCACTAAAGCCGCTGCCCCTTATTCATAAAAGTCTCCTGACTTAGCAAGTTTTGTGTGTCCCTTTCGCTCTTATAGACATATTGATAAGACCGAGAGGGACAAATAATACTAAGTGGCTTGCTAAGTTAAGAGGGGTTTATGATTAAGGGGATTAATTTTTAAGATTTCATTCCTCGTCTGCTTTATTCCTTATCTCGCTGACTGTATCGATATTAATCAAGCGACAAGAATTCCCTGACGTCATGCCGTGCGACTATTTCAATTAGTTTACATTACCATCTTGTGTTTATGTTAGCACAGTTACATATTGAAGGATTAATTGTATTGAAATTATACCATTAATTCAAGCAAGGGCTAATAATTAAACGTATGGATTATTATAAAGAATTATCTGGAATTATTGTCGCGTCTTTCTGTCCGTCATCGCTTGAGTTCGACCCAGGCGACACGACGTCTGCGATCAACAAAATCTGACTCCTATGCTAGTGTTATACACATACGTGACCAAATAAACCTTATTCCTTTCATGAGCATATATCAAGTTCTTATTCCTATGCCAGTGGAATAGAAATACGAACATTTTTCACAGAATTGTTACGAATATAATAGTATAAAATGAGTGTGATGCATGTCACTAGGGTTTTTCTATGGGATCAAACTCGAAATCACGAAAAATAAAGTAAACCATACAAAAAGTAAATATCACACAACTAAAATATATGAAACAGTAAATTATTCCTTGTTGTCTACATAATAAAACAATTAACAAAACCTAATTTACCCTTCCAAACTCCAGCTTAATAGGCCTCGCCAATATAATGTAATGTGAATATTTATCTAGACTGTGAGAATACTCGTACATAAAAGCTTGTAAAAAAGGCATGGTATGATATTTAACGTTAAAGCCTAACAACTTACTATTTGACCCTCGCCATGTTGCGGATTTTCAGTGACACTAATTTATTTTACTGGCAAAGATTACTGTTTGACATCAGCGGCCCTACCGCAAAAATCGAAATTCGTCAATTTCGAGGATTTGTCTCTCTCACTCTAATGACGCCTTCGTTTGAGTGACAGAGAAACATCCTCGAAATTTACGAATTACGATTTTCGCGGTAGTAGGCCAGGCGTTGAATGTCATCGAATGTCACCGATGTAAACAAAAATAAAATATATCGCGACTTAAACGATTTCATCATAAAAATGCCGAAAAAGATACCAATAGAAGCAAGAAAAATCGTCCTAAATACAATAAAATCTTTAAACCAAAGAAAGGACGAAGGATTGAATAGTATTCCATTGGAAAATGTTTTGCAATTGGTTACTGACATGACATCACATTATTGCCATAGGTAAACTGTTTGTAGCGACACTGTGTCAGGGTCAAATAGAAAGTTGTTAGGCTTTACATACTATTTTTTTAAGAGACCTACCTATACATTTCGATCTAGTATAATATGGCATTTTTCTTTGGTTTATGACTTTACTTATGACATTTCAATTTAAAATAGCCAAACAAGGTCGGATACAGTCACAGATATACTTATACTATACGTAAAACCAACAACGTTCGAAATATGTACCTATCCGAAAAAAATAAATTCACTCTAACCGCCAGTCAAAGCTGGAGTTAGCACCAAAAATTCTCTATTTGCCTGTATATTTTACGGTTCCGTAGTTTTGCAGATGATATGCGAAATAACAGAGAAAATCTCAGATTTTCGAATTCTCTATTTTATATGTTTCAAGCGTGGTAGGGACTTCAACCTATCATGTATAGGTAAATAAGCTGTTAAACTCACGTAAGTAAGTCACGCAAGTATTTCTAGTCACTCCGCCTCGGGCTTTAGGGCCCGCCCACACTCATCATCAGCCTGTGATAGTCCACTGCTGGACGTGGGCCTCTCCTATTAAATATGCGTATAGACGCATTAGGAGGTACATGCCCATAATCGCCACGCTGGGCAAGCGGATTGGCGATCGCAGTAATGTGTCCACTATGACGACGCTGCTGCCCATCATCAATATTTATCAAATAACGGTCAGTGACACTTCAATCCCTTAGTCGACTCTTACGACACCCGCAGGAGGAGTTGGGGTGGTGACAAATGTATTCTTACTGCCGTCACCACACGACCCACACTCACTTACCCCCTTATTCATAAAATGTTTCGTCTCCTAACTTAGCAAGCCAGTAAGTGCCCATTTCCCATTTCGTTCTCATCAATATGTGTGTATGTCAACGGTGTATAGGACCGAAAGGGACTAACAATACTTAGCAGCTAGCTAAGTAGGCGACGTTTATGAATAAGGGGGTTAGCATCTTTAGGGCGTCGGAGCTACGCGAACGTTCACTAGACGACGACGCTCTAAAGACAATTAGTGGGCGCGCGGGCCAGTAGTCGCACAAGATCGTCGGACTCAGTGCTTGATAGCCATATTTCCGGCCGAGGTATGTAAGTATAGTGCTTTTCTCAAACATGCAATGTGTCATGATGCCTGTGCCACAAATTTATGTGGAATGGAATTAAAAAGAGCACTTTACCGGCCTAGGCGTTCATGATTTGTATTAAATTCCATTGTCCTAATCGTACCTGAAACTTCATAATTCGCAGCCTATTATAAGGAACATAACAACAATATTTCATTGCATGTGTGAGAATAGTACATTTCGTTATTAGTGCAAAAAAATTTTTTTCGACGAGGGTGAAAGTTGGAGCCCAAGTGAAACGAGGTCGACAATCACCCGAGTGAAAAAGAAGTTTTCACACGTGTACCGAACAATTTTTTTCATAAAAAGTGCGTCAAAAAGAGAATTTTACGCACGCGAAGCGTTCGCAAAGTTCGTTTTTCCGCACTAGTTAAGGAAAAAGTAGATACCTTGCGTAGCCAACGCTTATTCGCGAACGAAACGCAACTGTCTTTGTCGCAACTTATTTACAAAGAGTCGCAAAGAGAGAAAACTGTATAGTTCGTTCGTCAGTAGAAAACAAAAAAGTAAACAAATATGGCTGGAGTTCCATTAGTATTTGACATCTTTGACACATATATCGTGAAACACGTTCGCGGATATATTTATATTTAAGTTAATACTAATAAATATCAATAATCTTAAGTAAAAAATGAAATTTTAATGATAATTATGAACTCAGTTTCTTGCCAGAGGAACGCCAATTCTGCAATAATGTGTATTTGGAGGTTAAAACGTATGTGAACTCAATGTTTAACCTTACATGTTGGTGATAAAACCAAGACTGTTCTAAACGTCCGTGTTTATTAAATAATGCAAGTTTTTAGGTTTGTTTACATTTTTTTATTTTCTACTGACGAACGGTACCTACGGTCCATTCGTCCTTAGTTGTCTAATCTAGTAAACAACTTTCTAACCTAAAAATACACGCTTTCTGTTGTAAATTGCTGTTATCCTTGATAAACTTTACGTTCGTTGACGGGAAATCTTAATTTGTTAGATACGCGGTGTTAACAAATGCCAGTTACGCGGATTTGCTCTGTAGGGCATATCTGGGTGTTGTGAAAAAATACTCAGTACTTACAAGTGCTTGTTACGCGGTATTGCACTACTTATACCCGACGCTTTGCACCTGTCAAACTTGATATTAAACTACTACAATAAAGTATTTACAGTCTTACATACACAGATATACCAATCCGTATATCCGCTTTCAATAGAAACGTATCAAACCGGCATAAGGCCGATTTTTTAAAAGTACAATTAACAAGGTACCTACACAATAATTATTTAGCATAGTTAGAAGTCATATTTGTGTCGCAATACTTGACCTCAATTAAAGTAAAGCGTAATATGTAAATGATGCCAATGTTAATGTGACGAAATCGAAGATGGCTGCCGCGTCAGCGTCGTTTCAGCTATGTCAACTGTGGACATTACTTGGTGGCTATTATTGTCCTTTGGGCTTATACCATACTTACGGCCATGCGATCATTATTATATAGGTACAACATGGACGTCAAACGCCAGCTCAAAAATGAGTTACTATTTTTGACTTTTTCCTTAATTTTTGCATACAAACATAAAATAGTATATTACGAAACAAGTGCGATAAAAAATTTGTTCGAAACGAGTGGTTCGATTCAATTTTAAGTACCTACTTACACTTTCTCACTCAACTTTTTTAGAAAGTTATCAAGTTTTTAAATTAGAATTTAATCGTGAATGACGTGAAGAACTTGATAATTCGAGATGAAAAGTAGAAGAAAATTCATTTTTTTTGTATAAAATGGTAATGGCTAAAAATCTGCATCTCATTCTTCGGTTTCGATAAAAACCTGTGTGATGGTAACACACTGTATATAATTCTTATATCGTCGCTCAGTACTCACAATATATAAGCCTTATTTGTAGGTACCTACTTAATTAACAACATTTAATAGTAAGTCAGAGGGGCTAACGAGATCATTCACAAATTTCTCAAATTTACCATTTTTGAGTTTCGCATTAAACCAACAGTAGGTGGGTGAATGTACCGTCCGATAAATAATATAATTATAATAAATAGTATTTTAATTTAATCTTATATTCAAAATATTTTGCTTGACCGCGTCGTATGTGACCGAACTTGACTACATGCGTCAGTCAGCGTCAGGGAGGGATCCCAAGTTTAAGTCGTTCTCTCTCCTTGGCGTGTATAACCACGTGACTTATGATTATGATGATGCCTTTTTGTCGTTTATCGTGCTATCCGTCACTTTCGCATTTGCGTACTTGTCAGAACGTGACGGCAACTACGACAACTTAGCAGTTGTCAAACTGAATTAGAACTTACGTACGTGCGTGTCGGTTTATATTGCTCTGTGGACCGTAACTTGGACGTCTGTCTTTGGCATTGAGGCTGCGGTGCCGATGTGTATCAGGGTACACTGTATCTGTCGTTGGTACATTCCACGAAAATGTCTACTTTGTAGGGAACGTGACGACTATGACAGCTACTTAGTAATATTATGGCAAGTGCGAGAATTCTCGACAAATACAAACACCCAGTTATAAAATGAAGATACACCAAAAATTTGTACCTATTCATAACTTTCTTAGATGTACGCAAAGAACAGCGTCTCGTACCCGACAGATAACGTTCAAAAGGTTGATCCACAACTATCTCCAAATATTCTTAGTTTATAGTTTAAAGAACCTGGTGGGTTTTTAAATATAAACTTTTTGTCATCGAATCCAATCAGATCAATTAAGCTTAATCCTTTTAAAAAATCGTCCGAAAATTGAACCGACATTTAAATCCTCTATTGGTAGTTATGCAATTTTGGTTATCGTTTTTACCTCTATCTATCACTCTTCCACTAATGGTAGCAATGTATGACAGCGATTAGTCTTGTCGTTAAGGCGGGCTGTTGGCTTATGATTAGTGGTCGGAACTATGGGTGCAAAACTTTAACAAAACTTTAAAATTGACATATGGGATCACTTTAGCCAAGAAAAATACGAATATAATTGAAAAATTTGTATCCAATTTTATTCCCTATCTCGGAATCTTCAACTCACAAGGTGTGGGGGTGTAGATAAGTATATTTTGTGGATGTATGTGCATCGTCAAGTCCACTTGAGAAGTTTTGTTGAAGTTTTGCACCCATAGTTCCGACCCCTACTTATGATGGTCCTGTTTTATCCATTTATTGTGCAACGGGCCACTTTCGCACTTGCATTCACGTTACAACGTGACAGCTACGACGACAAAACGACTATACGGTGCGGCACCATTGCCTCCTACTGGTCAGTGATCATCCTAAAACACGAAGTCTTGTTGCTTTGTGTCTGTAATGGATTCTAATAGCATTCCAGGGGGGTTACCATGACGTACGAATGCGATTCAGTTTAGGTTCAGAGAAAAGGATAGAGATATTCGACTTGTATAGCCTTGTACCTTTTTCTCGACGTAAACTGAATCGCATTAGTACGTCATGGTAACCCCCCTGGTAACTGATAATGAGTGTAAGTAAGAGTCCCCGAATTTGACCATGAACTCGCTGTTTTCGTATCGTAACGAATCTACGACCTAAGCTTCACATTTGCGCAACTGTGTAAGTAACTATGGGGACCATACTCTAAATATGTTCTGGCTCCATTGAGGACGTGATATTACTATGCCTACTTGTTTTGTACTTACGTACAACTTAAGTAATTTATGAAGTAGCTCGCCCGCGTGCTTATTTCTCATTTCGCTACCTAATTGAACCAGTGCTCCCGATAATGCATTTTTATCCATCCATATATATTTCTTAGGGTTACTCACGTAAGATTGAGATTTGCATAACCCTTCCACGTCGGTTGACGCCTGAGTAAAGTATACATATGTGAAAAAGTGCAAGCGGGCCACCCACGAGGCAATGGCAATGCTTACGGGGAATATTTTGTTACAAAACATTGGTGCTTTATTCGCACAAAACTTTGATTGATTGAATACCTACATTAAATTACCCAATTGAAATTATTGGTCGTAAAGGATTGACACAAATTTATCATTCGTATTTTCTACTTTGAAATTGTTCATGGACTGAAGCTGAAATTATTTGACAATGATTATTGATTTAAACAGTCAGCAAAAATACCGAAGTTTACCAACGCTGGAGGTGGTAAAATTCGGTATCTTTTCTTTGGTATAGGACATCTAATATTTAAATTTATATACACATATATATATATATATATATACACGGTGGAATTTAATCGGTGAACAGGAACCCATTTTTCTAATTCAGTAATCGATGGCGGTCACGTTTATGTAGTACTTAAGTGGAACCAAGTTTTTTTTTTAGCATAACAAATTTTTATGTTGAAATTAAACTTTAATTTAAATTTATTGTCACCCTACTAATGGTTTAGTCTGAAAAGTTTAATACCTCTTTTCAAACTATCAGCCATGCATCGCTCTTATTTTACATAGGAATAGAGTCTATCGCAAAAATTAAAGCATGTGAGTGGTTATTGCTCATTTATGTTTTAAGTTTCTATGGCTGATAGTTTGAAAAGAGGTATGAAACTTTTCAGACTAAACCATTAGTAGGGTGACAGTAAATTTTAATTTCAACATTAAAAAATTTTATGCTAAAAAAGAACTTGGTTCCACTTAAGTACTACATAAACGTGACCGCCATCGATTACTGAATTAGAAAAATGGGTTCCTGTTCACCGATTAAATTCCACCGTGTATATAAATTTATATACATATATTTTTTCAGGTAGAGTTACTACTTGAAAAAAAAAACAAAGATTATTGACGGCGGTGTTCATAGAGAGGTAACGCGTTTTTCACAATGTCGTCAATGACTTAACCTTTAACTTACACATATAGGGTTGTTTTTAATGTGTTCCTAGTGTACCTATACGGCTGGCATGAATTAGTCTTTGTAAATTAGGTACTCTAAGCCCAACTTGCACAATGTTGAGTTAGGCCGCTAACACAAGGTTAAACCAGTTAACCCCGTGTTATCTCCCGGTCCCTGTAGTAAATCTGGCCCACGCAAGTGGATCTAAATATATTATTATACATATATAGTCTCCGGTGAAGTACCAGTTTTCACTCATAATTCTTAATAGCTTTACAATATTTTTCTTTAAAATGACCCTCCATCATGTTTTACCCGTTTAGTGCTCTCGTAGTAATTTTAGCCCAAGCACTTCCACCCCTTTACATTACAAATATAGTAATTTCGGCTATTTTTGTGAAATTAAGTATATATGCCTACACGAACAGACTATACCTATGTTGCGTTTATAATACTAAAACAATTTTCATAAATAAAATGTACGAGAAACATGGTAAAAATGTCAGGCATAATATCGTAATCCTCTTAACACATCCGTATTAATGGTATCGAATTTGGAACAAAATTCAGAGCGCTTTCAGACTAGCGCATTTTTCTACGCCTATGTCTATTACATGCCTACATGTATAAAATGTTAGGCCCTCAATTTTCTTTACAGGTAGGTACCAGCACTTGCCAAAAACTAGGTACGTGTAGGTAGACAACATAGTTTCAAAATTCAGCAGAAGCTACATTTCTTTAGCTCTTATTAATCGTTCCCCCTTAGACCACCTCACCCTACTTATGCGATAGACGTATTAGGAGGTAATGTTTATATCGCCACGCTGGGCAAGCGGGTTGGCGGTCACAGTTAATGTGACCACTATGATGATGCCCGTCATCAACCTTCAATAAATAAATGGTTAGTGACACTTAAATATAACGATATATAAACGGGTATAGGTACAATAAAAGCTCCAATTGCTGTTTTTGGTTCTGTTAGCTATAAATAAGAGCAATAAAATTTGCTATTGTTATCGATTTATTTTTTATAAGTATATAATTTTGTAACTTTATTGTATCCTGGATTGAATAAAGTTTGACTTACGCATAAATGATATGTAACTAGGTAGGATGATACCTACTTATTCGCAAAGTGGCGGGCAGTTGAATTGGAGGAGGAAAGCTGAAGATCGACCTAACTTGCGTGCCATGGGATAGGGCTTAGGCCAGCAGTGGACTGATACAGGCTGATGATCCACATGAACAGGCTGTAGCTGTAACATAGCACTGTTACCATTTTTATTATATACCATTAACACCGAGTGACGTAACTAATGGTAGGTACCGTTTATTTTAGTCTGCATGATTTCCTTAACTTTAGACCCACCAAAAAGACGATAACCTGATATGACAATGACCCACTTTGTGAGATTGCAGAGTCGAAAAAAATGTGTATTCTATCTACCTAGTCTACACACCAACAATTTTCATCGGGAACATTAAGTACGCATTAGGTAATCGATAAAAACCGTCTGTCACAACGTTAAATACAGTTATTACAAACAAAATAAGATTTTTTTAATTATTCAGTAATTTATAAGTTATTAGTTACTAAAAAAAAT
Organism: Thaumatotibia leucotreta; assembly: GCA_025490895.1. Classification (NCBI taxonomy): domain Eukaryota; kingdom Metazoa; phylum Arthropoda; class Insecta; order Lepidoptera; family Tortricidae; genus Thaumatotibia; species Thaumatotibia leucotreta. The sequence continues at coordinate 31,512 of JALPQI010030245.1, read as the reverse complement.
TCGGAAAAGCAACAACTCCAGTAACAGACTAAGCTAGCTAAGTGATTAATTAGGACTCTTATTACTATCGCCGTATAAATGTATCAAAATGTCACTGTTTTGGAACGAAAAGTATAAAAATTCAAACTCTAGGCAGTCTCTCAAAAATTGACCCCTGGTCAGACAAGTACAATCAACCAAATTGGTACCCTAAGTCACTCGAGAACTATGTCAAAGTGCCGCTACGAATCAAATTGTAAGAAATTCCGTACACATGTAATTTTGACAAGGTTTGAGTAGACTAGGGTTCCAATTGGTTGAGTGTTACGTTTTTTTTTATGTGACGAAGGTAGACAACTGAGCTCTGAGCCCACCTAATGGAAAGCCGGAACTGAGGCCCATAGACCAAAAACACGCCTATGCGCTGCCTATTCTCAGGACTTAGATGGATTGCCTCTATCTATGCCAGGAATTACACCGGCTATCTCCCCCAAACCGAAACACATCAGTGCAAACACTGCTACTTAGTGGCAGCTTAACGGGTAAAACGGTGGTAGCTATGGTGGTAGGTCCTCCCACCAGCAAAAACGTATCATCAGAAAACAATCAAGCCGGCAGTGTAGCGCACCCTTTACAATTTTATGGCGTACATTTTTAATGTTACCTGTTGCACCTTGTTGCACGCTACATAAAACGGCCAGGAATAAGATCGGGGGCTACGGACGGTGGAGATGGTAATTCGTTTGTGTACACACAATGGGCTTATTTCACGAACCGATTAACTTATGTGTACATTTTAATGTATAATTTTGTAGGCTACGATAGACACTTGGCTAGAAAATGTTTAGTTTAACATGTATTTATTATTGCCGTTTTGGGTTAATACGTGTACTTAATGTTAATCCCAACGCTGTGTCGATCAGATGATTGTGGCAGCCCTTTTTACACGACTGCCAAAAGGAGAGTATACAGTGTGTTAACATGAGGCAGGCTTTTATTTGAACCGAGGATTGAGATGCAGATTCTTAGCCAAACCATGTGCATTATTTGTTTAAAAATCCTAATTTTAAAAGTAATTATCTTTCTAAGAAAAGTTAATTGAGAAGCAATGTACTTCAAAACAAATCGTTAATTGGCACTTGACAATGACAGATCGCAGCCACTCGCAACGTTTGACAACTAAGCAGTACACGCGTTACATTGATCGTTCGAACGAAATAAAAATAATTGTTCAGTTAATTTAAATATTTGTCAACTCTTAATACTTGAAAACGATTGCCAGTAATGCGTATTATTACCCATTTTCGTAAAAGCCTGGGTCATGGTAACACACTGTATGTGTTCAGCCCCTATGTATGTTTCATATTTTCTTTAAACGCGCAGATCTTCGCGACCACTCAACTGTTTTTAATAGTGTAAGGTATCATTAGAATCCTCATGACGTCGCGGGTAACATAGGATATGTGACGTCACGTTAAAAATAATATGGCGGCCTAGAAATTCGATATTATCTAACCAAAAAAAAGAAATATGAAAGAAACCTATTGAGTTTGGTATCAAAATGAAGAGCTTCAAACAACGATTACGAATATGTACATAACTTATATGTGTGTAACTTAATCAAGAAGAGCGAGATTCATTAAAATGCAATCATATCACAAAGAATAATATGTGATCCAAACGCTATGATTTGGGTGTCAAATTAAAGCATTTTACATGCAGATTATAAATATATATACAAGTTATATGTTTCAGTATGTGTATGAAGAGAAAACTCGAAATGTTCTACATCGCGGTATTGAAATTTTTCTTTGAATTCTAAGCCGTGACAGAACTGTCACCACTGACACTGGCCTTAGTGTATATGAAACAGATATCATTATATAAGTGTTTGTGGTCGAGTGGTACAACGCACGGCTGCTACGCAGTGGTCGTGGGTTCAATCCCCAGCTTGTGCCGATGAGTTTTTCGAAAAACGTATGTAAATTCATCATCATTTGATATCATCACAAGTGCTTTACGGTGAAGGAAAACATCATGAGGTAACCTATTTGTGAGTTCCCAACAAGTATTGGGCCAGCGTTGGGACCACGCCAAACAGGCACGTTAGATTTCGAGTTGCGGAAAATAGCTATAACACAACATTGAAAAAAAATGGTAATAACATGTACCAAATTAGGGGTAGTTGAAAAAGCTTGGTAGCTTACTTTTCTCGCAGCTCCGTCTTCGCGGCCTTTCTTTAAATTTCTTACAAGTGTCATGCTAGGGCACTCTTAGTAAAAGTCCGGGCCTCTTGCTCTGCTGGTCCGGGCCGGTGTCTGGGCTCTGGTACTCGTAGCTCGGTTTTCGGCTTCGCGAAGCAATGCCCCTCTAAGGGACGATTTGGACCTTCAGCCCTACGCGGAGCTGGGCCTACAGCTACGGTCTTCGCAGGTTGTCAATACTACTTCAATACTTCGATTATTTTTTATGTTACACTCTTTCACCGTCTAGCGTGGTAGCGCTGGGCTCTGGTGGCTCGGCTTTCGGCCTCGTGACCTGGCGCGCCTCTGAGGACCGCTTTTGGCCGTTGACTTTACGCGGAGCTCAGCTTTCGGTCTTCATTAGAGTTTGAAGCGAAGTGTCGGGCTTAAACACAGTTGACCCTTTGACCGCCACTGGCCGACAATTATACCAATGCAGTAGAAACTTACGCAGGACGCCGTAAAGTTAAATTTCGTTTAAATAATCACGTACGCATGGTGTCTGGAGCTCAGCATAATATTCCTTCTCTGGCGGTCAAAAGGCTAAGAGAGACGGTTGTACCGTGTTGTCTCACCCGTCGGGCCTTCGATCCTACGTGGATGTCGGCTTATTCAGATGCTGGGGTAGTTGAAGAAGCGGTATACTCTTGGGTCGTCTCGTTCGTTTTTCGTCACGTTCCTAAATTTGTCCGATTCTGCTTTCGTCACCCATTCTTTATTCGTCACGATCGTCGATGGTCTTTCTCATCTTCAGTCAGATTTGTTGTTCATCTTTATCTTAGTCCGCCTCGTTCGTAACTCGTCATAATTTTCTTTAACCAAGAATAACAATAAGAAAAAAGTCAACAACTTATTATGGTCAAAGACGATAATGACTGCAGACTAACTTGACGAATGAAGAATGGGTGACGAAAGCAGAATCGGACAAATATAGGAACGTGACGAAAAACGAATAAGGCTACCCAAGAGTATACCGAAGAAGCATGGTAGCTCAATTTTCTCACTGCTCGGCCTTCAGCCTTGCGCTAAAATACTTGCGAGTGACACGCTTGGGCCTTCGAAGTGATAGTCCGGGTCTCCGCGAGCTCTGCTTTCGGCCTCCTACCCTGAAGCTGGCGAGTCCCTTCGGAAGTTCGGACTCGCTTAACATAAATTTAGATTAGTTTTGGAAACGTTCCGGCCCTCGCACGGAGTGCCTTACGGCGTCGCCCAAAATACTTGGGATGGGAACTCTTCGGGCCTCTGGAGCAAACGAAGCGCAGGGTCAGCCTTACAAATTATATCGAAATTTATAGAATCTTCAAATACACTAAAAGGTTTGAAATAAATTAATTAATAAAAAAAATTAAAAACACGACTGCCGTTTAAAAACGTTCTTGTCTTAATAAGACAAGCTCTTATATGCAGATACGCTCACAAGAATAAACCTGAAAAAGGAATTATTTTTTACTTTTAAGAACGTTTTTCGTCGTGTCTTTAATTTTTTTTAATAATTAATTTATTGTAACTCATTACTGATTACATTAACGAAAAACGGATATTAGTTAATCGCGAAAAGTTACGTTTAATATGTTTGGGAAGTGGTTCATTGTTTGTCAGGTAGAAACTTCGCAAGACCATCTGTACTGAAAAACGTCGTGCGATAGGTACACGTGCGAAATGGAAATTCATTCGAGCTAAACTTTTTCGCACTTGTATCGTAATGTACTAATCCTAACGTTTCGGACATGACGTTACACCCGTGGTCGCAGGCAGACAGATTATTTCGAGTCAAGTAGCTTCAGATTCTTGCCCCCTTTATTCATAACGTCCTAACTACTCCTAAAATGTCTATGAGACGGAAAAAGACATCAATTATTATCGGCTTGCTGAGTTAGGAGACGTTTTTTAATTATAAATAACGGGGTTAGGCTGTAATGTTGTGTCTATAAAAAAGTAGCGCAATGAAAGAAGTTGTGGGTTCGATCTCATGTCTGTCAAAATCGCTCATAGTAAATTTTTTCATTGCGTTCATATTAAAGCCTACACAGGTACAGTCATATAACATTTGATTAAAACATCTTTAATGCTGTGTACCTCATAAAGTTGCATTTACTAGCATTTACTTAACCATTTTCCTGTATAAGTATTAAAGAAAATGGTTAAGTATAAATAAATTATCGAAGTCTTGTCGATAGACCGAGCTCTGTGGCGTACCTTGGGGGAGGCCTATGTCCAGCAGTGGACTGCAACGGGCTGATGATGATGATGATATCGATAAAGAGCTGCTTACAAATTTAATGCAGTGAGTATATGTACATTAAACAATATATGTGATGTGGTCCAACAATTTGGCAAAAAGTCTAAAAGTGACCACATTGTTTTTTGACTGCACTCTAATTTAATGTTGGCCTATGCTGTAGGCATACCTATACAAATATCATTCAGGCAATTAGTAAAATAACACGGGCCCTAATTCGAGGAAGTTATCTATGGCCGGAACTCGTCTCCATTGCCAAAATGATTAAAATGTTTTCTAGAATCCCGAATCAGCAATCTTGGTCGGCACATTTGACTCTTCAATAAGATCTTATCAGTGTGCAACTATGTAATTAGTTTAGGATGAAGTTTCCATTGAACAGTTTACAGATAATATGGGTAAGTGTTCACAGCGCTTCGAGATTTCTACGCAAACGGGTCAAAAGGCCGATTTCCACTCGACTTTCTTCCAAAAATAATGGATGTTTAATATTTTAAAAAATAGCTGTAGTAAATTTTAAAACGTGGGCACAGAGTATTTTTATCTAAATATAGGTAAGTGTTCACAGTGCTTGGAAATCTCTATGCAAAGGGGTCAAAAGGCCGAATTCCGCTCGACTTTCTATCAAAAACAAAGGATAATATAAATCAAATAGCTGTAGTAAATTCTAAAACATTAGCACAGTTTTTTTTATCTAAGTACATTAATTTAAAACGCTTTTCGACATTTTTTATTCGGGCGGTATTCTAACGACTGTATTATTCAGCGTACGATATATCATGTCCTTGGTATCTCTTACATCCTGGTACAAATACTGTAAATGTACCAATTCTCAATACGTTACTACATGAAATAAAACTATTTAAATGGGTTATATAGCGTAAATTATTTAAATTTAATTACATCTGACGTTTCGAACACTTTACATGGTTCGTGGTCTACGGGTGATTTATATAATCCGTTGAAATAGTTATATTTCATGAGTAATCATCGCGGTAAACAAAGAATATATTACGTTACTACGTAATAGCAATAGATGACACTTTATTTATCGCTTCTGCTACAAGGACAAACTTGTACAATCAAGCAATTGGAACCCTGGGCCACTCTAAAACCTTAGGTACGCGTTAGTAAAGTTAGCGATTTATTACAATTTGATTCGTGTCTTCATTTTGACGTACCTAGTTCCCAAGTGGCCTAGGGTTGACTGTACGTTTACGTCGTTTAGTCTCAATGATTTATATTGAGCTGATTTACTTTTTGTGTTTCATTATACTCTGTTCCGGTCAAGGGTTTTGTATAAATCTGTGCGCAAATCGGGCACATGCATCAAAATCAGTCCGGCGCGCGCCGCCGCTGACATGGCGAGCACATCTGTCACAACATCATTAAATGATTAAGCGACGAACTATCTTCTTAGAGTGATTCGTCATTCGATCACCAAGTTTTGTCGTAGATGTGAAGACCTACTCAACTTAAATGTCTATAAGAACTAAACAACGATTACAGAAGATATTTTATGTAACTTCGTTGATTAATTTGTAACTTCGCCACTTAGCGTCAAATATGACGTGTATTAAAAAAAACAATTTCTTTACGATTTTTATAGGTTTCGTAGAAGTTTTACTATTAAAAAGATTAAACCATTGAGGTCTTAAATATTATTTTCATTATAAATATTAGATGTCATATACCAAAGAAAAACGACCAAGATCACCTATGTCCGAGGTTTATTATTTTCATATTTTTTTTATTTAGACATCTGTACAATTTATACATAAATGAAATCTACCCATCCAAAATTGGACCTTGTGGTATCGTACCGAGGATGCTGGCGGTGGCGGTATTTAGTTATTTACTCATCATCATCATATACATCATCAGCCTATGATAGTCCACTGCTGGACGTAGGCCTCTCCTAATTCCTATCTACTATGCGTATAAACGCATTAGGAGGTAAATGCCCATAATCGCCACGTTGGGCAAGCGGATTGGCGATCGCAGTAATGTGTCCACTATAATGACGCTGCTGCCCATCATCAATCTTTTATCAAATAACGGTCAGTGACACTTCAATCCCTTAGTCGACTCTTACGACACCCGCAGGAGGAGTTGGGGTGGTGACAAATGTATTCTTACTGCCGTCACCACACGGTATTTACTCGCTCTATCGTAATGCTATGCGTGCGATGAAGTAGCCAGCTCTTTATTATTTAATTAGGTACTCACATCACAATTAACATGAATTTTACAAAGCTTTTTTGACGGGTGAATTAGATACAAATGAAACACAGAGCGTAGATTCAAAAATATTATTTAAAACTTGTTTGTAGTTTAATGGCTACTAATAAAATGGTACTAACGATGAAATAACCTATAACAATAAATTAATAATCAAATCAGGTGCCACGATGCCATATAAATCTTGCTCGTGCAACCGATTTACATCGGGACTGAAAATAATTTCCAAAGTATAATATTCGATAATTTTATTATCATGTGTTGGTATTCTCGAAATGCGCTCGTTTGGAGACTGTGGGCTTCGAAATGCCCATTAATTACAGAGCTATTTTCGTTTAATCCACCCGCGATCCGCTGCGTCTTCGTCACTATGTCGAGGACTTTTTCTTGAATCTGGAAATATTTATTTTTTATCCACAAACAAATTATTTCTATTTGAATTTTATAGTGCTGTCCATCACCCCGGAATCTATGGTACTTGACTACTTATTATTGTTTTCGTTGTTTGGCATCTGTTTTGTTACGAAGATATTTATGGGAGCCAATTAACTAACCGCTGTGGAGCGTCCAGTAAGAAATCACCGTATTATGAAATGTTGATAAACTAATGCTGTGTTGACAAATAATTGAGGTTGATACGCCGCCAAGAACATATTTTTTGTGAGCAGCGACAAGTAATAAATGTCTTAATTATATTGTTCCCGCTAAACTATTACTTCAAGACAGATTCATCCGCAATGCAGGTGTTTGTTTTCATAATTGAAATTGATAGCTTTAGGAAATATTCAATTTATAGTTCGTTCGAAAGAGACGTAATAAGTATCGTTTAAATATTAGGTTAAATATAAATCTACAATGTCATAAAAATTTAACATTCCTTGACCAATATATCTTTATATAGCATAAGAAAAATGGCCTGCCAGCAAAAATGTCCCGTTTATATACTCCGATTCCAATATTTGTTACAAGAATTTTTCTCATGTGTCACACTGCAGTAAAATAAATATCGGTCGTGAATCGGAGAAATGGATCGATCTCACTCTTTTATGGGCGATTTTGGATTTTTATCTCTTTCTCGCTAATAGCCGGCTGACAAACATGTATCAGCGGTTAATAGGTGCGCTCGCGCAGCTGCTGCGAACAAATCAGTTTGGATATAGCTGACACTGTCAAAAAGCCAACTCTTCGGTACACGAGGGTAGCGCCGAGCGGCTGATTTACTATAAAATAGGGCATTTGTAATTGTAAGGACTTTAATAAAATATACAATACGCAAAGCGTGTACGTTAAATGCTTATTAACATGCTAAATTCATATTCGGATACATTCTAGTGAAGTATTATTCCATGCCAGAAAATTCCAGTATGTTAGCGTTGCATTTACTTTTTTCCGCGCATAGAAATGAGACGCACAAAAAAAAATGTATGCCATTTTTCGACTCTATATTAATGGTAACAAAGTCGAATAGTAGTAGACTACATTATACATTGGCCAAATTTTGATAAAATATACGTAAGAATAAATCTATAAAAATTATATTCATTTTAGCGAAAAGTTGTCGATTTCTTTAACTACAAGATACTAATTTTATTTAATTATTGTTTCAAAATGAAGCGCCGTAAAGTTATTCCTTGTATTGGTTGCCATGCATTTATTAAACGCAATAAAAATTTATTTTCATTTTTTTCATTCGCTGACTCTTACAGCTTGCACCTGTTCCGTGGCGTAACAGCCACTCAGAATTACACATTACGAAGGAGGGTGGACTCCGTTCATTCAGCATAGTAGAAAGCATCCTTTAAAAATAGACCCACGATATTTATTAGCCATGTCACGGGGATTCGATTAATATTAACATCAGAAAAATATTACAGACGCGTGCGTGTTCGATAGATGCTAATTTCTTTACTGGACTTTACTTGAATAGATTTTTTGTAAAATATTATGTAAAAATAAATGCCGTTGTGTTGAGGTGTAGCAATTCAATGGACATTTTATGTTGTTTTGCAGTGAAATATGTAGATATAGTTTCTAGAATCTGCAAAAACTTACGCATCTTTTGAGCCCTATTGCGTTAGTAATATCATTTTTTTTTCCAAATTTGGCCCATTCTAATGTCGAGCACGTTTACCTGAATTGATTTGTCATGTTCATGTTATCTGGGCAAAGTGACTACATTGTCGATGGCGCTTACGTCTCGCGTCGATCGCGGCGATACAAATACAAATTTGTTTACGCACTTACGAACATAACGCTATAAGCGCCATCAACAATGGGATCCCTTTGCTCAGATAACAATATTTTACTATCCTCGATAGCCAGTAACTAAAAGTGCATTATCTCCAGGAGCTGACGGTGCAAGCCGTGTCCACTCACGAGCTGCTGAAGCCCAAAGACGAGCCCTCCTACACCCTGGCGCCCAGCTCTGCGCTCTGCTCGGTGGAGCTCCATCATCCAGGTCAGTTCCTTGTCAGACCAAGCCAAATATAATAAAAGCCAGCGACGTGAGGTAGCTAATACAGCGTGTGTATTTGATACGGGCGAATATTTTAGTGGCGATTACTATCGGACCTAGGGAACCTATTTACATAAATTTATTTTAGAAATTAAGGTATTTTTTTTTCATACAAAATAATTGAGCCCGCAATGTATTGCATCCACTGGTAGCCACATTACTTAAAGTAGACATAAGTATCTAAACGTCATACGAGTCTCATGTAAGTTGGCCGGCATACATTGCTGCTGGGTTGCACTTTAGAAAAATCATTACACCTAATCAACAACAACATTTAACGAAATGGTTATCTTATACGACTCGTAGGATCAGATATTATAGCTGGATTAATTATTCGCCCGTATCAAATACCCACGCTGTATAAAAATTGTACGACTAGATTTTGGAACATCCTGTATACACTGAACGTCATCCACACAAAAAAGTCATGGTCAAAAATAAGTAGGTACAGTCGACGTCAAAGATATATTTACGACTTAGGTGCCTTAAAAATTATATATTTGCACGACTTTAATGTTAAGTTAAGGCAATAAAATCATGTATATGTATTTTATGCGCCTAAACCGTAATGATATATTTGACGTCCACTGTACCTATTGCTGAATTAGAAACACAATGAAACTTAGCAGTTACTAAGAACAGTACACACCTAATTTTTTTTAATAGTTCCTACTATTGTTCTAAATCTATCGCTTAAATCCTAATGATACACAATCTGGGTTCTTACAGCTTTGTAATAGATGCTACTCCAATTCCAAATAGATATCTGAATTCGGAACCGGAAAAAGAACCTTGAATAACTATAGTTTTGCAGAAATTGAACAGGTCAACAGGTCAGGTTTTTACGTTTGTCAATCTGACTTAAGGTTTTACCCTCGTGTGTCGCGAATATTTTTTTTCCTAACTAGTGCGGAAAAGTAAACTTTGCGCACGCTTCACTTTTTATGAAAAAAGTCGTTCGATACACTTGTAAAAACTTCTTTTTAACTCGGGTGATTGTCGCCCTCGTTTCACTCAGGCTCCAACTTTCACCCTCGATAAAAAAAAATTTTTTTTGCTCTTGTGTCGAAATGTACTATTCTAATAGTTTCCTCGTCACTGATCAGTGCTTAGTCATACCTACGAATGGTTAACATATCGAGTTTGGTCGCTTCCTGCATTGTGAAAAAATCGAAGTTGGTATAACTATGGTCTAAATACGGTCAAAAAAAAACACAGACAGTACCTACTATTTAATGGTAAAAAAAATCGAATGGAACATAAAGATTGACTAGGTAGTTTTATTACAAAATTAATGGCTAATGGCGCAGCATAATATCTATGTGAAATCAAGCAAATCTAGAACATGTCAACCCAAGTTCAAGAAAAAAAGTTATTCTAAAGTAAAGGTAGGTTATAGGTAGGTACTATATCTCTTCAGCGAACGCTCCTTTGCTACCGTGTACTGTCAAGTCGCATTTGCCACCAATAATAGACTTGGAGCGTAGTGACGTAAATCACATTTTAATTTGATTTTCAAGGATCTGGGCTCCCTGAAAATAGCCACGGGTTTTTAGTGCGTCGACCGGACGGCATTAATGACTTTGCAATTTACTCGAATCAAATGCCGTATGCGTTATTTTAGTGCATGCGATTAAATCTATCAATGAGTTTCCGGCACGGGCCGGTTGACAGTTTTAATATCGCCAATCAACCCGAGAACGCCGTCAATGAACAATACGGGTTTCGATCGTAAATTTTCCGTTGCTGACTTCGCGCCAGTGCTCAACTCCTACTCGAAAAAGGCTTACAAACACCTAATTTTCAATACATATTTGTCATTTTGGTAATTTTATTAACATATAGGAACTCAAAGGCAATGAAAACATGTACTTTTTGTATTGAATTTCTGTACAAAATATACGGTCACGTTTATTGTTTCTTATACGAGTATTATTACTCGCACGAGGCTCGCTAGTTTTGGCGCTAGCGAATTGAGGCGAGAGAAAATATTTTTATTTTTCTTTGGATAATATAGTTAGTATAGTTTATTAAACATTACGCAAGTATATTATTATAAACTTATATCGATCTTGTTAAGGTGTTTAGCCGCCTCTAATACTTAACAAGATAGATTTATTTTTTACAAGGCTAACGTAATCTGCTGAAATAAAACACCAGGAATACCGATTTAAACCAACTCCAAACATGAAAATAATACCAAATTACGTCTAAAATTACACGCTTAAGTAAATAACACTGGCCGTGTAATTGTATCAATAATAACAATTGGCGTCTATACTAATTCGAAACGTGATACACCACGGTTTGTTAAAACGGTCTACAATGTACGCGACGCAATCTATATGTGGGTACACCGATGTTTACTTTATGTTAGCCTTCTCCAGTGGTCTGACATCATGAAACAACTCACTGAATAACGGACTGGGTAAGCACGGGAAATTAGAAAATCGTTTAAATATGTGTCCGTTACTACTATTTAAATAAAAATGGGCATCGCGAATTAGGCCCGGACACGGAGGGTATACTACCCAAACGTAAATATTCCTAGGCATACTTTTTTTAGATTAATACACAAGCAGAAGGCGATATCGGTCAGGAGCCTGTTTCTCGAAAGCTTGTAACTTGTAATACAAGCGGAAGTCCTTATCTAATTCATAGTGTTAAAAAGAGACTTCCACTTGTATTACAAGTTACAAGCTTCCGAGAAACAGGCCCCTGGTTTAATTTGATCAGCAATATGCTTTACTATCTATATATGTAAACAATCAACAATTGAATGACTCAAGTCTCACTAAAACTTGAACAAATATTTCTTATTTTTTGTGATTTTTTTTGTTTTTAAATGTGACAGATATCAATTGTTTTTCTGAAAATTGGTGTACACCTATTAATTCCAAGTGTAATTCTTGAATCCACCTAAAAAGTAAAATAAAAATATGTTTATACATATACCTATATGTATATACAGATAGGAAAAGCTGGGGTTTTGTAATTATTGCGTATTTGTATAGAGATTTCAATGTCCATGTTTTTTGTAATCATTAATTAGATCTAGTTACAGGTTTCAAGGGACCTTATATCTCTCCACTTAGGTCGTATTTTTTTTAGGGGGGCTACCACGATCTACTAATAAGATTCAGTTTATTAGGACCTAATCTGAATCGCGACATGTCAGTCCCATCAACTGACAAGCAGAACCTAAACTGAATCGGTTTAAGAGATCGTGGTAGCCCCCAGATTGAAATATGCGGCGACAAAGGATCTTGGCAAACATACACAGTCAGAAGGGACAGTGAATTTGAAATACAAGGGTGCTTTTTTTTCCTTTTGGGCTACTGAATCCTCTATCTATAGAGGATTCAGTACTCTATAGAGTACTTTTTATCACTGATGCTCGAAAAATGAAATGTTATATAGGTAGGTATGTATAAAAATCTGTGTACAAAAATGTATACCAATTTCCATTTTGTTATCCATATCCGTACTATTTCATTTGGCTAACGAGTCTGATAGCAAAAAGTCGTTTTAAAATGTTATGTTACGTTGTTCCGAAATATAGTTTTTTATAAAATTGTTTACCGGAGCTCATATTAGTCACCTACCCTAAAGGCAATTGATATTCACATCATTCTCTTGAATTCAGAGTTTATTCAGCCAGGTATATTTTGAGGTTACCTGTTATAATAACGTTTTTGAATGAAGATTCACATCACATTACATATCATCAGCTTATTTGAGTCCACTGCTGGACATAGATCTCTCCTATTACGCCTGTGTATAGGCGCATTAGGACTTAATTTACCCGTAATGACCACGCTGGGTAAGCCGGTTGACGATCGCAGTAGTATGATCGATGTGATGATGCTGCTGCCCATCATCGAACTTCAATAAATCAATGGCCAGTGACACTTCAAGTCAGTTACAACACCCACGGGATGGTGACAAAATGTATTCTTACTGCCTGTCACCACGCAGCAACATGCAGGTTACTGAAATTGAAGTTTCGCCTCTGTCGTTTCATAAACTTGGTCCCAGTATACGTAGATATAGACATTAAGTAGAAGGTGTAAAACAATGCCCCACCTTCGATTCCGATCGTAAACTTGCCCGTAACAAATTCAGTACAAATATGACCGTGTCCAACACATCTCATCGGCAAGATTCTTTCTCCACCTTTCTCGGCGGGCTTAAAGCTCAAATTAGCTTGATTAGCTTAACAGCTCCCTGCACTTTCTCGGTTTAAGACCGGGTGCGAACATAACACCTAAATCGATTAGACATCGAAAGAAATCGATTAAAGCTGTGCGTCGATAATTTCGTTTATAGCGAATTTATCATTGATTTACATTTCACGTAACATTCTCTTAAGTTAAGTGTGTAACGTGTTGCATTAGCAAGGATCGGACAAACGCCCGTCATTCCGAAAAAATAACCCTGTTCCGTATAGTAGAGACTTCTTTATCTTATGATGTTAGCAGATCCCAACTCCTTCTTACTTTTATGTAGGTACCCTGATTGTGAATTTATGACAAATAAACGACTTAGAATTTTATATATTAAATTTTGATCTAATGAGTGTATAATTATCTTCTTTGGTTACCGCGATAGTTATTCATGAAATAAAACGAATGATAATATTAAATCCTAATATAAATAACGTTGTAATGACGTTTCGATCAATTATGGTGTGCACAAGTATGTAACAAATGTATCCAAGAAATGGTTGGGATCCCCTAAATAGATACTTTGTGTTCGTATTATAAAAAATATATCTTAAATAATTAAATAAATACCTTAAATTAATAAAATATGTTAACATCATAAGATAAAGAAGTCTGAACCATACGGAACAGGGTTATGTTTTCAAAATGACGGGCGTTTGCCCGATCCTTGCGCATTAGAGACAACATCTTGAACTAACCATTTAACGGTTAAGTTTCTTTAATCGACACATAAAATATTGTATGTATACAAGATTGAAAGGTGGCTAAATGGGATTAATATATTACAGATTACCGGGTTAACATGCTATCTAAGTGTGGAATTTAGTTGTTTACAGATATCGAGTACGATTGTTTGGAAACCTGTTGCATTGTTGAAGCGATGGGTTGGGGCAAGTTTTCGGATGACTCAGATAATTATTTTACTATGCACTCGAAAGCAATACTCTCGGGAGGGTGTTATTTTTAATATAAAAATAAGCTAATCCTGGGTAACAAACACATTAAACACGTTTATAAGTTTTATATTATGCAAGACATGAGTACGATTTTGGACCGTTTGGCGAAACTTTAGTTACGTGGGGCCCCAGCGCACTCAAATTATTTGCTGAAATCGCGGCACGTCTGGTTGACGTAACTAAAGACCGAAGAGCTGGCGATTTCCTCGCACAACGCATCTATATGGCGGTACGTACAGTGACGAAATGCTGCCCGCATCCTCAGTACAATGACACAAGGGCCAACCTTAGATTTGGGTTAGGTTAGTTAGATTTAATTTATGTATATAAATTGTACAGATTTGTAAACAAAGAACAATAAAAAAATTAAGATTAGTGCATGCTATGATTTAAGTAACTTTTTTTAAATAAATGTATTTTTTGAATTTCCAAAATGTATGATGGATCATTGTCGTTACACTGGTTTATAAAGACGAACGTTCTGAAGGTTGTGTAAAATTTAGAATTTAATATTTTAAAGGGACTTATTGAATTACCAGATGGAATTTTACAGAATATATTATTATTAATAGATGAAAATATCGGAATACACAAAATAATTTGCTAACGTTTCCACAAATTCACCAATCAATTGGTTACTTCCAGCATTCTCTCTATTTATGGACATCTATTTTTCTCTATATATGCAACACCGGTATATGTAATAGTAACATAATAATTACTTTTATTGGATAATTACAAACGTGTACCTACCAGGAGAGCAGAGGTTAAGAGGACACGACCGCTGCTAACGTCATCGAAGTAGGTACGAATCCGTAAGATACGGCCGAGTGATAAGTCACGCATGTGATCGACATCGACAACATTTTTATAAAATTTTATGCAAGGTTAATTCTCGAATATTACAAGGGGTGTAATAAGATTATCAAGGTCAGGATCATAACGAATATCATTACATTATTTATAATACTTCGACGATCACTGAAGATTTTTTAACGGTTGCTAAAGCTTGTTTGTAGCCAGTTTTTGCGTGCGTAGAAAAATGTTTAAGCCCCTAGGTGAGCATAATAATTCAATAGATATGTACAGGTACCTGTTTTCTAAACTCAAACTATATTATGTACTCGTATAACTAGTCTAATATTTTTTTTTGTTGGCACAACAAAGTGGCTCTACTCCACCTGATCGTAAGTGAAAAGTAGAGCCCAAATCACGGCGGCAACGAACTATTAGTAGGAAATTCGTCAATAAATGAATCTGTCTATCTATCTATCATTCATATCACAGAAATTCATATAAATATGTATTAATTACGCCGGGTGATGACGGCAGTCAGAATACGTTTGTCACCACCATACTTCCGGTGTAGTGTCGAGAAAGGGATTGAAGTGGAATTGACTCTGATCATTATATAACACAATATTGATGATGGACAGCTGCGTCATCATAGTGGACACACTGTGATGACGCTGCTGCCCATCATCAAACGCCAATCCGCTGGTCCAGCGTGGCGATTATGGATAGTTATATACGTCCTAATGCGTCCATATGCGTATTTGATCGGAGAGGCCTACGTCAAGCAGTGGACTGGGATAGGCTATGATGATGATAAATATGTATTATGATACGTAGGAACTTAGCGTGGTTCGCAGTGCATTCCGCTTGCGCTTATCGTTATGTCGCCGAGTCAAGGTAATAAATAACTTATCAATTAGAAATCTAGCAACTTTTTTGAAGTTTAATGCGATCTTTAGCATCCCATAACTGGAGCGGGTACGTACATTAATATTAAATTTCAATTAATTGACAATTATTTGTTGTCATCTCCTAATATATAGCCTGTCTCGTAATCCTTTAGTGATATAAATTCAAACCCCGGATGACGGGAGCAAAAATGCGTTAGTCACTAGTGCTTAATTAAATATCGACTATTCTATCGACATCCATACCAACATTAATTTATGAATTAGAAATGTATTGATCAACAGTAATTTATGCAACCGTACGTAATCAGAGGCATTGCGATCTAAAATTGATAAACAATAATATGTCAATAATACCTAGTACCATAGGACAGTTACAAAACCGAAATTAAAGCATAAAAAGCAGCTTGACTGCCGTTCAGAATTTCAAAGTGCACTTGTTAAGATTACTTTTACATCCTCAAGGCGAAATTATTCACAAAAAATATCAGAATATGTTGATTAAAAAATTGGTGAATTTATATTAAAAATCTTATAGAATATAGGCATTTATTGGAAAACCAACAATACAGGAAACAATAGTATATATAACCTTAAAAATAAGTACATATATAGCCTTAAAAATAAATAAACTTAAATAAGAACAACCTTAAAAATAAAAATTACAAATAAAACTACCTACCTATCAAAATCTTATATGTTTTTTGATATCTGGAAAAGAAGTAGAACTACTAGGAAAACATAATTAGCATAATCTTTAAATTTCAAATTAAAAAATCGTTCATATGGATGTCGATAGAATAGTCGATATTTCATTAAGCACTAGTGAAAAGCTCATTTTCGCTCCCGTCGTTCGGGCTTTGGATATAATATAGGGTAAACTTGCCTTAATCGTACTCCTGCCTAAATCGTACCCCATCAATATCTTGTGAATTGAAACTGCTGAAGCGGCGCAAGTTTTATAAAACTAAACAACTTGGTTGGTGTGTAACATCATTCGAGAAACAACCCCACAGTGGCACCCCATCGAAAATTATTCAATAAGTTATTAATTTCGCTGTTTTCGAGTAATAGTTCAGGTCGATTCTTAAGGATTTCAATTTTGATCGCAATTAGCTATGTAAATTATAAGTATTTTGCTTAATTCTTTACTTATTTACGTTATTAATTACGAGAAATATTATCGTCAGTTTAACTACATTTTTTTTTATACGGCAATTTTTAAATCTTAGTTATCTTATGCCTAAATCGTACTCATCACTTTGTTCTATTTCGTACCGGTACGTTTTAGGAATAATCGTTTATTTGACTGTATAAGATAAACATAACCAATGGATAATACAATACTTCGTCATGTAAAGTTATATAAATAACTCTCTGTGTATATTAACAAAGGAAATTAAAAAAATATAATAAATTTGGTCAGGCTCATGTTGTAGGGAGGAAACAAAATAAGAGACAATAATTTGTGTACCAACGCAATGAAGTCTGGATCCACTGACATTGTGCTGGAATCGAGAAATATTCTCGTAATGTTATTTTTGACAATGCCATGAAATTATGCAGTCCGACAAACAATTATGGATTGGAAAAAAAAAGGTAAAATGTTAGTTTTAAATCTGAAATAAGCAAGCAAGTAAGTCAACAATATAATAAGATTAGTGGCTAAATAAATATTACTAATTAATGTCCCTGAATATCATTGGCTATAATAATGAGACTATAAATAATTATATAACCTTAATTTTCATACTAAGTTACGCTGGTACGAAATAGGGATACAGAGGTACGATTTTGGAATACATAGTCTTAAATCGTACTTTTTCCACTTTTTTTTAGATTGTGTTTATCTCAGAATATATTGAAGTTCAAAATTAATTTGTTACTTTAGTCGATTAGTAAATAAATAAAGATTCTTTTGATATAATAAACATATTAATTTCTTATTTATATATCCTGATATTTAGCACTTTCTCTTAAGGGGTACGAATTAGGCAAGGGGTACGAACGCGATGATGATGTTTATGCTAAGTAAAAACAAACAGGAGTACGCGCAAGAAATAGTACCTACCTATTCCGCCTAATGTTTACAGACCCACGGGAAGGTGTCAGTGTCAACCATTGTTAAAGTTGCACCTTCCAGTGCACTGTTAGACTATTATTGTATGATAATCTAAATACCTACTTTTAAAACACTATTTTTGGTGCTAACCTATCCATAGTAAATGAAACTAAAATATCCTTCGTGTCATCCTATTCAAATAAGATAAATAGGGAAATGTTAAAAGATTGAGCAAAATAACTAAAATTACTATGCTTGAGCCAAGAGTTAAGTGTCAAACTCTCAAACCAACACTAAATAATAAATAAATATCATGGGACAATCTTACATAAATCCACCTAGTCCTTCGGTAACCTCAATTAAGGCGCATGTTATGAGTTTATGAGTACTAAGCAACGATATCTATCAATTATACACGGAGGCCAAAAAATAAGTTTCCGTTGTTAGTGACATTTTGGGACGTAGGTATAGAAGTATAGTAGTACCTGGCACTTAGTACTTTTTTAAGTAATTTTCTAAGTTTCCCAACCCTTCAAAAACTCCCCAAAAGTCCCAAAGTGTCAAAGGCAACTGGAATGTACTTATTTTTTGGCCACCTATTGTAAAAGATAGATTATTGAAATACATGCACATAATACAACCATGACCGTATTTGTAAACCGATCAATAAATTGGCCGTTTTATGTATAGGTAGTCTACTTTTTATCATAGGTATTTTTCATGTGAATCATACTCAGACTCACAAGATAGTAATAAAAGGATAAAATGTACCTGCATTTCCAAACTTTTTTCCATCCTTCCATTCTGTTACGTTACTTGAATGGAAAAAATCTCTCGAGTCTCTTTTTGCTCCTACTAGGATCGCAATAACCCGAAATTCTGAGTAGAAATCACACAAAATTTTCTTTCTTAAATAAAATGGCCCTAATGCCTCGCAGTGATTCGAAACCAGAACCTTCAGCTTTATGAGCAGGGTAACAAAACCATCAGGCAGTTTAAAAAACGTCTAAAAGTGACGGCATAATTCGCAATCTAGCCAGCTGTATTACGAACTTTCCCCGCCGAACTCAAAACATTACTCATTCATTAGCTAGATTAACTCAGCACTGTTACGTGAATGTTTAAAAAAGGTTTCACGTGCGATAGAGTTATCTAAGTATAACAACGATCATCTGGGCATTACCTCAATCGACAATACACGTACCTTACCTAGAACCTTGCGTTATAAACTTTATTGTTTGAGGGAACAATTACCTTTTGTACAGTGGGTATCGGAGGTATTATCAGTACACGCGTTAAGTAACGCTGGGGGCTCGAGTTCGACTATTTAACTTAAGTTCATAACCAGTTTTTATTATGTCTTTGTTCGCTTGGTGGAAAAGAGAACTATGCACTTTACACAGGTCCAAGAACTTGCCACATTCTTTAAAAATATATTACTTACTAATAACTATAGTTCAGAATTTCAGCCTGATTTTGTCAAATTTGGAATCCTGTATGTAGTTTTTCAAATAATTTTGCATAGTCTAAGAGTTGTATTTCGAAATGCTACATATTGTAAGTATTTTAATTTCTCGATAATTATTGGGTAGAGCGTTATCTTTTAGAGAAACCCTTCCTTTGAAATCAAACTATACTGAAACTAAAATTTAACGCCCTGCATGTTAGCGCAGGAAAAATGCCTAAAATGTTTTGTCAGTATATAACAAATTCGATCCTCAATATCTGTTTATATTATTTTTTATAAAAAAATTGCAACAGTTTTAATAATAAAGATAGAGCGATTCAAGAAGATGGTTTAAGTATTACTATTGTGCGTAATATTTAGTGTAGTCCCGTGCAACTGTGGTATCTTACCGAATTCCTATTCACTGTATGATAAGGGGTGTACCGATAAAAAACTGGCAAATTCAAATGAAAAAATCGGATCGATATAGTTAGTTAGCTATAATTTCATGCTTTAGAAATTAACCAGGAAGTCTTAACTTAGCTGACTGTAGTACTTTTGTGTCACTACTGCATTTCAGGTACTCACAGTACAGCTTCTTCGAAACCTCTTTCAAACTATCTTTTCCAAACATTTTTTCCTTTTTTTGTATGCATTTTTCTAAATTATGGGACTGTTGTCAATGTATCTGGCTATTCTTCCCGTGTTCATTAAGATATCCTTGACTTATGCATACTATCCTTGATACTTTTTGGGACTGATTTCGCTTCATAAAACTATACCAAAGAGACTAAGATTTGTATAGGTTTAAATAATTGATTAAAGACCCATAAAAATTTCACATAATATGTGACATAATTCCCTTCACAGAGTATTACTGCGCCCAAGGCAGGGTATATTAAAAAAAACATGAATATTAACCAGAAATATAGGTCACTTCTGCAGAACACGAAAACGTGCAGCGGAGAATAAAAAAAAGAGCTTGGAAAAATATTTTTCGAAGGGGTTCTGGAGAACTTGTATTGTGAATACTGAAATTGCAGTAGCAACAAAAAAGGACCAAAGTTAGCTAATTTAAGACCTCCTAGTTAATTACAAAAGCCAGAAACTACAGCTTTTTAACTATATTGAGCCGATTTTTTCATTTGAATTTGCCAGTTTTTTATCGGTACACCCCTTAGTACTTAATGTGTTTAATTCGATGATTTTAAAAAGGATATTCCAAGATACGATTCCAAGCAATTCTCGAGGATATATATTTCATACACAAATTTCGTTTTTCTACAGTTTCAGAGGCGTAATTCAAAAATAATTTCAACAATAACAAGGGCCATGGTGGAATCACTACGGCATAAACTACATTTTTAAAAATTTCGGATTTATATTAAAGGCAATCGCTAAAATTTGTTAGACCTGTTGTTTCTTCGCTATTAAAAATATAATTTAAATCAAATAAGTATAGTAATAAAAATACCTATAGTAGGTAAAGATAATTCGAATTTACAACCATAGACCGATTTGTAAAAATTACATGAAATAAATACTGATCAACAGTATTGCTTACGGAAACATGACTTTCTTCCCTCAAGGCGATACTTAACCCGCCTTTTCTCCCGGCAACCAAGTGTTTGATAATTAGTAATCGCCCGAAGACTCGCTAAGGATATGGTGCTCCTAATTGAAGGGAAATATTTGGTTTCTGCTCTAGGCGTTGTGTCGAAGGTGGGCTACTTAAAGCATCAAACAATATCGGGTTACAGCAAAATCGACTCTTATTTTGTTGGTGTATTTTCATTGAAATAAAACAATGATTGGTAGATACTTATATGTGAATAAAAGCTCTAAAAGAGCCAGTATATGTAGTAGTGCACAGAATTTATATGGAGTTTATGTAATATGAAATGTCTTACTAATGCACACTCAAAAATATTACCTACTCGGTATGTTTATCAGCAGGTAATTTTGGACATTCAGGTTCCATTTAATAGGTAAGTAGGTACTTATTCCTAATAACAATACAAAATTGATCATGTTCTGAAACTGATGAAAAGATCATCGCCGTTAGGATAAAGAGACAAAAAACTCGGGTTATTAATTTTCTTGTAGAATTGGTCTCAATTTGGACGTCATTCCCCATTCACATCAAATAAAAAATTACAATATTCTACTGATTTCCTAATTAAAATACTACATGGTTTTTGCTCTAAACGGATCATTTCCTTTTTTTATAGTACTTTACCAGTTTTTGATAGGTAATAAAGACTATGTACACTATTAGCTTTTTACATACTATTTCCTATCTTTAATGAGTTGTTATTTTGAATAATCTGTGGTTATTAAAATATATAATAAAGTTAAACTAATATTAAAATGTTTAGTGATATGCAAAATAAACTTTAAAATACCAATTTTTTTTTGTCCAGAGCATTTTGATCAATCTTCCTTCACCTCATACCATGACGCCACAATGTATTTATATTTATACAAACCCTTTCAAAACTCTTTGACTCTTCAACTTATCAAAAATGTATACCTACAATGGGCCTGTTTTTAACTTAGGTTAGTCAGGAAAGCTATTTGGTATGAGCACTACATGGGTTTTTGTATGGGACAGCGTCCGTTTATGTCAAAAAGTGAAAAACGCCAATATTTCAATACCTCATGGTATTGAAATTCAAGTAATCGGTTAACGTTTTAGAACAATACAAAAGTAATTGGCAGTAGCCAAAAGAGCATTTAATAAGGTATCAAACCAATTCTTAAATACAAATTTAGACAATTTTCGGCATGTAAACCGGTACCTAAATTGTATTAGAAGGACGTGGACAAAATAGTGTGCCTAGGCACGACGACGCCGTATTATTTTTCATTAAGGTCGTGTTATATTCAGGTCTTCTGATTATTTCAAATAAAAACGTTGCTTCTATGAAGCATTCGTTTGGAAGATAAACCAGATTATCCTTGCCCGGTTTTCAGAGTGTACAGTGTAATGGAAATTATAAAAACGTTTTTTATCTATAGATTTTTAATATTTTTTCTAGTCCAAAACGCAGTATTTGACCAACAGCGAACACTGAGGGTTAAGTCCGCTCATCGCTTTTATCTGTTTTTTTATTTTATTATTATTTTTTATTTCTTAACGCATAGTCGCATAGGCATGGGATGGGACACACTGGTGTTCTCTACAGCAGCAACCGACGGATCCCATGTGACCGAAGCAGTTATTCGTCGTGTGTAATCCACTCCCGAACTAACGTTTCACGATTGTTATTTGTTATTAATTTCACGAACGATACGCTGGCTTTAAATGTTTTATAAATATGCATTGTTCTACGCGCGACACAATGCCCGCCGGCGTTCGCTGCGCTCGAATCCGATACGCTCGCGACAGCTGTCTGCCTGAATTCTTACCTACGTTACCTGATTTAATACGTCAAAATTCCTGATTATGTTCAATAGATATATGTAATAGAGTGATAGAATTTATGTATATAAATATTCTATTTTATTTTACTATTTAAATAAAAAAAATACCTATATATATTTCCTTTTAAATAAATTCACTTCGCAGGCTTCGTCAGGTAGGTACAAAAATAGATATGCCACAGGCTTAGTCACACTAAAATCAATGATAAAATTCGCCACATGCTTCGTTAATATTACATTCTACTTAAACTTTGAACAACAATAATATACTAATTATGAGTACAAAAACTACCCCGGATCGTATCCGGCCTAAAGGTCCCCATGACACAGCATTTCCACGCTGAAAAGCTAGGGATATTTGCTGGACCAGATGTGAATCTGATGGAGGTAGTGATAGAATAAGTAATAGACTAAGACTGGGATCCCAGAGTGTACATCATATCATGGGTGATGTACACTCTTGCTAACCCCCCACTTGCATTAACTATCCCGGGTGAGGCCACTAAGACGAGAATGTAGCCATGTACTTAACTATTTAACCCCGTCGTGGGAGTGGGGCCAAAGAGTTTTACATTTACCAGCTTATTCATAAACGCCCTGCACAGTTACTCACCTATGTGTTTTGTCTTTAACTCTAAATTTTACACCAAAAATTTTCAGAAAGGGAAAATCCTGTATTAATTAAGTATTCGAGAGAAAATTAGCATTTTATATAGCAACAATCATTATATTGCTCAAAGGACTAAGTTTGAAAGGACGTCATCGGTACCTGGTACAGCTAAATGTGACTTGCACTGTACATAGCCAGAAGGCTGAGTGTAGGCAATATTAACTTATAAAAAATGTGTCGATCACGTTGAAGTTTTCATCGTCAATTTCATACTAATGACGATGAAAACGTAAACGCGATCGAGACGTTTTTTATAATTTATTACCTACACTCGGCCTTCTGAGCCACTACACCACCCAATACGATAGAAAAAATTACGGAATGACTTAAAACTTTGAACAATAATTATGTATAAACTACGAAATCACATAGGTATAATAAACATAGGTACTATTTTGCCGTTTCAACAGCCCAACAAATACCTTTACAGAGTGTAAATCATAATAAAACCGGTCAAAAGCATGTAGGGCCATGCTCAGTGTAGGATTCCGTAGTTGGCCAAAAACGGCTGGACGGATTATGTTCAAAGTTATTTTCTTTTACAGTAAAATTCTGGTATTATATTATTGATTTGTACCCCTGAACCCTAATAAATGTAATGTGCATTTTGAGATAAATACGTTGCCGATTTAAGGGTAAATATCGTCAAATCTGTCATTCCCGCTAGAATAATATCCAGGTATTATCCAGGTATATAATTATAAAAATATTCATCATAAACCTATCACCCGTTGTAACATTTTGTTGCTGATTAACCAAAATAATATTTGTGTTTACTGTTAATAGCATTTTTTTAATGTATTTTTACCCGACTGCCAAAGAAGGAGGGTAATGTTTTTCGAGTGTATGTAAGTATGTATGTATGTCTTTTCCTTTGTGACCACCTGTAGCCTAAACGGCTTGATGGATTTTGATGTATGAGGTATCGTTAGATTTGTCTTGATTACGGGAGTGTCATAGGATACATTTTATCCTAAAAGTCCCACGGGATAAAGACATAATAATATTTTTTCTAAATTTCCCTTTAAAAAAATATGTATGCGGTATCATTAGATTCATTTCAATCACGGGAGTAATTAATATAGGATACGTTTTTTCTCAAAATTCCCACGGGAACATGTTAATTCTGCGTCAACGCAAAGCAACTCATGCGTTAGCAAGCAAAAAGATAGGGCGTGGCCTGGCATGCGGCGCGCGGCGCGGTGCGGAGGGGGATATGCTCGAGTATACAGCCCGAATGCGGGCACACGCATGAGGGCACACGTCGTTGACGGTCGTCTCTAAATAGCGATTTTTTCGATACTTCGTCGTCTGACGCGAAACTTATAAAGTATAAATAACTCGTTCTTTTTTTTTTCTTTCGTGTTTCTCTCTTTAAATTTATTCGTTCTTTCTAATTAATTAACTCGTTCTTCCGTTCTTTTTTTTGGTTCTTTCTTAAATTCTTCATATTAATTAATAATATAATAATAATTATTAATTAATAAAATAACTAGGTAGGTAGATATTTTTGGTTAGTTTAAGTAACATACTTTTATTATTAAGTACTTCTCCATTAGTACTGATTTTTTCGGCAATAGGTATCAGATCATTTTAAGAAATAAAAACATACAATATGGGATTATCTCGCAAAACAAAAAGGGCTCAGGCTCGGGCTAAAAAATTAAAAGCCGAATCTCCTGAGGCACGCGAAAAAAGGCTTTTAGAAGCAAGAGTAAGAATGTCCCAATGGTACAGCCAACTTTCACCTACTTCACGTCAAGAGCTTATAAATAACAAAAGTACCCGTAGACGTACTTTACAAGCACGTGAGTCTAGCGTTGATAGGGAACAAAAGCGGCGTAGGCTTGCAGCTAGCAAATCTGAAAAGAGAGCTGCTGAGTCCCCGTCGTCTCGTATGACACGACTCCAGCAGATGCGGGAATATGCCACAAACGTTCGTGAACATGAGTCTCCATCATCTCGCGCTGCTCGACTCGAGCAGATGCGGGAGCATGCGGGAAATGTTCGCGAACACGAGTCTCCACCAACTCGCGCTGCCCGACTCGACCAGATGCGGGAGCATGCCGAATTAATTCGTGAGCATGAGTCTCCATCATCCCGCGCTTCTCGACTCGAGCAGATGCGAGAGTATGCTGTGCAGTCTCGTAACAACGAATCACCTGGCTCGCGTTTAGAAAGACTTTCGGCTATGAGGTCACAGTCTCGTGTTCGACGGCAGTTGTTTACAAATAGTGATGCCACATTCAATGAAGCGATTTCTCAAGTGGCGGATGTGGTGTGCTACGTATGTCATAAGCTTCTATACAAGAAACAGTCACGCAGTATCTTAACTGCTAATATTACTGTTCTACCACAAAATGTTTCAGACCGCATAGATTGTTGCAATAGATGCGCCAACAAATTGTCAAGGAATCAGTGCCCGTCAAATGCATTTTGGAACAACATGACTGTTGCACCTATTCCGCCTGAAATTGAATGTCTATCAGAGATGGAGCTGCGGCTCATTTCTCGGATAAAACCGTTTATAAAAGTGGTGCGTCTGGGTGGTCGTTACGGACAACAGGGATTTAAGGGGCAAGCCATCCTCTTTGCACAGCAAGTTGAAGAGATACCTGAACAGCTTCCATTGAATATAGCAAATGCGGGAATAAGTGTGGTCACTGAAAATTTAGATAACGTGACAAACAATCGACGATACTCGGTAGACATCGAAAAAATTAAGAAAGCATTAGAGTGGCTATTGCGAAACAATCATTTGTACTCTAATGTGCAAATTAATACTAACATTACCAATGAAGAGATACGGTCAAGTATTCTGGAGGCAGTTATCACATTAGAAAATGCAGATCACATTAGAAATGAGCCAAAAAATCACTTCAAGGCTTTGGGACATGACCGTCACATCTTGCGTGGGTCTTTTCACCAAGGCAGTGATCGGTTTGAAGAGGAATCCCGTGGCCGCCAGTGCACGGCTAATGCCGCCACGGCTATCGCCTACTCCAGTTCCAAACCATTAAATGAATGGGCCCCATCTGACTTGGATCGAATTTTATTAGCTGGTAATACATATTTCAACAGGTGCATGTCACGACTTGCAAACAGACCGCAATTTTTAAATACTGAAGAGCTATTACCCGCAGTTTCTGTGGCCGCTACAGAATTCGAATTAAATATACAGCCCGATGTTGTCGTTGGAGTTGTTAACTCGAGTGCGCCATCTGACGTTCTTGAAGGATACTTCCCTAATTTGTCTTCGGGGATTGAATATTTTTTTACAACACACGATAAAGGAATTATTACATGTCAAACAAATATTGCATTGGCGGTAATGAAAGTAATCGTCGAACGCAATCAGTCTCCCGATGTCGAGATCCCAGAATATTACTTATTCGACTCACATTCTCGGGGACCCAAAGGTTATGTTGCACCTAACAGAGGAGCCTCCATGTTGATGAAGTTTGCAAATCAAGGCGATTTATGTCAACATCTTGCTGTTGCACTACAGGTAAGAGGCCATCGAGATATGCAGTATAGTATCACAGCTATAAATGCAACACCCTTGGTCATCCCAAATGAATCGCCAGTACTGAATGAACAACACGACACTCAGATAGTTAGCGACGGCAATCTGAATAGCAGTGATCCTGTTCACGAAGAACACGCGTTTGTTACTACAGCTCTTATGCCGATTGATACTAATATTCCAGATCTAAACGAAGTTGTTTCGAACGCTAATACCGTAGAAGAGAGACCAATACCTATCTACGAACTCAAACGGAAAACTGTGCCCCCGGTCAGCGTCTTGAGAGAGCAAAGAGCAGAAGAGCTAGCGTGGATAAGGTTATTCCCAGATGGTCGAAATGGGCTTAGGGAACAAAGACCCGTTCCAATAACACCGCTCGATTACTACCAAACTCGAGTGATGAGCAATGACAAACGGTTCCAATTTAACGAGTACATATTTTACGCCCTCTCGTTAGTAGAACTTTGCAAGGCTCAACAAAATGTTTCAGTCTGTGGCCGGTTGCGTCAGGATGGAGCTGAGCCCACAGATGTTGTACAAAATGTGCACCTGGTAATGCGCAACATACGTGGCACGTCCGCGTACTGGCACAAAGCGTATACGGATCTTCTTGCCATGGTGAAAAATTTAGGTCCTCCTCATTGGTATCTTACTCTCTCTTGTAACGATTTAAATTGGCCCGACATGCTAAAAGCCCTTTTAGTTGCCGATGGCCGCCCAAATTTTTCTTTTGAAGATTTGACCTTCCTTGAAAAGCAGCACCTTGTCGAGTCTTACCCAGTCACGTTATCAAGACAATTTATGTTGCGCCTAAACACTTTGTTTACTAGGCTGAGAAGAGAAGAGGATCCGATTTTAGGAAAGAAAATTATTGATTTTTGGTGGCGCATAGAATTTCAGCTACGAGGTAGCCCTCACGTTCACATGGTTTTATGGTGTGCTGATATGCCGGCTTTTGACACCCCTGAAGGTATTCAGTTGCTGGAGCGTGTTGTCACGTGTGAGGTTCCCGACGCTGAGGACGACTCAGAGATGCATGATTTAGTCGTTCAGTTACAAACACATCGACACACTCAAACATGCTTCAAAAATAACCGAAACGTTTGTAGATTCGCTTTCCCGAGACCAGTGTCTGAAAACACTACAATCTTAGACGACGAGCAAGCAATGAGAAATGGTGGAAGATTTTATATATTAAAAAGAACAGATTCGGAAACCATGATAAACTGCTACAATTCGAGATTATTAAAACTGTGGCGCGCCAATATTGATCTACAGCCTTGCGGGTCAGCTTTAGGTGTGGCGTACTACATCTCAAAGTATATCTCAAAAGCTGAACCTGCAGAGGTCTCTAGATCAATAAGGCAAGCTATAAGTGCTGTAAGAGACCGCGGTGGAAGCAACTTAAGACGGCTGGTTTTTGCTATCCAAAACGCAATCTTGTCTCACAGAGAAGTCTCTGCCAACGAATGTGCGTTTCGATTGTGTCATTTAAAATTAAGAGATAGTTCACGTAAATGTGTTTTCGTAAACACTTGCGCGCCTGAACAAAGATACCGAATGCTTAGGATTGACACAGAAAGTTCCGAACCGTACAAAAATGTATTTGATAGGTACGTTCACAGACCTCTTTCTCTGGAGCAACTTAGTTTAGGTGAGTTTGCGATTTGGTACGAGGTTGTCTCTACTAGAAACGATACAGAGGAGGATGAACAAGATGCTGATGCCTATGATGCTGAGGATGAGGACGTGTCTAGTCGTCGATACATTACCTTATTAGACAACGTAGGTAGGATGAAAAAGCGGACACGTCCAGCTATACTCCGAACGCGTTATTATACGCTGTCTTCAGACCCAGAAGCATATTACTACTCATTGGTCCTGACTCATATTCCGTTCCGAGCAGAGGAAGAGTTGTTGGATGGTTTTAATACTGCAAAAGAAGCTTTCTGGGCCAAAAGGCATCGACTACGTCCGCTGCAAGAAGGTTTTGACGCCGAAACTATGATGCGGTGGGAAACTGAGATCCAACAAGCTATAAGCCGCATTGTGGCAGAAAACTTGGCAGCAGGAACCGTTGAGGAACAAAACGATGACGCAAATGACAACAATGACGTTCAGCCTATTGAACACATACTCGACGACGGCGGTCATAATATTATGATCGAAGAAGTCGAAGATGAACCAACTGACATAGGCATGCCAGACAATCAGTTTGAAACATTTGTAGCTTCGTTGAACATGAGTCAACGACAACTGTTTCAAAAAATTTCCCAAAAGTTATTGGACGTGTCAAATTCTGATCCGTTACTAGTTTTTGTTACTGGAGGAGCTGGTACCGGAAAAACATTTACCTTAAAAGTTATGACTGAACAAATTCGTAGGTTGAGTAACACTGAAATAGGTAAAAACGTGATTGTTACTGCACCAACTGGAGTAGCAGCCAGACTAATCGGTGGAACTACACTGCATTCCACTTTTGCGCTACCAATTGAAAAGGGAAGAAATGAAACATTACGCCCACTAACAGGTGAAAGGCTGCAAAGGGAGCGACAAAAGTGGAGGCATATAAATTGGCTCATCATCGATGAAATATCAATGGTGCCCTACTTAACACTGCGAAACATTCACATTCGCCTCCAGCAACTAAAACAGGATCAAGGGAACTTTGGTGGTATCAATGTAATTTTGTTTGGAGAT
The DNA here is from genome assembly GCA_025490895.1 of Thaumatotibia leucotreta. Taxonomy (NCBI): domain Eukaryota; kingdom Metazoa; phylum Arthropoda; class Insecta; order Lepidoptera; family Tortricidae; genus Thaumatotibia; species Thaumatotibia leucotreta. The sequence goes on along the minus strand of JALPQI010030245.1, from coordinate 1,579 downwards.
CTCATGCAGTTACCACCAGTTTCCAGAATCACCGGTGGTTCTTACTGCTTCCGACAGCCGTCGAACTTAACTGGTGAAACAAATCTGTGGCAATTGTTCAGCTTTTGTGAATTGCCACAGAATATGAGACAGGCAGGAGACAATACCTTTGTGGACATTCTCAATAATATTCGTGTTGGTGAGTTAACGATGGACCAACTTGAGATCCTGGACAGCCGCAGAATTCCACTAGAGGGTCCATTTGCCGATGGAGAGGCAGTTCGAATTTTCCCTACTACGAAACAAGTCGATGCTTATAATTCAGCCATGACTAAAAAGTTGGGCAAATCGTTAAAGCTCTACCAAATAAACGCTGTTGACATCTCCCTAGAAGCTAAAACCTACGGTCAGTGCCCTCGCAAACAATACATTTCTGACGACCCGAACAAAACAGGGGGCATTCTCGGCACACTAACTATTGGAATTGGATCTCGCGTGATGTTACGCCGCAACATCAATGTAAACCACGGTCTGGTGAACGGTGCTATGGGTATCATAAGAAGAATTGAGTGGCCTTCTCTTCGCAGAGAGCAGTTAGAACCAGGTGAGTTACCGCAGGCAGTATTCGTAGAGTTCGACGATCGTTCTGTTAAGGGCAATGAATTGGGTGTGGGGGTTCGCATAGAGCCCTCCACTGTCGACTTTGATGCGCTTCGCGGACAAGGGAAGATTGAACGTCGGATGCTGCCTTTGATACTTTGTTGGGCTGTAACGGTACACAAACTGCAAGGTACCACCTTGGATCGGGCTGTCGTGGACCTATCAAACGTGTTTGCAAAGGGCCAGGCTTATGTAGCCCTAAGCCGTGTTAAAACACTTGCTGGGTTAGCAATAAAAACACTTGACCCAAAAAAGCTGTTGGACCGGCCCCACGACGAATGTTCTTTAACTGAACTTAAACGTTTGCGGGATCTTCAGCAGTAATGACTCACCTAATTCTTTTTCTTCTTCACTACCAACAGTCCAGATTGGCGGTAAATTTATGTTGCGGAGTAACATCACTCGTAATCTAAAGCCAAATGTCGTCGAAATAATTTAAAATGGTACTTACATATACATAGTCTTCTACATCTACAACATTTTCGTTAAATAAAAACAGCTAAAAAGTTATAAATAAAAAAATTATTATTAAAAAAACAAAATACCCGACTGCACACTAAAAAAAGAGTAAAACAAGCCCCACAATAATATTGATCAATCAAATGCTAAAAACTAATTATGTAATACCGTTTAAACAATACCTATATTAAAATACACTACAATATGTGTTCGTAATCGATAGTTAAATAAACAGAAACTTATTTTGAATACAAATTTACTGAATATAATTTATAAATGTTGATGGAAAGCATTGCAGGCGGGGACCACCTTGACCGCCACCAACGAAAATTCTGCTAAATGGTGCACAACCGAAATGACTATAAATAAGCCTCTGTTGGTCCCCGCCTGCGATGCTTTCCATCAACATTTATAAATTATATTCAGTAAATTTGTATTCAAAATAAGTTTCTGTTTATTTAACTATCGATTACGAACACAT